>CM031380.1:17546038-17771037 GCA_018290095.1 Polypedilum vanderplanki | reverse complement strand
TATAATACACAATAATATTACGTTTTCAATTTTTTTTTATCTTTAATTTCTAGGGTTTGGACTTGCATGTATATTTTTTGTCAAGTTAATTTCAAGTTGACTTACACAAAAATATCTTTAATTTATTCAAATTGAATTTAATTTAATTAAAATACACAGCAAATTAAAGAATCATTGACTATCATGCAAATTTGCTAAATTTTAAAAGAATTAAATAAAGTATGAATAAATAAAAGAGATTATTTTGTAAGTCAACTTGAAATCAACATGACAAAAAATATTCTTGCAAGACTCAAAAGTAGTGTTGTTATACAGGTCGCCTGTGTTGCCTGTGGTTTTATATACAATAAAATCCGCTATGGAAAATGTAGATGGCGTTTCAAAAACGATCTACTCACCTCTACAATTTCTAAAGCGGATTTTATTGTATATAAAAAAGAAGACAAAAAAAATAATTTTAAAATAATTTAGTACGAATTGAAAATGCGCATCAAGCACATTCTGTAACAATCCATTATTTATTTTGATGGTGCTGCTGTTGGAGTGAAAAATCATGTTAACTTATGCCGAACAAAATTCTCGAGCACTATATGCATTAAATGCAAATTATTGAGACGTGATTTTGTGCTCTTATCCAATTCAGTCATCAGTATTATCTTTGCTTGTATCCAAAATTTACACAACCAACTGAACTTTTTATACTTTTTTTTTTGTTTATTTGTAAACAATAATTTTCCACACGAAAGAGCCACTATATTTTAAAAATATATAGGTAATAAAATATATGTATGCATGAAAATTGCTATCGCGATAAAAGGAATATTATGATGTTAAAAATTTTGCGGCGTAATGACAGCTTCCATTCATCTGTGAAATAAAAATATTTGCAAATATCATCACAATAATATGTTTTTAACAATCATCAATTGTTACTATTGACTTTCAAATGAATCCATAATGTGAGAGAGTAGTCTGAAATTTCTTCTCATAAGTTATATTAAAAACTTTTATGAATAGCGAGAGGTTAGTCAACGGTTTGTTTCATTTACATTAAATTCCTTTAAATTATTAAAAAAACCTAATTTTAGAGAACTTTCATGCAAAAAATGTTGAAAACACAAATAAATTTCAAATTTTAATAAAACAAATACTTTTCTGTTTTCAGAAATTTTGGAGCAAAATGTTCAAAATGCTGTCGTGGTATATCATCATCTGATTGGGTGAGAAGAGCTCGAGAATTAGTATTTCATCTAGCTTGCTTTGCATGTGATCAATGTGGAAGACAATTATCCACAGGTGAACAATATGCTCTTTTAGATGATCGAGTTTTATGTAAATCACATTATATGGAAACAGTTGATGGTGTAGAAACTTCTAGTGATGGTAATTATTTTAAATTAAAAATTTTTTTAAAATTTTCTTTATCA
Source organism: Polypedilum vanderplanki (assembly GCA_018290095.1). Taxonomy (NCBI): domain Eukaryota; kingdom Metazoa; phylum Arthropoda; class Insecta; order Diptera; family Chironomidae; genus Polypedilum; species Polypedilum vanderplanki. The sequence continues at coordinate 17,769,610 of CM031380.1, read as the reverse complement.
ATATAATAATTTTTTTAAACAGATGGTGGAGAAAGTGATAGTTATCATAAAAATAAAGCTAAAAGAGTAAGAACAACGTTCACAGAAGAACAACTTCAAGTTTTACAAGCAAATTTTCAAATAGATAGTAATCCAGATGGTCAAGATCTTGAAAGAATTGCTAGTGTGACAGGACTTAGTAAACGTGTGACACAAGTTTGGTTTCAAAACTCTAGAGCACGCCAAAAAAAACATATACATGCTGGTAAATGTTTAAAAATTACTTTTACTTGTTAAATTTATTATTTTTTCTTTATTTTATTTATTAAAGTTCCAAGAGAAAATGATCAATTCGGAAGGCATATCAATTTACAATTAACATATTCATTTCAACAAAACACAACTCATTCAATGCATCAAACAATTAATGCAGGAGGACTTAATTCTAGTACGAATAAAATAAATTTAAACAACAATTCTATTGCTTCAAAAACTAATCTTTATCATGGTATGTTTAATTATCAATACTTTCAATAGCAATTTTTTTAATTATGTTTTTTTTAAATAGAATCATTAGATGAACTTTCTGAGGACTCAACAATTCAATGCATGCAAGGTGAAGTGTGAATTCCAAACATTATAATTTTGACATTAATTAAGAATGTTTTCATATTTATATGCCATGAACAAGATCATTTATTTATTTTCTAAGATCTTTATAAGAGAAAAAAAACTCTTTACTCATTTATTTAAAGACTAAGTACTTATTTGTTAACTCAATTTAGTAATAAAAGTGATTTTTCTACAAAAATTAATGTTAGTTTTTTTGGTTTGTAAGTAACAAACGTAAAAATATGTGAAAATGATTTATTTCAATTAGATATAACTTGACCGATGATTGATTTCACTTCGAAAAAAGCGAATAGTTAAACAAATATGTTTCTCTTCCCCCCTCTTTCTCTTTCTTATTTACACACAGGGACGTGTTTCAATGAAAAATTGTTTTGACGTTCACCTCTAGCCGCAGAGCAGCAGAGAAAAGAATTATGATTTGGTTAAATTGAAATTTACCATTGGGGCTCAATTGAAATATCAAGATTTATGTGATAGGTTTTTATTCAGCAATAGTTCCTTCTTCAAGAACTTCGTAAACCTCTTTTTTTCTAATATAAATGTCTTCATTCATGGAAATAAAGGTATCCTTTTTTAAAACATTTTAATGACCTTATCATAAATAATTTTATGAATCATCATCAATCACTATAAACCAACATACGTTAACTAGAGTGTTACCTATTTGGTTAAAAATCCACATACTGACCATAAGAAATATATATATATACACATGTTTTTAAATTCTTTTTTTTATGTTAGAGGTTGTCATAAATTTTCCTTTTATTTTGGTGCAGCCTTTAAACAGTTACTTGTAAAAAAAGTTTAACAAAAGAATTATATTTTTTTTCTCTCATCACTACATTTTATACACTATAGCAAGCAATCGTAAGATAGAATAATAAATATCATTTCTCAATTTTCGTTTTTACTTAAAATCTTCTTCGTAAGTTTATTTTGAAAACTAAATAAATATAGGCACATACTACTTAAGGATTAGCATTAGATAGTTCTCACAGTAGTGTCCAACTGTGATCGAAATTCTCCACGGAAAGATTATAAAAAACATGAGTATGAACATTTCTGCACTCTTTACTATTCAAAATTTTGATCCAATTCTTCTTGACTCATAAATTACATTTATTTTTGAAGCAGTAACTAACTAAATCAAAAAATTCATCTTATGATCGATAGTTGTTTTAATAACGATGCAGAATAATTCATTTCGATCTGCTTGAGATAGTTCTCGCTGATTTACCCCGTGGAGTTTTGACAAAGTGCACTGTTTCAAAAATATACTCACAATAAATAATTTTATGACCTTGCCACAATATAGTCATGATTAGATGATGCTCAGATACGCATTTTAATCAAATTTTAATAAATTTTAGGCCTTTTCCGGTTGAGTTCAAAACTCAAAACCCGAAACATAGAAATAGAGAAAAAAGTAAGATGTGGCGAATGTTTAATTGTGAGTGTTTTTACTCTCGATTACTCATAACTACCTTACAATGCCGTCGTCGTCCATTGTTCGTTCTCTTTCTTTCATTACTCATTGTGTGTAAATAGGGACGAATGAATTTTTTGTTTTCCGGTCTTTAAACATTATTATTGAAGCGGTCAACTAAGACGTGTAAGCAAACAGAAATGGTGGAACAAGTATTCTCTTATTAAATAATTTTTATATGCTAAAGTAAAACATCAGAATTGATTTTTTTTTGTTATTTAGTTTGTAGCAATACCACCACCTACGCATTTTATTTGAGTGCACAAATTAAAATGTGTATACTGAAAATTATTGAGTTATTCACGCTTCAATCACACCCTCAGGAAAATTTATTAAATTAAGCTTTAATATGACTCTCAACCCTCTGCAGAGAATTGATGTTCAGAATGTTGTATTTTGTTATACTGAAAAGGGATAATCACATTAATAACAAGTCTTTATTGTTACTTTAACAGTCAGTCAGTCAATCAGTTCCTTTTCATCAAAAAAGATTTAGATTGTCAGCAAAAATCATAATTTTTTTCAACTTGTAGACTTTTTTTATTTCTAAATCTTAAATTTTCTAATCCTTACACACAAAATAATCAGTTGATAAAAAATACATGAATTTTTAAGCATTTTGCTAAACTTCACATTAATTTTTTATGCTCATAAATATAGTACATATACATTTATATATATCGGTAGGTAGAAACGGATTTATTTTTTAAAAGTATTTTGCTTTTTTGAAGAGAGAAGCAAAATTTTTATGCGACTACTCAAAAACTGAACAAAACTTTTTAAAATAATACTATAATAATATTAAGCTTCGTTTCATGCAGCCGCAGTTATTGAGCTGGTCATGCAAATATCTGGAGGTACGATTGGTAAAAGTGTCTGTAAGGGTGAGCGATCTCCATCACGTGGACTTTTATGTTTTTTCTGACGAGCACGACAGTTTTGAAACCAAACTTGTGTCACACGTTTACTTAATCCTGTCATGCTGGCAATTCTTTCAAGATCTTGACCATCTGGATTACTATCTATTTGAAAATTAGCCTGAAGTATTTGTAGTTGTTCTTCTGTAAATGTCGTTCTTATACGTTTTGATTTATTTTTATTAAAACCCTCACAGTCATATCCATCTATATAATAAAAAAAAAAAGAAAAACCAATAAAATATTATTCACATGTAAGTAGCAAATAAAGTAATTAAAATCTTACCATCGCTTGAAGTTGTGCACCCATCGACACTATCAAAATAATGACTCTTACAGAAAACTTGTTCATCAACCATTGCAAATTGTTCACCAGTTGATAATTGTCTTCCACATTGATCACAAGAAAAGCACGCGAGATGAAAAACCTGATCTTTAGCACGTCGAACCCAATCTGTTGCTGCAATATGCCTGCAGCATTTTGAACATTTTGCTCCAAAATTTCTGAAATTAATATATCAAAAAATAGAAAAAGATTATAAAATAAGGTTTCATAAGATAAATTATTTAAAAAATATATTTGTATGTGTGATTTCTTTATTTTCATATAAAGAGGTTTGGATCATTGAATGATTAATTGAATTTCATCACCATTTATTAAAAGTCATCTTTCAAATAAAGAATTATCTTTGATTCATTTCCGTGATTTCAACAAGTGCGGCAACACATAAACAAAGTGTCTTTTATCCATAAATTTAAGACGAAATCATAAAAAAATATCATTCATTGCGATTCAAATTGTTGCATCAGTAGTACATCAAATATGTAATATCATATTTTTGCTTGAAATACGAATATTTTTAATTTTAATATTCATCGACTTATACAAATTCTTTGCTATTAATAAATTTCTCAAATGTAAAAACTTAAAATGAAGAAAGTAATAAACCTCATGATTTGCATTTTATTTAGCTTTGAGTGAGAATATATCTTATAGAACTAATATGTTTAAAAAAAGGTATCGTATTTTCTTTTTTTCAACTATTAAAATATTTGATCGATTATGATCATGATGATGATGAACACAATTCACAATTGCTACACATTGGTTCATTGAATGGACGAAATCATCTGAGGAATTTGACGATTGACGATTGTAATGTCATTGAATGATGTTTATATTCATGTACAGAATAATATCCAAAAAAGCTAGTGAGTGTTCAAAATATATTTCAATAACAATAAACCGAAAAAAAATTCTTTTCTCATTGTTGTCTTTTTACACTTTTGAGAGCCTCTTACACACATATATATGTGTGCACAAAGGAGAGGAAAGTTCAATGGATTTGTCTAGTGCAGGAAATAAATCCTCTCTTATGAAACGATCTCTCCTATTTATTTAATGCGCTTGAGTAACTAAAACGGTGCCCATTTCCGTAGACCTATATTCTTTTGTCAATTTTCAATATTGTTTTATTTAAAATTTAAATGTTATAATTTAGCACTGTCATTTTTGTCTTTTTCTATCTATTTTAATTTTTGATAGAAGATTGTGTATGTGATGATACCGTGATACAAATATATTGTATAATTATATTTAAAATTCATTGTCAGGTAAAGCATAATTTTAAACAAAAAGATAATATGAATAGACAACAAACGGAAATAAATATTATATAAATATAACAGAAATGATATGAAATCACTATGTAGTCAATAAAATTATTGTTATGCGAAATATGTAAGAAAGATAAAAATCAATAAAAAATGTTCTTGCAAATGAAATGCAAATAGTAAAAGCAGAAAAATACGAAAATCTTCCAATAAATCATGAAATGTTTATACATTTTAGTTTGCCTATCTACTAGTTACCGATTTTCAAGCTGTGTATTATTTTTTTATTCAAAGGTAAATTTATTGATTTTAAAAGAAATCAATTAAATAATTAAAGTATGCCACTTAAATGGTTTGAATGTATCTGATTTGTTTCTTTAGATATCAATGTTGCAAATAATTTAATTTAAAATTCATCGTTGATACTAAAATAATGAATGAGAATATTCTCAATGCATTTTACTTGATAAATTATCTTTTTTCACAGTGATGCATGAAATGTGCGAAAAGCAATTCAGAAGCTGCATGGAGCAATAAAAATGTTGTAGCAGTAGTCAAAGAGAGAAACAAGAAACGACGAAAGTCAGGCAAACAGATAGATGGATGAATAATGAATACACAAGTAAATTCTTTTTGCTACCTATGCATTCCTATGCAGAAGTGAATCGTTGAAAGCCATTCAAAAATAATTTTACTTCTTACATTTCATCATTAACTGCTACTTTAAGTTTATATAGAAATAAATTGATTTATTTTTACTTTTAAATTCTTCCCAAAATATTTATGTAAAATCATGATTTTACTTACTTTGCGTAATCAGTTTTACAATAGACTTGTCCTTCTCTAAGAAAACATGATGGCTGATGATCAAGCGGTGAAAGACAAATGCAACATCTTAGACAAGATCCATGCCAAGTGCAGCCACCAACTTCAAGTAAATATCGATCAGCAATAGGTTCGCCACAAGCTGTGCACGATCGCAACTCTGTCTAGAATTGCAATTAAAAATGTAAAATTAATAAAAATATTAAGATTATAGAAAAAATGTTATTAATTTTGAAAATTCATTATTGATAACAATCAATTATTGATTATAGCGCTTTTCCCGTAACAATTCACATTTTTCATACAGTAAAAATAAAGATGATAAAAACAAAATACAAGCAAATCAATGCCTACATTGACAACTTTTCATATAAAAATCTACTTTCTACTTTTTCAACTCCGATTGTGATGAAATAAAACTTGTGGTGAAAAAGTTGAAATACATGTGGTGAAAAAGATGTTAAAAACTTGTGGTGAAAAAGTTGTTGTAAAAAATGTGGTGGAGCAATAAATACAAATGATTACTTTATTTAGTCATAAATCGTTTCTAAAGAAATAGAAGTGTAGGAAGATAGACAAAGTGCAAGCAGAAGCATTTTTTGCTATTCACTATGAAAAATGCGTTTAGAATTAACATAACATCAAGATTTTCCCATGAGTCAATCGTATAATATAAACGAAAAAAATGAAAAGTATTTAAGCAATATATAATGTTAAAACTTCTTTTGTTGCTTGATGTCATCACATAGAAATATAAGAAGAAGTTGATGGAGATAACAAGTCGATAAAATAGTAAAATAGATAATAAAGATCTGTTTTATGGTCAATAAAATCAGACAAAATTGGAAAATGAATGCCACAAACAAAAAAGAATACAACGAAAAAAGGAGTGAGAGAAAGATTGTTAAAAATTTAGAAGAACGGGTGAACGAGCTGATTTTCATGTCAATATTTCAAGTGATGTACCATTGAGTTTCAGGTTATCCAACATTATTATTGACGCCGCATTTTGAAAGAAATTTAAAATTTTCACAAAAAATAGTAAAATTGTAAAACTTTATTGTTTTTTGATTTCAATAAATTTGCTTTATTGTATGGATTAGTATCGACCTTAAGAAGCAATCAAAGAATTCATGATTATATGCCGAATGTCTTGATATATACACATATCCAAATGAAACAAAGTCCACATTTTATTGTCTCAGCCAAATCGGATTAAAGCAATTTCCAAATCAATAGAGAGAAAAGAAAGAGATCGCGCGATAAAACAAAATTTAGAGCAAGCACTTGTTGCTCGACTTGCTATGGGAGCCAAATATGGCAAAGAAGAGAAGAGAAACAAAACGATTATGATAATACTAATCTCCGCCTAGTGTTAGAAATGTAAAACATTGAATATATTATTTCACATATTCACATTTTCTTCTTTTAAATCTTTTTGAAACTCTTTCTTCTGTAGTGATGATATCACATTAACATACTTGACGCCACATAAAATATTATGTGAATAATATCTTTCATAGTGAGTTTTTTTAAACAGAATTTTATAGTATAATTCTTTTCTGCAGAATAGTTTTAGTTTTTTCTCAACAAATATCTGCATACTTAAATTTAGTTCAATTATTAATTATTTGAAAAACTTTATAATACGAAAAGATAAGATCTATTATAAAGATAAAAAACAGTCATACTTATATCGTTAATATATATCAGTTTTATATCGACAGTAGTATACTATAAATATGCATGGAATTGAATCTAAACATATTTATTGAATGTTAAAAGAAACAAACATTGAAAGGAAGAAAGAAAACACTTTATTGAGATAATTAAACAGCAGTAGGGATGAAGATTCAAATTAGTTATTTCTTGTCAATGAAAAAGTGAATAGACAATATATATTTGTAAGATCTGTAAAGTGATCATGCCACTGGGTGGTTTACATATCAGAAAATTTTAATTGCACACTTTAAGTATCTCGCGCCGCTTATCTCATGTTTTATTTATCTAATCGAGAGGTAAATATGTTTGCTTTTATTGCATTTTAATGTTTTGGAGATCGCAAAAGGAAAATACAACGGAAGACTAATAAAAAGGCAACTGTTTGTCTGTCTGCCTAGTCTTGTTTGCTGCCGACTTTAAAATATTAATACCTCTTTCATTATTTTGTCGTTTATAGTCACCATGGGTGGTTCACTCCCAAAGAATCGTCAATCTAAATCACTTTTATTATAAAACAATGATACTTATTAAATATATTGCATTTTTAAAATTATCCAAAAGAATAAGCATCCTTAAAAAAATTAAAAAAGAAAAATTGAATACTTTTACGTCTAACTCATAGATTTACATATAGGTAAAAAATTTTTTCGAATGTTACGATTAGCTATCGTGGGAATTTGAATTATTTTTATCACTATTACGCTCTAGACAAATCGTTTAAGTGTTTGTTTTGAGGTGGAGGAATATAAATAATTGTGACAGAATGCCGACGGACGCGTTCATGAAAGATCATCAATTCTCGTCTTAATGAAAAATTCATTTCGGCAATATATGTAATTATGATATTCAAAAGAGTTGAGAGATAGTGAATGGTTATATCCACATATATGTATGTTCATAAATAGTGCCTGAAATTGAATAAAGCAACATGACTTTTCATGTTAGTCTATGATTAATTACAATATATACGGGGAAGAAGGAGGTAAAGAAGAAATAAAAATTACCGGCTGCCACCATAGAAGAAAGTAAATCAAGTACAAAAATTGAAACAGATATCAATTTCAAAATCCCGCTGATAGCTAAAAAATCATAAATTTCAGCCTTGTTACATTTATACTCTTTGTCTCTGCTAAAATCATTTTTCAATTTCAAAAAGAAAAAGAGTAAAAATTAGAATATCAAAGTAAGAGAAAATACTTATAACCCATGGTGTTAAATTAAAACTATCTATCTCTCATTGAATAGTATGAAATATATGTAGCACCAATAAAAATTAGTTGATTAATAAGAAGAATTTTTCTTTATTTTATTTAAAATCAAGATAAGTAATACAAGAATTTAAAAATGTGTATTTAATCATTAAAGGATGCAACTGCTTTTCTTTAACCACAAAAACCCTATTTTTTTGACATCCCAATATTAATTGGAAGTATGCCAATTTTTTATTTTTTATGTAACACATTTTTTTTAAACTAAAACTACCTACCTATTTAGGTAGTATTTGTTAAATGCACAAAGCATATTTATTGAAAATTTCAAAGAATATTATCATTGAAATAACACAGCAGGATTCTTGTTCTTTGGCGCATGTTGCACTCATCTACCTTTTACAAAACATTCGCTCGATTGTTACATAATTCATCTCATCACTTTTACTAACATATTTAAAAATATGAATTTTTTATAAAAGAAATTAAAAGTTAACACTAATTTTTCTAGACACTTAGGAGATAAAATTTTTACCTTTTAATTGAAGAAAAAATATTTAACGTATAGGTCTTAATAGAATTATATCATTGTTCAATGATATTAATATTTTACAGAGTTTTTTAATTTGTTATCTTATGATGAAATACGATAAAAAAATAGCTATCATTGCTTGATTACATTACGAATAAATTTTAAAATCCTTGAGCGACTCACTTCTTTTGTATGTCTCGATAGACGATTAATTTTACGAGCGATTTTTCTTTCGATTCGTGAGGATTAATTTTGGATAGTAGACAATAATAAAAAATAAAAACCCGCTTGCAAGACAAAAGAGTGAAAGATTTTACTCATTTTTTATTTTAAAAGATCTCTGAAAAAAGGTGTAAAGTTTTTTCTCGTACCTTCTTTTTAACTCTTTATTATTTCGTTTCTCTTTTGTTTAGAATCGAGCTGCTCATTTTGGAAAATGGTAAGTCAATAAGCAATTGTTTCAAATAAAATTACGGTAAAAATGTTGTTTTTTCTTCTTTTTCTTGACTCTGATCTTCAATCGATTCCGAAGTTTGTAAATTATTATTAAAGACGGTAGTGAAAGTGAACATTATATGAGACAGAAAAACGGTATACCTATCATACATATTAAATGTGCTTTTAATTTCATTTATCTTTTATTAAATGTTTCAAACGTGTGTTGAAGTAATTGTGTATGTTATCATTTTTGTTCACACTTTTTAGAATATTAAATAGACATGTATTTACAATTAACTATCATACATACATAGATGATCATCAATTAATAATTCTTTTTTTAATTTATGTTCCACCGCACACATATCGGGTCGTTGATTCATAATGTGTCGTGTTTTGATCTTTCATTTTGATTTATCGCTATTATTCCTTTGTCGCTCGCAAAGCACTAAAGGATGTGCCGACATAAAGATGAAATGAAATAATATTGGACAAGAGAACTTGAGTCTTATTTTATATCACGGAATCTTCTTATAATCAATTAACGAACACTATGGACCTTTCATTAAGCGATAAAACTGTCATAATAAATTATAGATTAGATTAGTTTAGCTCCATAAATTACGCTCAATCACAGCGACAGTGAATATTTATTTATTGATTTCTTGACACTCAATCATCTTCACACTTATATACACATATTGGAATAACAATTTCTTCAGATCTCAATGATACTCGACAATTACAATTACTCAACAAAAATTCTTCAAAGACAAACGTACCGTCACAATGTGCGAACAAACATTTTAGAAAAAATTGTTATTTTTAATAATTAATCTTTTTCCATATTTTACTCACCTTCATATTTTCTTAATAAATTACTGTTCAAACTTTAAAGTCGTGAGACTGATTTTTTTAACGTCTTGTTTTAAAAATTTCAAACTTTTTATATTTTTTATATCTTTTCTTTATTTTTATTCTTTTTCTGTTAAAAACTTTAATTTTATTAAAAGTTATTTTAAAAGTCACATATCGATCTCTATAGAATTTACTCGAACTATACTTGTATAGAAATATTTTATTTTACACCACACATCAGTTCAGTAAGCGAACACATCGGCAACTAACTGCCAATATCAACAGAAGTTCTTCTTCAGCATTTTTTTACAAAAAAGCTTTTCTGTATATATATAGTAAGATAGAGAAGCAAATACACTACTAATACTAATGAACGTTTGTCACCACTTGATTGGCTGACATCACTTGATTTTTTTTCACACGCCCATTTTATTTTATCTCAATGAATTTCAATGTTTTTTTGTATTTTCCAACGTTTTTCTTAAATTTCTTTTCATTGTTTTAAAATAAAAAAAGCCAAAAAAATATTTAAGAAATTTGATCGTATTAAAAAATCAGCTTAAAATAAGTTAAAAAAATTAAAACCATAAATGTTCCAAAGAAGGTGCTATAAAATATTGTTTAGTTTATTGATGCGGCATTATTAGTTGATATCCATAGTCATAAAAAAATAGAGAAAAATATTATTTAAAAAAGTAAAGGCTAAGAGAGTTCATGAAAATAATATTGAAAATAAACGTTAAACAGATCACCAAGAACTTTCAATTGAATCATATGAATCATCAATTAATTCAGGAATACTAAGAATTGAAGAATTATTTCGTAAATCCTTATTATAATAATCATCATCGTTTTCTTCTTCTATTTTGCAAAAATTAGTCCAAAATGTAGTAGTAGATGAGCTTGTATCATATTCATCACAATTTATAGGCAAAAAATCTAAATTATCCTTGTCATTAATGTCGAAAGCTTGTTCTTCTGGAACCCTATAATTTCGGTACATAGAATCACAAAGATGATGAAAAGCGTACGCTTTTTCAAAACATAGTTCAGCTGTGAAGTAGAATTATGCTAATTATTGCAAAACAAATGAAAATATTACATACATCTGTCATTTCCGCAACAAAAACAGTTCTTATCACTTGGAAAATTAAATCCTTTCAATTCGTCAATATAATGCATTTTGTCGAATTTCTTCTCCGTATTCTTTATTTTTACCGCACTCCATTGTAAGTCATTATCGATTGCTTTTTGATGTAAATCAGATGATTTGTTTGTTGTATCCTTAAAAGGCCGCTTTATAGGAGTTTGTTCACTGTTAACACCAAGTTTTGAAGGAAAAGAAACTAAATTAAAAGTAATTATGAACTACAATAAATATTTTAATAAAATCAAATTTTCTACCTATTTCTCCAGATATACCAAATAGAATTCGAGATTCTGTATTGTTCATGATTATAAAATTATAGAAAAGAAGACTAAAATTCAAAAAATTTGTATGAAAACAATTAAGACAAAAAAGTGCGGCTTAACGATAAAATCTCTAAGAAATTTTAATTTATGTTTTAAAATAACGCTTTTTTGAAATATTATTTTTTGTGATGTATTAAAATGGATATTGTTTTTATATATAATTTATATATAACAATGTAGTTTTTAATGATGAATGTTATAAAAAGCAAAAAATTTAATTATTTTACCTATTAACAATGTGACTTCGTTAGTAATGAAAATAGAAGTAATTTAAATAAGTTATGAAGTTCTAACGACATTTATGAATTCAAATGCTGAAGCGTAGTCATTTTGTTGTTGACGAAAGAAAAATAATCGTCAAAATTATTATAAACTTAATAGCGTGTGTGTATAGTACTTTTTTATTTAAATACCTGACCACTCTTTGAAAATTATAAGTTGAAGAGTTTAGATTTGTATTGAATGTTAAAATAAGTGGTTTAAAAAAGGAAAAATTGAAATATTTTTTTCTACAAAAAACAAATTTCATCATATTGCTAAAAACCCCTTAAGAACACCTTAAGACCTACAAAATGATGCAAGGAAGGCGAGGAGGTGGCAAATTTAGAGGAACTAATAGAAATAATCAATCAGGAGATCGATATCAGGATGGTAAAATTAGTATTTTTATATATACGCTTTAATGTAAGTTACTTATTTTATGGATTTCTTTTTTTTAGATCATGATAACCGTGCAAGCAATAATTTCAAAACAAATCGCCGTGTTAGTTTCAAAACTTCACATAGACATGCAAAAAACTTAAATGATGTAAAGATTAAAGCATTTCTTGATGATGAGGAAATGAGTGGTGATTTAGGGCAAAATACATCAGGTGAAATAAAGAGAAGAGGAAAATTTCGTAATATGCGTAAAGGTAAGAATTTACTTAGACAATATGTATGTGGATGTATATCTATTCTCTAATGAATATTATTTATTCAGGTTCTCCAATACCTCGCAGCGGTATCAGCATCGGAGGTGGTGGAAAATTAATGCAACATCCTGCAGGATGGTACCTTGTCACAATTAATTTTGGCTGCAAATATGAAAAAGATGTCTTGCTAAAGCTATTAATGAATGCTCTTTCACCAACAACTTTCAATGCTCATTACTACAAAATAGATACCGACAACAATTTTTCACAATTTTACGTTGACGACTATGATGTTGCTGAAAAAATTTTGCTGCAAGATAAACGTATTGAGCTTCCAGATGGATTTAAAATGCAAATCAAAATTAGGGGAAATTTACCTCAAATAAAAATTGATCAAGCTCTAAAAGACAGAATGAAACATGCTATGGCAAAAAGATATAATCACAAACAAAAGCATTAGATTTGACAAAGTTTCACGCAGATAGTGACCTAAGTGATGTGTTTTGTGCATTATTTCGTCAACCGATTATGGCAGCCGTTATTGATATAATAGCCGAAAATATTCCTGATCTTGAAGCTCTCAATCTCAATGATAATAAACTTAACATGATTGACCATATGAAAGTTTTGTCATCGAAATTACCTCAATTGAAAATCATATATCTTGCAAATAATAGGGTAAGAAAGCATTATAATATAAATTGATATATTTAATCTAAAATTTTAATTTCATTTTTAAGATTGTTATGCTGAGTTCTTTAGATGCTTTTAAGAATTTGCCGATAGTAGAATTATTTTTAGATGGAAATCCATGCAAAAAACGTTTTAAGGACAACAGTCATTATGTCAGGTATTTGAGTTTAACAATAGGCATAACATGAAAAGTACTTTTTTTTTAAGTTTACTTGACTTGTAAAAAGTGTTTAAAATTATCGTTTTTAAGAAGTGACAGTAAGAAAAAATTTTTAATTTTCAATTAAATGTTTCAATCAATTTTATGATTTTAGAGAAAATTTCAAGAAAAATTAACTGATTCCTTTGCACTTTGCATTTTTAGTCTACAAGTATTATGCAAATTTCTGATATATAATATTGTAATTGGATAAATTGAAAGGACCTACTCAAAACAAAAAAACATTCAACAAACTGCTCAAACAAAATGAATGAGAGAAATGCAAAAGGAATCCGGAAATCCGGATGGTTATTTGATAAAGATAGTGCTATGCAAATATAAATGACTGAAAAAGTTGTTTAATGCAATAAAGCACGACATTTGTTTATGCATTTTACAAATGAATAAATGAAAATTGAGCATATTATTATGAAAGAATACAGAAAAACATAGATTTTTGTTATGTTCTGTATGTTGGTATGATATAAAGAGTACGGTAGAAAAAATCCAATACAATAATTAAAAAAATCATTTACTGCATAATTTCAAAAAACTTTAAATGTATAAATGCAACGGATTTATACAATGAGCTTATTATAAATAAATGGAAATGATTGAAGCAGGTTACATTGAAAATAAAATAAATTATTGTTACATATTTTAAAATTTTAAATACTTTACTAAATAGAGTAAGAAGGGATTTAAAAAATGTTTAATTCATCAAAATTGCCTCTATTTAAATTTTAAAACCAAAAAAAATCATAATGTTGAAGATTACATTCCATCGCAAAAAAATTTAATTTCATTTCGCAGTGAAGTAAAAAGAAGATTTCCTAAATTAATGAAATTGGTAAGTCAACCTAAAATGATGATAAGTTAATTTATGATACAATATAAAAATTAGGATGGAGTCGAATTGGGTCCTGTCATAGGTTTTGATGTATCCGAAGAATCGAAGAATCTTCCATCATGGAAACAACTCTATTTTTGTAATGCATCAGGACAAGATTTAATTGCAAAATTCATCGAACAATATTTTGCCATTTATGATTCAGATAACAGACAACAGTTGCTAGATGCTTATCATGAAAATGCAATGTTGTCAATAACAGCCACAAATAATCAGCATTACACACAAGATGAAAGGTATGAAATTTTTATTCATGTAATAAATGTTTACAAACAATTAAAATATTCGATTTCCCATAGATTATTTTCCTATTACAAATTCGGAAGAAATCTTATGCATCCAAAAGGTTTTGAGCATCGATTTGCAAGTTTAAAACGAGGAAAATTAGTTGTTGTTGCATTATTGAATGATTTACCACCAACAAAACATGATCCGCAATCTTTTGCTGTTGATTTAACATTTTTCACTGTGAGTTAAATTAAATTTAATAATTAAAGTATGCAAAACTATAATAATAATTTTTCATAGCCACAAATGATTGTTTTAACCATCACTGGAATTTTTAAAGAAAGAAATCCTGATCCGAAATTGGAATTTATTCGAACGTTTCAAAAAACAATAACTATTGTCCCCAATAATGGTGGATTTTGCATTAGAAATGAATTACTACATGTTAATAACAGTAATCCCTCGCAAGCCAAAAAAGCTTTTAAAACAGTGGTTGTTGGAAACTTAAATGCACACAACAACAATGTTACATTAAATCCAGCTGCTTCAACTTCTCAACAACAACAGCCAACGCAGCAACTTGATGAAGCAAGTAAATTTAAAATGATTGAAGAAATGTCAAGACTTTCTCAAATGAATTTGGAATGGAGTAAAAAATGCTTAGAAGAGACAAATTGGGATTTTACTCGTGCTGGTTTTGTTTTTCAAGAACTTTTTAAACAAAACAAAATACCACAAGAAGCTTTTGCAAAATAGTAGATTTTAATTTAAAAAAATTCTTATTTTATATATTCCATAACTTTTTTTTGACGAAAAAATTACACACATGTATGTTTTTTTAAGAACTTTATATGTAAAATAAACTTTAAACAAAGCAAAGAAATTGTTCAAAATTTTAAATAGAAATAAAAGAATGATATTCAATTAAAAAGGTATGATATATTTACTAATTGATTTAAAAAATTCAAAATTTATTTTTAAATTTTCAACATTATTAATATATTAATTCTTTAATTTCATTATATAGATTCATAACTTTAATGCATATTTTAAAATTCAAAGATTTAGTCATCTCATATCGCTTATAAAACAAACATTCAAACATTTTCAGCGTATTTTTTGGTTCGTTTCGATTGCGAACATTTAAAACGTAAGATGATATATTTAAAAAATGATTAATTATCTTCGTTTTTTTGACATTGACAACTGACTAAATAATATGGATTAATTTAAAGATATCTTAGTCTTCATTTCATTTGTGTTTGATGTAAGAATTATTGTTCGGCCTATTACATTTTACGATTCAATCATGAATAAGCAAAATATTTCAATTAGAAATAAATTCGTATTTTGCGTCAATTTCACAATATGTGTGAATATTTATAAAAGAACCACGAAAATTAAAAATGTATGAGGAATAAGACTAAGTAATTTGAAATACATTACGTCAATTGTTTGTGTATTTAGCCGGCAAGTTAAGCTCGATTTTTGTTTTACCTCTCACACAACACAAACACAACCGTATTTTACTCTCTTGAAGTTAAATGAATTTTATATATAAAATAACTGTGAAACACATGATGCAGAGTCATTCTTAAAAAGTTTTCATAAGTAAAAGATCGCTATATAGAATATAGAAGTTCTTTTTTTCAATTAAAACTTGTTATTCAATTGTGATAATTGTCTTTTCATTTCCTGATTTATTTCAAATATTTAAACAGCTGCATAAATAATAATGTAAATAAATACATATTATCTAAATTTTTAATTATAATAAATAGCGTGTGATGAGTGTTTTGTTTTTCAAAAAAAATTGTTAAAAAATTTTTTTAATTTTACAACCGAAAATCAATTTCATAAAATTTAATAATTTCTTTAATATTTTTACATGTCTGAAAAAAGTGTCATACGCATTATTCTTTAAAATCATTTTTATCAAAATGAGTAAGTAATTATTGAAATAATTTTGTGATTATAAAAAACCTAAAAAAATAAATATCTACAAAGCATTGACACAAAGATATTAACAGAAACATATGCATTACAGAACCAAATATTTAATCAATTATTTACTAAAAAAATATATAATTAAACTTTAATTAGGTGTTATTACTATTAAAAAATCTTATTAATGGTTTGATACCGTTTATTAATAGAAATTCCAACGATGTTATCAGAATTGGATGCCTTACCTTCTGTGAAACTTGGTGATTATATATTGCGATTTGAATTAGAAGATTTGACTCCATTTAGTCAGGAAGTGGCATTTCGAGAATTACGAGAAACATCGGAAAATAAAGCAAATGGAATTCAAGAGCTCAGAAAATTACTCCAACAAGGTAAAGTAAAATGTTGACCTTTATCGCATTTACATAACGCTTTAGTAAATGTAAATATTTAAAAAAAGAAGAGCTTACTTAAAATGAGTTGAGTTAAAATGCTTACACATGCCTCATTGCGACTTTAAAATGTTTTTTATTTTACTTTAGGTGAAATTTTGTATATTTTGATAAATGAAAGAAAGTGTTTTTAACGCACATTTATATGTGAGTTTTCACCCTAAAATGTTCTAAAAAAATTATCATAACTATCAAAAGTAGGAAATAATATATTAGAAGGTTAAACCTTTGGAAAAGTATATATAATTGTCTGATTTAATGTAAATTTAATTATCCACTATGGAAGATTTTATGGAATTTTTACACTACGTCTTAGATGACGCATTATTAATATCCATAATTAATTAAGTATATTTACACTCAATAATGATGAATTATGACGATGATGTCATTTCATTTTGCACATTTGACACGAAGTAGAATATAATTGTTTACAAGCAACAATCATTGTAAATTTCTCTAGAAAATATTCTTTCATTATTTTTAAGATAGTTTCTTTTCTTTTCTTTTCTTTTTGCATCACATCTACAGAAGAGAATTTGATTGTTCCTTTTGACAATGATGATTGGCTAGTTCGTTTTCTTAGACCCACAAAATTCTATCCTCAAAGTGCTTTTGAACTTGTAAGTAATTGTAACTTTACATTTTAGTTAATAATTTTCTGCTCTTAAATTTAAAAATTTTGCATCATTTTAGATTAAACGATATTATAGTTTTAAGATTAAACATCATGAAATCTACAATGACTTAGTACCATCAAAAGAAGAAAATATTTTTAAAGCAAATATTCTTTCGGTATTTCCCAACCGTGATCAGTTAGCTAGACGGATACTTTTATTGGAACTTGGAAGTATGTTCGAGATTTACTATTTAAAAATTGATTTATTTTTTAAAAACTTCAACATTTTTAACTTGTAGAGAAATGGAATCACAAAGAAGTCTCACTTGATGAAGTTTTTAAAGGTGTCGTTTTATTTCTTGAAGCTGCAATGCTTGAACCAGAAACACAAGTTAATGGTGCTGTAGTTATATTCGATATGGATGGACTTTCATTGCAACAAGCTTGGCAGTTTTCTCCCCCTTTTGCTAAAAGAATTGTTGATTGGCTTCAAGATTCTGTTCCATTACGAGTTAAAGCAATTCATATAGTTAATCAACCAAAAATTTTCAATATGGTGTTTGCTTTATTTAAACCGTTTCTTAAAGAAAAATTGCGAAACCGCATATATTTTCACGGAAATGATCGCGAGTCTTTGCACAATCATATTTCGCCAAAATGTTTGCCAAAAGAATATAATGGCTCAATTGATCTTCCTAAAGTAAGCGGAAATGATTGGTATGAATTGCTTTTAAAATGCGACCAAGAATATTTGGCACTTAATAATTATGGCTACATAAAAGATCGAGAGGCAAAAGAACGCAAGAAGAAAAATAAATCATCGAAATGAAAAAGTTTAACAAGAGAAATTTCAAGGAATACAGTTATAATTTAAGAAAGTTTTTTATACATAAACTGTGATTAATATTTTTAATCAAAAAATTTTATTTAAGATAATAGGTAGAATTTTTTGTAACAGTAATAAATGTGAATTTGCAAGTATAAATTTTTTTTATTCATCAAATTCATTGAAGCGAATTATTTGATTAGATTTTGTTGCTTTTGCAATCTTTATAACAAGCTTCTCTCTTCCACGTCGCCTTTTACTCTTATCCATTTTGTTCTTTTCTGAGTCTTTGTTTCTTCTCTTTTTTTCACGATTTTCAAATATTTTTTTCCAATAATTCTTTTCATTTTCGTCTTTTAAAATCTCAGTTTCATATTCACAACTTGAATAATGATTAACAATTTCATGGGCCGATTGAGAATTATCTACACGAATGAAACATTGTGTAGCACCCTCTGGAATATCTACATATTGAACAAAAGAGAATTGTTTCAATTCTTTTTTAAACTCTTTACAATCAACACACGGTTCTCTAAATTTGATATTAACTATGCAACCAGGTGTAAAATTGTTAAGTGTTTGATGTGATTCAAACGACTCAGTCTGATCATTGAAATGATCAGGTGAACCATAAAAACTAATCTTCGGTGAAGCTGCTTTTGAAGTTTGCAAAGGTTGATTTTTACTTTCTGTTCTTTTATTATATGACTCACGTAAAATTTTTTTAATCTCTTTTGCTTTTTGTCGTTCAAGAGTTAAATACGCATTTCTTAATTTTTTCCATTCAGTTTTTTTCATAACTTTCATAACCATCATACGTTCATCTATAGAATTTTTCTTACTATGATTACGTTTATGTTTTCGTAACTTTTTCTTCCTTACAACTTCAGTATTGACTTCGTCGTCAACATTATCTTCAATTGACTTTTCATCTTCCATACTCGTATTCTTTTGATTCTCTTCTTTCACCTCTTCATTTTTGACCTCCAAAGCAAGTTTTAATTTCTTTGTCGGTGGTGAATGATTTCCTTCATCCTCTGATTCATGCAAATTATTTGTGGTTACTTCACTTTTATTTGTTTCTTTCTCTGAATCAAATGTTATTATACTCAATAAATTTTCAGGTTTTGTATTTTGATGTAATAATAATCCATCTAACTTTTTAAACGTTTGCAAGACATTTTGAACACTTGCTTGATCATCAAACTCTATAAAGCAAAATTGCTTTATTTGACCCGACTTTTTATAACGAGGCAAACTTATATAGTTAATCTTTCCATATTTTGAGAAAATATTCTTAATAGAATCATGTGTAGAACTTAATGGTATGTGTTCAACATAGATGGTTAATTCATCAATTTCTTGCTGTGTTTTCTTTGGAATTTCTTTTTTAAGAGAAACTTTGGTATTATCATCTGTTACTTGAAGAATTTCTGAAGATGAAAGTGATTTTACAATTTCCTGTAGTTGTTTATCTTCTGTAATTAAATAACTGTTTAAAATGTCCTTAATTTTGTTAAAGGTAAGAAATATTCTGATCGGTATTTCTAAAAGTAAATAAAGAAACAATTATTTATATATTAATATTAGTAAATGAATAGAACTTACTAGGATCCTCTTGAAGCATTTTTCCCACGAATTTATCACGCGCAATATTTGAAGGTGAAAAGTAAAACTCCATTTGATTTTTGAGCTTTATATACATTTGTTTTTTGTTTCGAGAAGGTCGAAAATTATTTGTTTCACGTTCTTCTTCTTTAACCTTTTCCTGATCATCTGCTTTTTTATCTAAATATTCTTTCTCCATTTTCTACTTATTTGAAAGATTTTACTCTAATTATGAAAAGATTTCTTCAGAGTTTGTTTACCTGAAATTTCTTTTTTCGCTTACTTGCTCATTTGCTCAGTTGCTCATATAATAGTAAACAAACGCTTTTGACGAAATTTCTCTAAACAATTTTTGAAGAAATTAAATAATCATAGCATTTTAAAAATTGTTTAAAAATGGCTCAATCGCAACTATGGATGGGTAGCTTGCAACCATATATGAATGAAAGTTTTATTATGGCTGCTTTTAGAAAAATGGGAGAAGATCCTATAAACAGTGAGTTTAACTTTTAAACAAACATTAAATTGCTTGAAATAAATTTCATTTTAACTTGTGTTTTTACAGTAAAGCTGATGAAAAACAAGTTCTCCGGAGATACTGCTGGTTATTGCTTTGTTTCATTTCAAACCGATGAAGCTGCAGTTAATGCTATGCACAAATTAAACGGAAAACCTATTCCAGGAACAAATCCAATTGTTAGATTCAAATTAAATTCAGCAACAACTTCACAAAATAAAGCTCTTTTAGCAGACAGAGAATTTAGTATTTGGGCTGGTGATTTGTCGCCAGATGTCGATGATTACAATTTATACAGAGTTTTTTCTGCAAAATATCAATCGATAAAAACAGCAAAAGTGATTATGGATGAAGCTGGATTCAGTCGAGGGTAAAATCAACAAACGTATATAAAAAAATACTCAATTTAATCTTTTTTTTCAACTTTTCAGATACGGTTTTGTGAAATTTGGTCTTGAAGAAGAACAAAAGAGTGCATTGTATGAGATGAACGGATATATAGGATTAGGTTCAAAACCGTTGAAAATATGTTCTGCAGTTCCAAAGCCTAAAGACAAAGACATGACGACACAACAGTCTGCAACAAGTATTGTTGAGCAAGCTGTTCAGAATGCATTACAATATTCTCAATACAATTATGACCAATATTTTTATTGGCAACAACAGCAATATGATGTTCAACCTACCTTTGATCCATCCAGTTATTATTCTGCCGCTCAAATTGCAGCCACCCAAGCCAGCAATTCTCAATATATCAATACTGCATATAAATATGAACAAGACGACGAATATGCATTAGTTGACTATAAAAATTCAATTGATGTAGATAAAATGAATAGAGAAACTATTGATTTGGATTCCTGTTTGTATGATAGTCTCGAATCAAGTAAATGGATACCTCTAGAAATGCTTGAAACCTATTAAAAAATAAATTTTTGTAGAATTTTGAAAGCAGTTTATTTTTAAGTTCTCTTTTTGAGAACAATAAATTTATTTGTATCTATATATTAATTTTTAATTATTTTTTCTTTAATCGTTCCGACTCCTCTTCTGTTAAATTCAATTTGAAATCAATTGGTTTATCATAATTCATCAATTTGATATAATGACTAACATCATCAAAAAGCCTTGGATCAACAAATAATGGATATTGTTTTGTTGAACCTTCCGGACGTACTAAGAAGGAAGTAAACATGCCAGGAACTTCTGGGACTGTAACATTTTCTTTCCTAAATTTTATCTAAAACGATAAGGCATAATTAATATTTTATGATTTTTTTAAAATAATTTCTCTTATGATACCTTCTTTTTTGTCATAAAAAACGAAATTGTTGTAGCGCAGTATTCATTAGTATTTGAATTATAATGAAGCTCAGTTACATATTTTGATGCAATTATGTGTATTAGAAAAGGAGTAATGAAAGTGAAAAATCCAATAAAACCACAAATACCTAAAATAAACAAGGAGAAAGAGAAAATATATAAAAACTTGAATATTTATTATACCTAAAATGACCGGTGTTGATGTTCCAAGTTTAGAGGCTTGCTCATAAAGAAATGGTTGCGCAATTACACCAATTAAACTTGTTGTAAGCGAAAATACTTTAACAGCTCTTATCTGTGGAGTAAGCGTACCTAAAACACAAAGAAAATAAATAAGATGAAACCCTAAATCATTTTTACTTACCATAATAAACTCTTTTGTCGTCTTGTGAGTTTTCAATAAACTGATTTTTTTTATCAACTGATAGTATACGTGAAACATGAAATGCTCTATTTATATTGACTGTATTAATATCTTTTACATGCTGTGAAGTAGCTAATATAGTGTTTTTAAATAAAAAACAATTGAAACTTCGTGCAAGCAACATTTTGTTAAGGGGACTATTCTTTTTTGCAATATCTTTTTTGTTTTTCCTATTCTATTAAAATTTTATCAAAGCAATTTTTAATAAACCAAATAGTTATCTTTATATTTATATTTGTCTTAAGCTACCTAATAAATAAATATGATGTAAATTTCAACAAAATTTTTTTTTAATTATCCCCCTACAATAAAAAAGTAAACAAGTTAAAAATTCAAAAATAAAATATTTTTATAATTTAAATAAAACAAAATTTTTTAATTGATACTGAAATGTTTACTTTATGGTCTTTAATAGAGGCTACTTTATTATGTCTAAATGCAGTTTGTATTTTGCATGAGGAGAGATTTTTGGCGAAATGTAAGTTACATTAAAAAAGAATAATTGAAACTTCCAACTCATGAATTTCTCTTGTTTTTATAAACGATAATTTACAAAAAGTTGGATGGGGTGCAAGTAGTATGCAGCAACAATCTTTTGAACCACCAACAGTAAAGGCCCAAGTTCTTAATTTAGTTCGATCTATCAGAACAGTAGTCAAAAGTAAGAATTTTAAAATTATTATTTTCTTAAATTCCGTACATAATGATCTCTCCTTTCAGTACCATTAATATTTTTCAACATATTTGCGATAGTATTTAAAATGATATTGGGCTAAATAATTTGATCTGTATATATCTGTGCATATTCAATAAAAATCATGTTTTAATGTTATATATTTGTGTTTTGTTGTTTTCAAACTCCTTTTTTAATTCCTTCCTTGGAAAATTCGGATATTCCAATGGAAAATTTACAGGAAAATTGATTTCTTCTACATTATGGGAAAAACTAATTTTTTCGAGTAAGAAAGTGAATTGACAAAAATCTTCTTAGATTTTTTTGTAAAAGAAATTAATTCAAATTCACTTAAAAAGAAGCTAAGAGTATCTAAAAATGGTACCACAAAAAAAAGTCATTTGAAAAGTTAAAAATTCAAAGTTTTATTGTGATATGGTCTAGTCGTTATTGATAGAGAGATTTTTTTAAACTTATTCCATTGAATTAAGAGAACCATAAAAGAATTATTCTTTCTTTTACCGTATTGCTAAGGATTTTATGAAAGGAATGCAAACATTAAGAAAGAAGAGTCCATTAAAATGTAAGTAATTTTATGTCGAGCAAAATATCATAATCGATTAAAATGCGACATTTTTCACTTAATCGATAAGACGGAGAAAATATTTTTTTTTTCATTTCTATCTTAAATGTTGCAAATACGTTTTTTTTCATACAACTGTGAAATCTAATGATACATGATTTTTTTTAAAAATTATTTTGTTTTTTTCGTGTATGAAATGTCACTCATATTTTTTTACACCACCCCCAAGTGTATAGATTTTATGTATGTATACTTGTATATACCTATTTAAAAGCGCTTTTCATTTTTTGATCTTCAATATTGTTTTTAGTTAAAAACAACTATAGTATAGGGGAATAAATTTAATATAAATATTACAGTATTAATTTTAATAAATAAATGTTTTAATTGTAATAAAATGTAATAAATTATATTACAAAATAATATTGATGAAAAATGAATAATAGTGCAGATAAATGTAACAAATGTATAGTAATATAATTTTTTTGAATATACTTTAATTTACAAAACATGATAATATGTATATTCAGAATATACAATTTATTGAATACATTAATGATTTATAGATCGAAATGAACCTGCAAGATTTTTTGGAGATGGGGTTGTATTCAAGGCTAAACTTATTGGTATCTTGGAAGTTGGTGAAGCAAGAGGCGATAGAATGTGTCAAGAAGCATTGCAGGACTTGAAAATCGCTATAAGAGCTGCAGGCGAACATAAACAACGCATAACTATTCATGTTACAATCGAAGGACTTCGACTTAGAGATGAAAAAAGTGGAGTAAGTTTTGCAAAAGAAAAAAAAAACTGATACATGTATCATGATATTTTGATAATATAATATAACTTTAATTAATTTCAATTGGCTTATTGTAGGAATCACTTTATCATCATCCGGTACATAAAATATCTTTTATAGCTCAAGATATGACTGATTCAAGAGCGTTTGGATACATCTTTGGTTCACCAGATTGCGGGCATAGATTTTTTGGCATTAAAACGGATAAAGCAGCTAGTCAAGTTGTATTAGCTATGCGTGATTTATTTCAATGCGTTTTTGAGTTAAAGAAAAAGGAAATTGAGTTAGCCAAGCAACATATTCAAAATAGGATCACTGCACATGAACATCAGCAAATAAAAAGTTCTATACTAGAACATAAGAAAAGTACGAGCTTACTAAATGAAGCAACAGCGATAACGAGACCGGCATCTAAAGCAGAAAAATCACCCGAAGCGACAGCCAATTTAGTAGACTTAGAACAAGAATTGAGCTCGATTCAGCGTGGAATTACACAAATGGAAAGAATAACACCAAATGATGATGTTCCTTTAACTGCTATCACTTCAACTAAAAATGTACTAGACGATGATCCCTTTGGCGACTCTTTCACAAGTTTCTCATCAACAACACCATTTAATATTTTGCCACCTCCAACAGCAGCTGCTAAACGTTCGATAATTTCCACTAAACAAGTAATTGATGAAGATCCTATTAGTTTAGGAGAATTGTCTTCTATAACTTATAAATCCACAACACCACCCATTTTACAATCTCAACCTCAGCAAGTATCAACATTAGATTCATGGCTACAATCTTCATCGTCCACATCAACAGTGCCATTCGTTGCTACTACTACTGCTCATGCATTTAAAGAAAACGATACTATTATAAAAACTGATGAAAATTCCTCAATACGCAGTAATAGCAGTAGCAGACAATTTCAAGAAGATGATTATGATAGTAATAATGCTAATTTAAATACTTCTAAATCTGAATTAATTGATGCTTTTTCAGATCTAGATCCGCTTGGCAAGAAATCTTATGTAGATAAAAAATATTTTTTTCAAGACCTTAAAAATCCTCCTAAGAAGGTTTTAAAGGATTTGACATCAGAACAAGACAGTATTTTCGATGCACATTTCTCACCACTAAAAAGAAAAAATGAAGAGTCATTGTCTAGTTCACGTGCACATGAAGAAAACTCGCAAATAATTGATCCATTTGAAGAGGAAGATTTTTCAAAAATTGTAATAGATCAATTAGAATCAACAACAACACCGGCAACAGCAACAGCAGTTAGTAAAAAATCAATAATATTACCAGACACAAAGATCAACTCTATAACTGAAATTAAATCAAAGAATGAAGAAAAATCACATGAGTATAAAGGATTTAATGTAGACTTGGATGCAGATTCATCTATTTATTCAACTGCAATATATACAGACTTAAAAAGGCAAAATTCTGATTCATCCTCGAAAAATGTTTTCTCTGTGGATTCGCTATCCAAAAAACTTCCTAAAGCTAACTTATTTGGACAACGCAATGTAAAGAGAGATTCAAATGGAATTAACATGAGACGACTTCAGGAAAGTGATTCATTAAGTGAAGAAAATGAACCGGAATTACCTCCTCGATTGCCAGATTCAGAACCACCTCCTTTGCCACCGAAAAATCAAATGAACCAAAAGGATTCAACAAATGAACTTCAATCTGATCGAAATCGTTATAGCAAAACTTCATCTTCAACGTCACGAGAATCAGGTTCACGATACGATTATGCAAATAAATTTAAATCTCATTCAACTGATTCGCCACCTATTCCTTTGCCAAGTCGAAAAATCAATAGAGCTGAAACTTCTAGATCTTCAAAAAGATCAAATGACGATGATGACTATTTGACTCCCAGTGTATCACTATCTTCACAAAACATTAACTCCACTATACCACAATTGCCGCCACCTCCTCCACAAAAAAACACCTCGAAACTTCGTGGAACACGAAAATCTGAAACTGATCCGAAAAATCTTGATGCACCTACACCACCAGTTTCGGCCAAAGCAGACTCTTCTGCAACTGCAATCATACCAGATATTACTCTAAGTCAATTATTAACATTAGGTGTTGATGATTTGGCGCAAAAACTCAACGTACAACCTTCAAAATTAAATACAATGACACTTGTCGAATTAACAACTTATTTATCTGAATTTATAGAAAACTCTAAACAATCAAATAATGCTGTGCCAACAATGGCACCGCCTCCTCCTCCAATACCCATTCGTCCATCACTTGAAACTCCAGTAGATTCACCAGTATTTAAAGTTAGTTTTGATGATGCCGTATTTGAAGCAAAATTTGATGATAATTTTGGTGAATTACAAGAACAATCGAAGCAACAACAACATGAAGAAACAAACTCATTTGTAGCTAATTTTGATAACTTTAATCAGGCGCCAGTATCTGTTATACCAACAGCAGATCGTTATGCTGTATTTCGGGAAATAATTGATCAAGAAATACAAAAACATCAATCATTTGACGGACATCAAGAATCAATTGAATCAAATAACTCAAACTCTTTGGAAGAAATTCAAGAAGGAGGATCTTTTGATTTTACAAATGACCAAAATCAAAATGAATCACCACAAGAAAACCAATTTCAGCAAAGTCCTATTCCCTATCAAACTCAATGTTCTTCAAAACTTGATAATAAAATAACTGAAGCTTTATCTGGCGTTAAAGATCGATATGCTGCCTTACGTGAGCTTCGAAATATAGTTTTGGTTGAAGACCTTTTTGATAAAAGCCCCAAACCACCATTAGCTTCTATTTCTGACTCAAACTTGAGTGACGAAATTTGTGATGATGCATCAAGTTCAAATCAAGGATTTGCTTTATTTCCAACAAGCGAAATAATTGAAGATAACTCTATGGAAAATATACCAACATATAATATATCGTGGACAAATGATGAAGTTCCCACCGAAACTATAGAAAATATTGTTCAAGAAGAAGAGCAGCAGCAACAACAGCAATCTTTTGAAGATGAAAGGTTAAGCAAAATTAATAATACTTTAAACGCTGGAAGCAATAAAGATGATTTGGAAATTGATGAATATATGAATAAGGCTATTTCCGAATTATCACTTGATCAGCGAATTTCACCTAATATACAAAACAAGTCTCCATCTATTAAAGCGGAAGATGATGAGACTTTATTAAAACCATCATTGACAGCTTCAACAGAATGCAAAACATCAGCTATGGTGTCCATAGAGAATAAATCATCATCACCTATAGCAAGTTCTCTTGTTATAAAAACAGAATCTTCCAATGAAGCAATGAATAATGAAAAAACTAATAGTGAAATAACAGAAAAAGAAGAATCTAGAGGTAAAATTCAAACTATTATAAATTTTTCATAGAGAATTTTGTTGAATCATTTTTAATTAGAGTTTTCGATCAAAAATGAAATCTTTAAAATCTTTGGCCAAAATTTTTTATTGATGATTCATTTTTTGATTTTCTATCTTTTTAGAAAAAACAATTACTCCTGTTAAACCAATAGAATCTTCAGAATCGTGGGCTGTATTTGAAGACACTCATATACAAACGAAAATGCCAGAAAAATCTAATATTGGTGTAGCAAAAGCTGACTTTGAATCAGGTTCATCAGATGGTAAGCACGAGTGGAAACAAAGAGAAAAAGCATACCACAAAAGATGGCCCAAAACACACACTTCTTCATCATCACGTGACGTTAGCCCATGGGAAGATGGACCAGAGCACAGAAAAAGACATCAACATCCTCATTATCATCATTCATCTGAAAGATATTCTCGTCCGCAAGCACCATCTCGACATAAAATGATCCACTGGAGGGAGAATATTTTGATGATTATGAAAGGCGACCGTCTTCTTCTCGTTTAAAAATGTCAAAGTCATCAGTGCATAGAAGCAAAGAAATTTTGGAATCTGAAAATCCAAATTGGTATCATCCTCCCGATCACTCTTGGTATCGATCAAATGAAGAAGAAGATGATGACGAGAGAATGGAAAGAATGCCAAGACCATTTGATAGAAATGCGTACGAAAGAAGTACATATGGACCGCCATATGATAAACGAGAAGCTAGAAATTATCAAGGATTTGATAGAAACGATAGAAGACTTTATGATAAACGCTCTAAATATTATCGTTCTTATAACCGTTCAGAATATGATCCTTATGATATGCCTCCAAATAGAGGAGGAAAATTAAGAAAGGAATACGACGATTATGAAAAATGTTTCGAAAGAGGTGCGCGTGAAACAAGAAGTGCTCGTGAATATTTATTGAAAAAGAATAAAGAAGTTTTGATAGTAATGAATCATATGAGAGTGCAAGTCGAATGCATCGTATGAATAGTGGTGAAATTTATGGAAGCTATGAAGGTAGTCGTAATGAATTTCGCGATAGATATATCTCACCACAAGTAATCCAAGAATGTCAAGACGTAAGCAACGCTCTAGAGGAACAATCGATGACGATTCTGATGAAATATATAGAGAAAATACAGGTGGAGGAAGTTTACAAAGACCACTAGCACGATCAAAGCATTCAAACATCAAACTTGACGATGATGTTTGGAGCAGTGGTGGTGGCTTAAGCAGCAAGTATTGGAAGCAACGACCAGCAAGTGCTGGTGGTGATCGACTTTCAGGCCCATCAGAATCTGAAGATAAGAGAAAAAAGATTTCGTCGAAAAGGAAAACAGAGTAGAAATAAAGAAATTGAATTACGTTCAAATTATGCAACAATAAGACATCCACAGCAGCAATATCAACAAAGAAGAGATTATAATGATTTTGAAGATGATTTAAATGATTTTGTTATTGAACAAAGACAGGGAGATGATAGCAATAACAATAACAGTGTGTATTATGCGAGAAAAAAATATAGTTCGGGAAGTATCAAAACAACAAATTTACCCACACCATCTTCTTCAAGATCTGAGAAAAACTTGAATGAATATAGTAGCAAGCAATTAAGATACTCAACAACTGAGGCAGTAGAGTCAGAATCAGAAGATGATAATTTTGAAGGTGAAAATCGAATGTCTAAGAAAACTTTAAACGTCAAAAAAAGTACGAGTAAAGATATATTTAAAGATGATTCAAAAGAACAGTGTTTTTCAGCAAATAAAACTGATGAAAATTTTGCTAAAAAGACACATAATGTACGTAAAAACGACTACCGATTTGAAGATCATCATCGTAAACAGGAGTCAGCTAATCAATTAACACATGCAAGTGGAGGAAATAAATTCTCAATGGAAGGATTCGAAAGTGATTTTAATACATCGCCAAAGCAACAAATGATTCGATCGCAACAAGAACAAAAAACTGATTCTCATAAATTTACTTTTGAAGAAAGTGAAATCTCTCCAAGTACTGCAAAAAATGGTAACACAATTCAACAAAAATTAAGATTCAATGAAAATGTTTCAATTTCCAAATTTGACAAAAATGCTGCTTCTTCATCTCAGCAAATGTTTGAAGATGATTTTCTTCAATCATGGAGCCCAGAAATATCTGGTACGAATGCAAATGTGCAAATGCAATCTAGCTTGAAAAAAAGTGGAAGTAATTTTAGCAGACAAGAAAATATTAAAAAATCTGATTCTATTAATATCTTTGCTCGTAAAGTTGATGAAGATCCATTTGCTAATGATGATTTTTTCAATTCTGAAGAGAAAAGTAATGTAATAAAAGATGATAAAGAACAAGAAGATCCTTTCGAATGGGAAAATGATAAAAATAATTTTGCAAATTTTGATAATAAAAATATCTGATCATCAACCAAGAAATTAAAAAGCAACAATTACAATAATCATCATCATTTAAAGCGAACAAAAACAAATTATGATTTTTATCAAAAAGGATATCTTTTTGATGAAAGGTCAATGCCATGTTCACTATTACCACCATCATACTCAAAGAAAACTTTTTCAAAAAAGAATTACAATCTAAATACTGCAGCCACAACATATTACTATAATAATAATAATACTAATAACGGTTATAATAACAAAAATTATTTAATGAGACTCTTGATGAAATTAGTTTATCTTTAAAAAAAATGATATTTGATCATCAAATTAGAACAAATTTGATTGAAAATTTTAAAAAAATATGTTTTTAGTTGTTACCAATTATAATGGTCAGCTTTAAATGAATACATATTATTTTTGATTAGGTAATTTAAAACGTTCATAAAACTATAATCGTTAACCTTTGCAAAACGAAAGAAAATTCACAAAGTATTCTATCCCATTGATTGTGTATTCGAAAAAAAGTCAAACTTTGCCATTTTAATGTATAAAAATGCTTTTTTTAATTCATAAATCAAACAAAATGATATTCCTATAAAACATCTACTACTCAAACATAGTTTTCAGTTTTTAATTTGAGAAACAATGAGATTACATTTTGAAATTATAAAGAAATTGAAAAAATTGATTCATCGCATTTCGTTGAAGTGTATGCCAGTTTTTCATAATAAATAAAATAAAAAATTAATTATAACTGTATTACATAATTGTGTATTTATAAAATTTTATTAAAGTGATATTTAGCAAATGTTTCACTGACAAGAAAAGGTAAGATTAAAGATGCTTCTCCATAAATTTTAACGGGTTTAGCAGTATCTTTAATTTTTCCCCAACTGACTGCTTCATCGCAACGAGCTCCACTATCAGAACCATCAAATTCAGATGCGGTGTTTAAATAAACTGCATAATCGGCGCCATTTCGCATTAGATTAGCATTGCATATATGATGCTTAATAAGTCCACCTCCCACGATAAGCATTCCACTAGAAATAGCTTTTACAGCAATTGTATTTAAACGTCGTAAATCCGAAATTATATCCAAAACTAATCCCGGTTTGCGAAATGAATGGAAATACATCATATCACCTAACGAACCGTCCGTAAGAGCTGGACAGAAAACTGGAATTTTATTTTTTGCAGCCCAATAATAAATAGATTCTTCATTATCTATCCGTTCGCCTAATCTTTGTATAACTTTTGAAGGTGTCCATAATATATCTTTATTTGTCTGCTGTTCTAAAAGCATTTCATCCAATAATGGCATTATCCAGTTTTCAAATTGGCAATAGTTTTCATTTGGAACTAATAAATTTCCAATTCGATTAATGCCCTTCTCACGTAAATCTTTACCATTTAATTCGAATGAACCTAAATATGTAGGTGCCATACATTTAATAAAATCTTCCTCTATTCCTCCTAAAATATAATTAAAATTCTATAAAAATAATACACTTTTACCGAATAAAATTCTACATACCTGCTGTTGTTACTATGCAATCAACTAATTTATGTTGAACAAGAAATTTTATTATCTCTCTAAGACCGCTGCTCACAATATTCGATGTATATCCAAGAAAAATTGTACATTTATGCTTTCTTTTAATAAAATCATCTTCTTCAAATTCATCTATTTCCTCATTGATTAATTCACAATGTCTTTCACTTAACATTTTATTAATTTCTTCAACGGCTATTCCGTAATTAGTAGCCTGAAATCCACACAATTTAAAACTTTTTAAAATTTCTTCATAATTAACACCATTATTGAAATCATATCCTTTAACTTTTAGACTATGTTCAGGCATTTTTGCACTTTCTTTTAACACTGCAGTTTTAGCTGTTTCTGGTTCTGACATTTTGTTAATCTCCTGTTTATAAAAATTATTTTTAAAAAAAAATTCACATGCACACACATGCGATTATTGTTTACTTTTTTAAATAAGGGGGAATATAACGAATTTATACACATGTTGTATAATAATAAAATTTCTTTCCAGATTTTACTTTCCAAATTAACTTGGAAAGCTATGGGAAGTCTCAAATTCTCAGTTTATTTTCTGCCATCATATATAACAAAGAAGTTCTTGCGCAAACTATTCCCAATAAAAGATGAAAAAATGAAAATTAAGCAAGATAAACTTAATAATTTTATCTTTTAAAGTGCGATAAAAGTAAAGCTTTTGGTTATTGAAGAAAAAATAGTGTAAAATAAATTGTTTGAAGTGTAATAAAAATTGTATCAAAATGAGGAAAAAATTCAAAATGTCTAATATCAACTTTTTTGCACAAAAGTGATAGATTCGCGGATTATGATAAAAAAAACTTTAAAGAATTTCATTTGTGAAAAGAATATATGAAATTAATGAAACTATTTGTGGACATTGACTAATTATTCTTGGAAAAAATGTAAGTATCATTTATGATATCAATTAAAGTCAATGAATCATTCATACATAGGTGTATAAAAAATTTTATAACTTAAATTTTCTTGATAAAACAGTATAAAAATATAATACAATCAAAAATAAATTGTTACTAATTATACGTAGTGAATCTTCTCTCGCATTAATCTTTATTTATCCTTCCATTCATCATTTTCTATTTTTTGTATACTTCATATAATTACTACCTAGTTATATTTTGGGTATATCTTTATATCTCATTTATTCTTTGCGTCTCTCTTTCTTATTTTAGGTAAAAAACAGTGATTCAATCTTAAAGGAATTTGTCTGTATTCAGTTGCGAATAACAATAAAAAAAGAAGAAAATCAAATTGATTCCTCAAGAAAATTTTTTTAAATGAGAAGTTAAAAAAAAACTTAAATCATATCAAATTGAAAAAAAAATGATGGTAGCAATGACAATGACGAAAAGAACTAATATAACTCTCGGAATGATAATATTGATGATATTTATAATTATGACACCAACAATGATCAATTCTTTGGCAAATTGTCCGAACGGTTGTGAATGTAATGATGAAGTGTTAATAGTTACTTGTAACGAAACCGATTTAGATGTAATGCCAATCGCTTTAAATCCTTCGATAAGAAAATTAGTGATGCGCAAAAATAAAATTAAGTCAATTGAATCGTATATTCAATTTTATCCCGAATTAGTTTACTTGGATTTATCGGAAAATCATCTATTAAAACTTTTGACTAAAACTTTTCAATATCAAAAAAAATTGATTGAATTAAATCTTGGACAAAATAAAATTTCTGACCTAGAGTCAGATACATTTCAAGGGCTTGAAATGTTGCAAATTTTAAATTTGAGAGGAAATTTAGTTTTTGAACTAAAAAATTACGCCTTCTCATCATTATCAAATTTGGAAGAATTAAATTTGGGACAAAATCGTATTACATCAATCGAACCAGATGCATTTTATCGTCTCTATAATTTAAAAATACTATATCTCGATGATAACTCTTTGAATCAAATACCAACTTTATCATTTCCTCCACTAACAAACTTGGCTGAACTTTTTATAGGCGTCAACTCGTTTACAACATTGGAGAAAAATGCTTTTGAAAAACTTAAAAAGTTAACGACCCTTAACTTAAATGGCGCACAATTACACAATATTTCATCGGGTGCATTTTATGGACTTGAAAGTTTGCGCGTTTTAGATCTTTCTAGTAATAGACTATTGAGGATCCCAACAAAAGAAATTTCATCGCTAAATCGTTTAGAAGAATTGAGTATTGGAATGAATGATTTTGATATCATTTCAGAAAAAGCATTTGATGGGTTAACAAATTTGCATAAACTTGAAATTATCGGCGCAAACAAACTTACTCGTGTACAGAATAATGCATTCTCAGAAAACGGAAATCTTAGAGTCATTCGAATGACTGATAATGAAGAACTTTCACAATTTGAATCAGCTGCATTTCACGGTCTTCCTTACCTGAAGGAATTGATTCTTAAAAATAATGCAATTGAAACAATACGTGAAAACTCTTATGAGTGGAACAATCTTGAAATCCTTGATTTATCAGATAACCCGCTTCGTTGTGACTGTCATCTTCTTTGGTATAAAATCTTTTTAAATTCACGAAACAATCAACATTCAAGTAACAAAAATAAAGAAAGTCCTAACGATAATAATACAAATTCTAATATCACAAAATCTTTAAGTGTTACTAATAACGACTATAATCGAGAATTCATTGGAAATCAAAATCAAAATGTATTGTGCTTATCGCCACAATTTGCAAAAGGAAAAGAGTTGACAAAATTGTCATCCGATTTGTTTGGTTGTACTCCAAATTCAGATCCAAAAACGCAAGCAATAATTTGTGGACTATTGGTAATAACGGCCGCAATAATTACATTCCTGATTTTGCTCGCATATAAATGTCGACGAAAGAAATTCCGTAATGTTTTAAAGGATAGCAGTTGGGAAATAAGCAGTACGATAGGGCGTAAAGATCGTGATTATCATAAAACATATGCTGCACCACAATATATTGATACAACAATGAGAAAACATACAATGAGTTCATCGTCTCCCTCACATTGTGGTATGCCCGGTGGTGCCAATAATTATCAGCAGTATCCAATGATTCCTATAACTGAACTATAGCATAACGCTCCTCCCTCAACACAACATGGGGGAGGAAGTGGTGACCGAGCAAATTTCAACAATTCAAAAGCTGGCGGTTTAACAATTGCAACTACCACTTTTCTTAAGTTGAATCAATCTCATTTCAATCAAGGTGACTACATGACGACTCCCTCTCAACCAATTGTTTCTGAGTCAAGTGATTTCTATCATCATCAACATCATCATTTCCCATATCATTACGTTTCGCATCATCAATACTATCCACATCATATGCATTGTGATCATCATAATACATATGGAACGACTAGTGGTAATAGTGGAAAGACGCATGGACATCATACCTATCAAACTGTAGGTCCACCAACGATTAGTTCATCAGTTTTCCCAGAAAATCACTCACTATATGCTAAACCCGATAATATGGGTAATATTGAAATTATTGATTGTAAGAAATCACCCAATTTTGACGAAATGAATAATGAATTATAAATTATCCGGTAAGTGTAGGTAGTGAAAGATTCTTTAACAATCTATACGAATTTTCCTAAAATTTCGTAAAATTTAAGTACATAACATTAAAAAACTTTATTTAAATACAATGAAAAATAAACTACTTACATTCATATTCTTAATTTTAAAAAATATGAATAAGGAAATACATCAAACATTTAGAATCAACTACCTACCTTAAATTCATCCTGAATTTCCGTTTTAGAAATTATTTGTGATAAATTTTCTTTGTTTTTATCATTTAATTCATGATTGTAAAAGCATTCCATTAAGTTATAATACAACAAATTAATATAAGTAGTTTTATAATGAATCATTTTAAGTAAAGTAACAATAATTGTATTTATGAGAAGGGTACATAAAAATATTTTATATGCTTACAATTTCATATGCATGCGTGCGATCAAAATGGATGACATAAGCACAATAATGTGGGTTCAACTAAAAATATTTTTTTTTATAATTACCTATAAAGTATTTATTATTTTCACTTTCCACATAAATATTTTTTTGAGGGTGACTCCTTTGAATTTTTACAAATATTTTTAGAACTTTAATCTAATCAAATTATACTGAATTTAATCACAAAATAACATACTTTTGCGTTTTATTGTTCTCAAAAATTTTTTGACAAAAATTCAACTGATGATTTTTAGCACATTTTCCTAGTATGTATGAGAAAATGACGTTTTTCGCATTTCGCTTTCATTTACCTACCTGAATAGTTTTTTTATTAAAAAGATTCCATTATTGTATATAAAAAATTGTTGAAAATTTATGAAAAAATTTCACCAAAAATTTTTACATCATAAAAATTTTTCAATATTATTTTTCCGTCACAAAACTTTTCACCACAATTTTCAATATTTAAATTTCCTTATATTAATTAGTTAATTTTGCAAAAAATTATGTACCTATAAAAATTAGGTAAAGTTTACGTTTCAAAACCAAAAATTCTACCTACTTAGATAATTATTAATACATTTATTCTATATTTGCATAAGAATGATTCTTTTATTTTTATTTCATTTATTTGTTTATCATTTTTATTTCGAAAAAGGAACTTTAATCGCATTTTGTATGCTTATTGATCGACGGATTTTTTATCATAATTTTTGATCAACTCAAAGATGATTTTTATAAAAAAAAAACTATATGGATTTTAGTTTTGCAACAGAATACATATCTGTAACTGGAAAATGTGCTGACATATAACCGCAGTTCATAGATATTATTAATTTCTACAGGATCTATTACTTGTAACATATTTGAAAATTTGTCTAAATAATTTTATAAAAAATATACCTTAATATTTGCATTTCAATGATATAAATAGATACTTTAGTAAATGTATGATAAAAAAAGTATCAAGCAATGAGCAATAGCTGATAAATAAATAAAATATTACAATTTCTCTTCTTTGATTTGTTATTCTACTTAAGATAGATCAATTCTTAGATCAAAATAATTATGTAAACCAGTGTTGTCCATAATTTAAAGTCAATTTTTTTCTGTTTAATTCTTAATATTGATTTTTTGTAAGTTTACAAACGCTATTAGAACAACATTCCAATTGGACAACACTGAGGTGTAAATTTAAATTTAAAGCATTTATGACTTCTCAAAATTAAAAACTAATGGTATGTTATTGCTAACTTTCTATAAGTAGCAAACAAATTGACATATCAGGATTTGATTTAAAAAAAATGAAAAGAAAAATGTTTTAAAATTGTTACTATAACGAAAATGACAGTTTTATTATCCGATATGAATTGCATCAAAAGGAAGATAAAATACTTGCAATAATGAAGAAACAAGATGCTTAATGAATAAAAAAATGTCTGTATTAATATCTATATATAATAAAATTATAAACCAAACATTCTAATCATTAATTAGGCACATAATAATACCAAAATTTAAAGTATGAGTAAAATTATAAAATTCTAAGTATTTCATCACTGTGTGAGTTTTATCAATATCTAACATGTAATAAATTTATAAAAAGAAAATTCATGTAAATAAATTTTAAATTAAAGAAAAATGAATAACTTTTATCATGTTTTATCTTATTTAATGTCATGAACAAGTGAAAAATTTTCATACAAGCTTTCATGCAAGTAAAAAAATGAGAAATTCTTTTTATTTTAATAAATTTTATTCAATATTATCATATTACACATTTTTAAAAGTAGATTTTATGTGGATCTGGCATCAATGTGTTTATATAGTTGCTTTATCACATATTTTTAAATGTGCAATTAAATATGAGAGTCTAATTTAAATAAATGTAGTTGAGTAAAAATTGCTGGTAGGTAATGAAAAATGATTGATATCATAGTAAATAATAAGGATTATTCTTCTGTTGGATAACCAGTTATATCATTACGGTCAATTGGAGGAGGAGTCATAACTACATCAGTTTTTTTACTTGGTGCTTGTGTTAAATATCCAGCAACAGAATTCGATGGTCCTAAATAAAAGAAACGATAAACATATATTTTAATATTATAAATATTTTTTATATTACCTGCAGCAATCATTCCTCGTTTTTGTGTATCCATAATGAACAAATCATGATTTTGATCCTTGAATTCTGCCCATATTGGATTACTATTTAGAATATGAAGAACTTGATCGCCATAATTTAAATTTTGTGCCATTGCTTTTAAAGCTGACACGATTTGAGCTACAACTGCTGCAGAGTTGTTGGTGAGATTTGCACGAGTTTCAAGTAAATTGAGCAAATACTGTATCAACATGCATTCCAATGATTGACGAACCAAAGAATCCTAAAATATTTTTATTACAATAAAAAATTTAATGTTATTTTTAATAATCAAATTTTCTTACATGTTGACTCTTAAATAGTCGAGTTAAAGTCTCACAGCATGTCGCTACTAGTTCTTTTTCATTTTCCATACATTTTTTCAATGATAAAATACATTCTGTCTGAGCTATGGCAGCAACACAAACCTAATATTGATTAATTAAAATGTTTTATTCATGAAATAATTTTTTAAGAATAAATTTTACCTCTGATAATGCCAATTGATGTATGACTGACAGTGTGCTCTTTGGTTGAACCGATAGCTGTCTAAATAATTTAGGAATGTGACCTAATACTGGCACAGCATCGGCTAAATGTGGAGAATTGCTCAATAGTCCAATGAGAGCAGACGTTGAAATGTCAATTGTTTCTTTCGATGTTCCTGTTCGGCATGTATTTTCAACAATAAAGTCTAGCAAATCTGATAAAAATTGACGCGGTTTCCTTAAAGTCCATCCAGGATTTTGTGCATATAGCCTCAAATAAACTCCTGAAACTACAAGTTCATTAGTAGAAATCTCTTGTAATATTTCAGGATCTTTCCAAATATGATCTGCATTTTGTTGCTGTTTTTCTGAAAATTCTTCAGCAACTCGTCTTATAATACTTGAGACACGCACACGAATTTTTTCATTCCAAATTAATTCAGGATGTTCATGTTCATTATCAAACATTTGCACTGATATTGAAGGAGAATCAATCATGGCATCAAGAAAAACAACTGGTAGAAACTTGGTTACAGTGATACGTATTTTTGGACCACTCAATTTATCAGATGTCATTTTTGCTAAAAGTTCTGCACTAGTCTCTCTTATTTGTCCATTATTTGAATTGCAAAATTGATCCAAAAGATAAATGACAACTCCTAATAAAATGATAATAAATTATTTATTACTAACAAGTAAAGGAATTGTCAAAAAATACCTTTTTGGTGTGCTTCTTTTACTAATTGAGGAGCGTTTGTCAAACCGGATAATGTATCTAAAACTTGCTGTTTTTGGAAATCATCATCTTTCATTATACGTAAAAATTGTCCCAACATTTCACAAGATGAAATTTCGGTAACACATTCCTTATTTCTTGATAGAAGTGATATTATTTCTAATGTAAGTGTTTTAATTGTTTGTTTCTAAAAAAATTTAAATTTTTAATGAGAAAAAAATTATAATTAAAAATATATTATGTACCTCTTCTTGAATGTTGGCATTTAAAAATCCAAAAATTATTTCAAAATTTCCAATACATTGAAGCTCTACATTTGGATTTTGCTTCATTACAGAAATTAATGAGGTAAGTGTCATAATAAGATGTTCAGTAAATTTATGATCACTACCAAAATCATAATTTATCTTATTAACCCCATTTTCATTTTTCTCCAATTGATGTTTGATTTTTGAACGATTGTAATTATTGAGAATGCTATCTACATTTCTTTGACCCTGTGATTGATTTACATTTTTTACTGGTGTTGGTATTAATGGTTTAGGAAGCATCCCTACTTTATGTGGACTTGTTTGAATGAAAGGTTGTTGTTTGTTAATATTTTTACTACCGTCCAAATACATACGTGCTTGTTTGAGATATTCTAATAAATCAAGTACAAACATTTTAGGATTTTGAATTGGATATGCAGGCATTTCGTTATAAATGCGAATATAAACACCCCCAATTTTTAATTCATCTCGTGTTGCATCATAAATGAATTTCGAAATAGTGTTATATATGTCTGTGATATCTGCATATTGTTCTTTTGAACTATGCTGTCGTTGATGTTCTAAAAAGTCCAATAGTTGTGTTCGAGTTCCATTATCCCATATTAAATACGGATTTCTTGTATTTTGTGTTAACGTTTTTAGCACTTCATGTTCTGGTTCGATAGCAAGTTTGTTTGCAATATATGGTGTTAGTAAAATATCTAAAATACTTTTTACTACAATATTTTGCGCAGTACCACTGATAGTATATTTGCTAAAACTTTTTGAATTTGATTTATTACTTTCATTTTGATCAACTTCTTCATTATGTATAGCAGATTCGTTTTTAACAGCTGAGTTTGCTGCAATTATTAAACTCTGATTATTTTGCAAAATATTGGATGCATTTGAAGTGTAAGAATTCGATGAAGATGATGATGTAGGAGAAGCTTTAAATTCAGTTTTGTTGTTTACATCTTTTGATCGTTCTGATAATGTATCACTCGATGATTCTACATTTGTTGTTGTTGATTTTTCTACTTGCTCATCATCAACTTTGTCATTTAGTTTTAAATCTACATTATATCCAGAGAGTGCTACGCATGCGATTACTGAATATTTTGCAAGATTATTTGCAACTTGCTATAAGAAATATCAAGACATAAATATATCTTTAATCAATTTATGAAAATATCAAAAATAATTTACCTGTTTGTTACTCTTTTCTTCTATTTCTACACCACTTTCTTCAAGCGTGTAATCATAATCAAACATAAAAAGTAATATAGACCATAATACACCATTTCTAATGAGATCACATTGTAGTTGATAATTATTGGCAGCGAGGCTTGTGACCAAATTAATAGATAAAGAATGTTTGAAATAAACAATTCTACAGACATCAACAATCAATTCAGGTAGCTCAATGATTTTCTCTTTACATTTTTCAAATGTACATGCTACTTCGAAGCATTTTGTTATGTTTGATATGATTTGATAATGAAGATCAGCTGAAGTAGAATCGGCACTCATTATGGATACACATCTAGAATATGCTTCTAAAAGAGCTTCCAAACCGCCTTCTCGTCTCAATTCTTCAGCATTCAATGCAGAACAGTGAACAGTATGATAGCATAATTCTGATGCTGCATTTAAAAGAGGCACAGATTTAGAAAAGAGTTGCTCGTCTTTTGTTTCCATTTTTATTGTAACAATCAATTGAGCATATCCAGCATATTTGTATGGCTTCAACTCTTGTGGATAACGTTCAAAAAGTATACTTTGAGTTTTAAGTATAAGAAATATATTATTTGGATTTGGACCATCGGTTGTCCATGATGTTCGTGAACATAAGAACTCATATGCTTGATTTACGCGCATAAAAATATCCTTGCCCTTGGGGTTTTTATCTGGATGATATTGTTGTGCTAAACGATAGTAACTTTTACGAATTAATGCCTCATCAGGTTGTGGATTTTTTTCCAAATCTATTCCGAGATTTTCATATGCTTGTTTCACCGTCATTTGCGGTGGTTTCTTTTCAACTTCTTTGCGCCATGCGTCAAGTGTATGTTTTAACAAAAGTACGGGGTTTTGAATGGGCCATTTTGGGAATTTTTGTGTATCGCATAAATGTCTCAAATAATATATATGACAGAAAAGTTCTCGCTCAAGCTGCGGATAACTAATAATAGGAATTGCTAAATATGGATACCTGGCCATTGTATGACCCTTCAAACGTGGTATAAAGTCACCAATATGAGCTGATATTTTTTCAATCAACATACGCCTCATTTCAGAATTCCATATTACTTCAGGTGTGTCAAATTCACCAAGAAAAATTTCAGCAAATTTTTCGGCTGAATAATTTTCTAGAAAACACACCATTGCCTCTGGGAGCATTTGACCTAAAATGCTGCGATGCATTATGTCAGATGTAAAAGAATCATCACTTCTAAATGCTTGTTTCATGTGAGTCATTTTAAGAAATTTAACTATTGGCAAAATATTATTTCCAGTGTACATTAGCATGAAGTAAAACACACCAGTAAGATATACTTTTGAAATTTCTGGATTATCACTCATTATTTGACACAAGAGTGATGCAACTCGTTCTACTAATCGTGGATCATGTGTTAAACATACTTGGACGATGTGTGGCAAACATGTAAATTCTGAAAGTCTTCTGGAAATGCGTGGACCAGGAATCAAAACTGCCTCGCCATCTCGGGCACGACTAGGAAAGAAACTTGTACATTTAATGAGAATATCTAAGATTTCGCTCGCAAGATCAATCTCATTTTGTAATGGTTGTCCTTTAGACATTAAACACCACTTTAGTTGAGGAATTTGTTGAAGTGATCGCCAACCATCCATTCCAATTGCCCATAATCTTGTTCTTGCTGTTATAACACCTTTAGCGTAAAGTGATTTGATATCACTAAATGTAACAGGACCGCACCTCTCGGGTTTTTCATTCTCCTTATCTTTTTCAATGTTATAATACCAATCTTTTTCTTCAATAATTTTCATATCACCACAATCAATAACATTTGTTTTTGTATTGGGAACAACATTTCCTTTATGTAAATGTGATAAGGTTATAAGATCAATTAAACATGTAATATAATCAAGTAAAGGTCTACAATTTGCCTTATGTGAAACAAGACATTTGATAAAACCAATTAATGCATCTCGAAGTGAAGGTGATAAAGTTTTATCAAGCATCAATAAAATGAATGTTATGTCACTAAAATATCCTATCTCCTCATGATATTTTTGATAAACTTTTGCTAATGCCTGTAATGCAACTATTGTCATTTGATCATCATTTACGCGATTGCGTGCAAGTACTTTTCTGTAAATGGCATTAAACAATTCAGTTGGATTTTTAATTAAATTATGAGGCCAATCATCGTTCTCCAACAAAAGTCTTATATAAAAGTCTCCAATTTTTATCTCATCTGCTAAACAATTATATTTCACTTCAAATTCTTCAAAATTCCATGCCACAAGCATATTTCCTGAAAGCTCTTTGTCCGCTTGAAATTGTCTCAATTCATTTTCAAGAGCTGCTCTCAGTTCTTCTCTTGTCTTATGGTTCCAAATAAGATTAGGCATATTATGGTTTTTATGAAAATTGTAGAAAAATAAAGGCAAATTAAAGTTACTATCTCCCTTTTTCTTTTTTTGTCTTCTATTTCGCAATACTATTGGACGATTTTGCATTTTCTGCTGTTGTTGCAGCTTTTCAATGTCAAAAAGAGCCATTCCCCAGTGCTTTATTCCTTCCAAATGCTTTTCTATTAGATAATTTAGCCTCACATTTTTGCCACTGGAATGTTGCGAAGCCAATTTTAAGTTATCTCTGAAATTAACTCTATCAGTTTCTTCTGCATCTTTTGGAATTTGTTCATTCGAGTCCAAAAATGTTAATAGACCAGCAGGAAAAATTCTTGAGAATAAAGCGAGAGCATCTTCATTCTCATTTACCCATAAATTTATTAAATGTTTTGATATTTGACGATGTGAAGCCATAGTAGAATCATTTGAAGGTGTATAAAGTGCGATAAGTAAATGGCGACATAAGGCCGCTTCGTCTAGTGCTAATATTTGCATTTGATTTGCAACTGAAGAATCTCCCTCTTCAATGAGTGCTTTCATAAGCAAACCTGCTCCCTTTACGATTGCCAAAGATGGATGTTGATAAAGTTTGTAAATATATCGACCTCTTGATGCAACCATTTCTAATAAAGTGTCAAATTGTTTTCCTTCAGTAGTTTCTGAATATGGTACACACAAACCAAAAGTCAAAAAATCTAACATTGCCGATAGAATCAAAGCACCACTGCCTAATGAAATATGATGTGTCCACATGTCAAGAAGACTTTCAAGAAATTGTTTAGATTGAAGTAGTGATGATTTGTTCATTTG
Organism: Polypedilum vanderplanki; assembly: GCA_018290095.1. Taxonomy (NCBI): domain Eukaryota; kingdom Metazoa; phylum Arthropoda; class Insecta; order Diptera; family Chironomidae; genus Polypedilum; species Polypedilum vanderplanki. The sequence continues at coordinate 17,725,813 of CM031380.1, read as the reverse complement.
TTCTTGTTTCAAATCATAATCAGAGTGCATAGAATGCATTAATGAATTTATCATATCAATAGCGGCATATGTTACTGCCAAATCATTCCTTTTGAGAGATGAAACAACTTTTGAACCCATTGATTCTCGAAAACCGGTTAAATTTGTAAAAGCAGCAAAGCCAACTTTACTTGCTAATAATCTTCTCAATACATGAAAACTTGCTTCCAATTCTAAATTGGTTAATTGTGGTGCATCGTTGTCTTTTACAGATAAAGCTTGAAGTGCAGCAGTAATCAATCGTTCCTTGTTTTCAGCAAACAGAGTCTAAAAAAAATTGTTTAAGCAATAGTTTTTAAAATACTAAAATTTTTTAATTCTTACATCTTGAGATACCGAATAGTTAAGTCCACTATAAGGAATGTTAGCATTGAAACGATCCATAACTTCTGATCTTTTTACAGGATATTGATAAAAGTTGATAATAAACTTTAAAAGAATGGCTTCTGTTTCTTCATCAACTGATGTATAAAGTGGTACAACGCGTTTATTTCGTTCTGAATTTGCTGAACGAACATGAACATCCATATTTCCTGAACTTCTAACAGCATCAAGAAGAGTCGCAAGCAGAGAGTCACGATCATTTGTAGAATATGTACGTATATCTCCATTTTTATATTCGATTCCAAATACTTGAATATTTGATGAGCTACGAGTGAGAGCAAAGATTTCTTTCAAAGGTCTTAATGTGCATATATTATAAGTTTGTGGATCACGTTCGAGAAGTGTTGTTTCTGTAAGGCATAGAAATCTTTTTGGGGGTTCAATATGCCTTGGAGAAATTTTTTTTACTGTAAATTCAGATAGAGATGTTTGATGTAAATCACTCTGATATTCACCAAATCGTTCTCTTTCAAATTGATTCAATGTTATTTGAGTTGGTAAAACTTTAATATCAATTCCCAAAAATTGATTGCATTGTTGAACTATGCTTTGTATGATTTCATGATGATTTAAGGCCATAAAAAGATGAAGTCGACTATGACCACCATATGCAAGAACAATACCGCCTTCAACATCTTGAATACCAATGATTCCATCAATGTCTTTATAGTTGTAACTTGCAAAAATAGTGTTAGTTGTAGGATCCAATTGATCTAAAGAACATGGTGTTACTTCAAGTGACACCGGTAATTTAACGCCAGACCAGTGGTGTTTTCTTGCATTAAATTTTGTTCCATGTCGTGGACGTTCAGCAAAATCTTTATAATATTTTAACAATGCTGTTAACACATCATTACGAAATTCAGATGAAAAACGTATAGTCTCAACTTTTTTCTCCTTCTTAAGAGTAATGATAAACTCGTTGGAACTCTGTTAAATGCAATTTATTTTATGAAATTAGTAAAATAAAAATCAATATTTTGATTGTATAGCTTACATTTCCATTTTTATTTGGTGTAACGCTTATCACGTCTTGATAAGGCCAACGATTTGTAAGTTCAAATTTGTCTGGATTATATGTTGCTATTCCATGAGTTCCCACTGATAAAATTCTTTTATATTTTCCTTTCCATGCTGAATGTTTTGTCACTAAGAAACTTTCTAATTCAATATTTTCATGAAGTTTTACTGCAGCAGATGCCATTATATTTCATTGCGTGAAGTTCTAAAAATAATGATTAAATTTCATTTATAATGGAGAGACAACAACAATTTCACTGAGGAATGTAATCTGAGGCTTTTCCTTTGTTGAAAAATACCAGAATAAAGATATATCTTATTTAATGTAGTAAGCTCATTATTCTACATTTTTATTTTTAATAGAAGAATAATATAACTTTCAAATTTTCTAAGTCTAGTTAGGTATGACTCACTATTTTTGTTTTTATTGACATAAAAATAAATTTATTAAAAATAAAATTTAGAAATTTAAATTCGTATAAAATGTTTTCAAAGGCATATGTATTTATTATACTTTTAACTATATCAATCTATCAAAGCATAAACTGTTCATATTTACCTAATATCAATTATCTATTTAATTTATAAATGTTGAAAATCTAACTTTTAATTTTTTTCTTATCTCCGATATTCTCGCTATTTTTCTTATTTTAATACATAGGGGGCAAAACACATTTGAAACATATTATTTTTAATTAAAAAATTTGTTTATTTATATATACAATATTATTATTATTATTTATATATAAAATATTTCTGCATAAAAGATCAATTAATACAAATTAGTTAAAACTAAATAATATTCAATTTATAATCATAAAAATATGTAAAAATTCTTTATTCCTCACCCTTCATGTTATTTAAAAATTTAAATTATTAACTGAATTATTGAGATATATCTATTGATGATTACATCTAAGAGTATTTAAATGATATATTATGATTGTAGTTTATTTAAACTATTTAAACATATGCAGTTTTTGGATGTATTATTAAATTTAAAAATTTTTTAAAAAAATTAATCAAGTAATAAAACATGCTTAAATTCGTTATAAAAGTAAATGTGAAAACGTGTGTTTTAAACAGAATTATAATAATAATGAAGAGAGAGGGAACCAGCAAGATCTTGCGTAAAAATTGTATTTCGCGATGATTTTTCATTCAGTTTCTTTCTTCTATTCGTGCTGATAAGCCAGTAAGATAAGAAGTACGCATTTGCATGCTTTAACTCTCGCGTGTTCTACTGTGCATTTATTCTATTATCTCCTTTAAAATTGTATTTTATATCAGGACTAAATTATTCAAAATTAAAAAACAAAATAAGAATAGTTATTACTTTGGTAAGAACGATTATTTTTAATAAAATATATAAAGTGACCCGAGTAACCAAAAATACGTTACGACTTTCCGTTTACTTTCCGTAGCATGCAATAAGCATATAAACGGAAAGCGTAACGGATTTTTGGTTACTCGGGTGATATCAAATGTATCGATACTGATGTAGGGATAAAAATATTCATTAATAAAATTTTTTAATTTGTTGTGTATGAAAATCATATGTTAATTTCTATAATTTAATTTATGACATAAAATTATTGGAAAATTAGTTTATACTACTCATACACACAATATTTTAGAAAATTGCAACGTAAGATGTATGAAAAACCTGTTTTATAAAGATGGTAAATAGAACACGCAATGCAAAAAAACAAAACGTAAAAGATTCTCTTTCAATAATTACCGGTGCAACAAGACAGCGGTAAAATTTTTACTTTTCATATAATCTATTATTCTCATGCATGATACAAAGTTAGTAGGTGTATGGTGCATTACATGTTTCATATCAATTCTAAATAAAATAAATATTAATAAATTTCTTATGAATCTTATTATATTTTCAATTACATTTAATCTATACATAAATATTTTAATAGAACATGCATGTATGAAAAAAAATATAGCAAATGACGAGCTATTTATTGAAAGTGAAAACATTTTGCTATCTATCTATACGCTAAACGTCAACACATAGAAGTTGTTGGCAATAATAAAAGATCGAATAACTGGAGGTGAAAATAAAAAAATTAAGGAATAGAAAACAATGAAAAATTAAATCAGTGCGCTTTAACTTATCACACCTTTTTACGAATACAAATTAGTAAATTGACGGAATTGATTGTTTGAAAGTACAATGTCACAAACAAATATAAATTGTAAGTGGGTAAATAATTTAAAATTCAAAGCTCGTAAAATTTTACTTTTAATAAAAAAGACAAAAATTCATTGATTGTACTTGTAAAGATTGCAATTTTTGCGCGGTCATTTATGATGATGATAGTCATTCCTGTGAGACATGCATCATTTTTAGCCCGTTTTAATTCGGTCATTTTTACTTTTGGCATACTTTTACACACGTGATTGCGAATGCATATTGGTTCATAATGATGACTCTTTTTTATGTATGTAAAGTATAATTTATCTCAATAATTAATAAGAAAAAAGAAACGATTCATTCATACATGTTCTTTTCTATAAATGAAGATGTCTCCGTAATTTTACCTGTCTAGTGTATATTAGTCTCAAGAAACATGCTGAGTACTTTCGATATATTGAGAATAGCTTTCACTGTCATATGTGTCTCAACGAAAAGAATTTGGCTCTGAAGAAGACTCATGTTTATTTGCACAGAACTTGTTCATGAGTATGGTCATATGATCATATGATCGATGAAAAATGTGTTACACGCTGCACAAAGTCATTAATCTAAAGTCAGAGTTGATAATTGATTTTAAATTTAGGTCAATATCCTTAATTGTATTGTACAGTCCAATTATTTTATTTTTTAAAAAAGACGTTAATTGACAAAATAATTTTTTTATGTACCCAATATCTCACTTAAATTAAAAATAAATGAGAATGTAAAATGCTTATTTGTTTGAATGCAGTTTATTGTTTTTATTATTTTATCAACTAAAAAGCAGAGAGTGAAAATGCCGAAAATTGATATCATCATCATCTTCATAAATCTAATGCTGATAGTTCTTTCAAAATGCATCATGTGCGATTCAAATAAAAATGATGAACAAAATGATTCAAATCAAGCTGTACATTCTAGACAAAAAAGGCTTATATGGATTACTGATGATGGAAGATTAGGTAGGTATTTTATAATTTTTATTTAATCATTAATATGAAATTAATTATGACATTTTCCAGCTTTACCTCCAGGAACATCTTTAATTTTTTCACCAACTTTAACAATGCCTTTTGTGCGTTATCCTCCAGAAGGTTTTCATTCAAATATTTCCATATCTATTCCTTTAACAATTGATTTTGATAAGCTTGGTCTAACTGACAATCAAAATCCTTTGGGTACTTTATTAGCACGAAGTATGAGCCAATCAACAGGAGAAATTTTAGCAGATTATGTTTTCAAATATTTAAAACATAGAAGCAGACGTCATACTGCTGATAATATACAGTCAGTAGACAAAGAAACGCCACCAAAATTACCTTTTGAAAATGCTTTTCATGGAGGAGAGCGTGCAATTTTATACGCTATTGTAGAAGATTTTTTGAGTAATTTTGGGATTGCAGGTAAAGCTTGCGTTCTCCGAACTATATGCGAGGTGCATTCACATCATTCAATTCATCAATATGGATTATTAGGAGAAATTTTCAAGTTGTTTTTTACGTAAGTACCTAACCATTTTACAAAATTTTTAATTTTCAAGTGGGAATTATTTTCTTTTTATTTTAATAGTGCATCTTTATCGCCTTATGCTGAACATTTAAATGAATATATCGAAGCTGAAAAAACTGGCAAAGGAATGCGAGAGTGTTTGAAATATGTGAAAAAATGTCCACAAAGTATTTTTAAGAGTTCTACCATTTCATCAATGACTTTTGATAGGACTAGAGCAGATCAGAAAAATATGTAACCATACATAGTTATTTATTTTAAATTCTGTAAATATATCGATATTTTAAAAAAAACGTTGTATGATAGATAAAAATAATTTTTATAAAAAGCCAAACTTAATCTTTTTTAATGATAAATTTTAATATAATTTAATGACAAATATCTATGCGTCGTTCAATAACATCAACAGCTAAAGTGATTGGTAAAGATACAATGCCAATTTCTTTAAGAGCTTCTTTCATTTTTTGAAGATCCTCTGAATTTGTTTTGTTAAAGCTTTTCAAAGTCTCATATAGTAAAATAGTTGTGCCAAATGGTAAAGAAAGAAGATGACACGCATCGGAAAGATTTTTAAATAAAACTCCTGGTTTTCTATTATAATTGCCGAAGAGTGGTATCAGGTTTCGCGTGATATCAAATTTAAACTGCTCTGCACCACCCTCTGAAAATTTTGTTGTCATTATCATAGAATCTATAAAGTAATCATCAAGTTTTTTTGCAATCCTCCTTAATGTTGATATGAAGATCTTAGTAGATAATGTTGATTCCAAACCGTGAAGTATTTCTATTACAGTGTGAAACATCTCTCCAGCTGATTGTGAAATAGCTAACGGTTCAGCTGGTTTTGGCATTGTTATCCATGAGTCATGTCTATATACCATAGTCTTTGATTTTATATCATCCACAAATTTAGATGATAAATGTTTTACTAATTTATTCTGCCAATGTTCTAACTCATTTATACTTTTATCGAACACTGATGAAATGTCGTCAACATTTGGACCAAGTAAAGCAGCATGTAAGTGAAGATAATGAACATTTTCTCCCCACTCTCGTAGGACTGATGTTATATAGAAAATTGCATTTAAAACGTTTAAAGCATTTACAAATCCTTCTTTGTGCAACTGAACAAGTCTTTGTCTAAAATTGTCTATCAAATCAATTTGTAATGCAAGAAATTGCAATTGATGACTTGGTTGAGGAAGTATACAATAACGTTCTTTAATGGCTTCCAAAAGTCGAACAAATTGATCAGCACATTTCGGTATTTTCAGTTCATCGAGTTCTAAATCAAGTTGTTGATTATTTAGAGCAGCAGTAAGCGGAGAAGTAATGTGCATAAAACCAAAAGGATCTAATGTATTCCAAGGATCATTTTCATCGCTTAATATTAAATCCATTTTTTCAGATGTGAATTTTTCTTCTAGTTTAAGCCATTTAGTAAAAAAAGTAGCTTGTGTAATTACATTAACTGCACTTGGAATATTAGAAGGATAGAAGAGGTAAGATCTAAGGTCTTGTTCAAATGATAATATTTCATCAATAAGATGTGCAAATAATTGTTCATCTAAACTTAACTCTTCAATGTCATTGACTAATTTCTCAATTGACAGTTGAACAAGTCCTCTGATAAATTCCAATCTCACGTTTTCTGAAATTCCTGCACGTGTTGCTGATCCTTGAAAAACTTCTCCCACAAAATGATGATTTTCTTTTGCCCAATTTAGAATTTGTGTGAAATAATATTCTGGTTTGTCTGGTCGGTTAGTTTGTCTATTACTCATAAAATGATACTCGAATCTTACACGAAATGGTTTAATAAGAAGTTCAATAGGTGTGGCAATTGGTGGGCAAACTATAGAAGGTGCTAGTTTAATATACATAAATCTATCATAACCAGGAAGTTGAACAAGAAAAAGATGTTCTGCTAACGATTTCAATTTGTTTAAGTTTTCCACTGTAGGATTAAGTGATTCTGTGACATGACCCAAATTAGGCCACTTAATATGCTTTAAAATATTTTCAAATTCAATTGATAACTTTTCTTTTATTACATCATGCCAATGTAATGCAACACGTCTTGAATACATTTTGAGATTGGGTGCTTCAACTTCTTGCAAGCGACCTATAACACTCGAATCACTTGATGCATCAGGCGATCCGGAGAGAGATAGAAATAAATCAACTATTTTCTGCTCATCTTTTGAGTTAATGCATTTTGAAAGTTCACTATTTATATCTTGAATGTCTTGTAAAATACGATAGTACTCCACAAACTTTTCTAATTCATTAATTTTATCAAGATAAGTTTTAATATGTTCATGAACTTGCTCATGTTTTATGATTACTTTTGTAATTTTTTGTTCAAATACATCTATTTTCGTCAATTTTTCTTCTAAGTCATCAACTTTTGATTGCGAATCTTGTAGTCCAATTTTAAACATATCAGTCTCATCATTTTCATCAAAATTCAACTAAATAAAATAAGTAAAAATGTAAATTTGTTTGTTACTGAAAAAATTATTTTGTTCATACCTTTCTTTCGATTGCATTTATATCTTCTACAAAACTATTAACTAACTCTTTTGATTTACATAAATTTTGTATGTTTGCTCCAATTTGTAAATTAATCTTATTAATTATTTTATCTTCAATGCCCATAGTTGATAATAAATTTATTAAAATTAATTTTTTGAAAGAAGAAAATAAAAAGTTCCAACGTCATAAAATGACAAGTAGACAAACTTCAGAATAACAAAAACAAAAATACACCGGTGCTAACTAAATCGTTAAAATCGAGGCAAAACTATGAAGATGCATTCAAGTATTTTAATTGGATTTTATTCGATAATAACATTGATTTTGTTTGATAAAGTTTATCAAACATCACAATCAATAATAGACGAATTATTTCATATAAATCAAGGATTAACATATTGTTATGGGTTTTATCAAGAAGTAAGTGATGAATCATGATTTTTATTAATAATCAAATCTTTATTTAACATCATCAATTTTACTTTAAGTGGAATCCGAAAATTACAACGCTTCCAGGACTTTATTTAATTACAATTTTCTTACCACGATGTTCTGTATTTACACTTCGAATGATCTCATTTGTATGTTCTATCATCAATTTTTATTTCATCATTGAGATACGATCAAATATTGAAAAGAAGAAATCAGATGATTATGATATACTGTTGAATTCTCTATCAATCGTTTTATTGCCACCTATGTATTTTTTCTCATTAATATATTATACGGACATACCAGCAATCACAACTATCCTCAGTACAATATACTTTTCAATGAAGAGTCAGCATGTTCTTTCATCGATTTGTGGCTTTCTAAGTGTATTAATGCGTCAAACTAACATTTGTTGGGTTGCTGGAATTCTTGGAATGAATATAATTGATGCAATGATTGCAAAAGTCTATCCTAATATTGATTTGAAAAAATCTTCAACTAAACACCTGTATGTGGCAATCAAAAATCATTTGAAGAAACCAAAAATGTTATATGAACTTATTTTGAAAATTCTCATAAATTTTTATGGCTATATAATTGTCATTCTCTGTTTTGTACTGTTCCTTATTTTAAATGGCTCAATTGTTGGTAAGTTTTAATCGAAGTCTCTTTTGAAACATCATAATTCTATACTTTTTATTCTTTTTAGTTGGAGACAAACAAGCACATGTCGCAACGATACATTTACCACAACTTTTTTATTTTTCGCTTTTTACTCTTGTATTTGGTACATCTATTTGGTTGCCAAATTTAAAAAAAAATTTAATCCATTTAAGAAATATAAAATGTTTATTAATCATATTTTTTACAATGATTATAATGGTCGTTATTATACAACAAAATACTATCGTTCATCCATATCTTTTAGCAGATAATCGTCATTATACTTTCTATATATGGAACAGATTTTATGGTAGATATTGGTTTTTTAAATATACAATGATTCCGGTCTATATATTTGGATTATATAATGTATATGCATCATTAAGCGGTTCTATTGGATTTAAAATTTTCTATACGTTTTCTATTTTACTAACATTTTGTCTTCAAACACTCATAGAAGTTCGATATTTTTTGATACCATTTTTAATTTTAAGACTTTTCAAAAACAACCATGAGAAAAAATGGTCATTCATGGAACTGATAATAAATATTTTAATCAATTTTCTGACGTTCAAAATATTTTTCTCAATTAAAATAAACTGGCCAGAGTTTCAAGAACCTCAACGTATCATATGGTGATTTTTATTAGACTGAAAAAAATTATTTTTATCTATATATGTATATTGTTTTTTTTTAAATAAAGTCTGGTTTGTTAAAAGAGAAAATTAATAAATTTCTTTATTTTATTAGTTCAAAATATTTGATTTTGGTGGTCGATATCTCTTTATATGACATAAAAACGAAAGAAGGAGTGTTACTTAATATTAAAATAATACAGTTGATACTATAAGGTAGTTTTTATAAACATGCATTTTAAAATAGGATCATTTAGTTTGTGTATACAATTGTGCAATTATTTCCTTACTTATTTTGAAGAATAAACATTTTTTTTAAAGTAGAACACATATTTGGCTCATATATTTTAAATGTATGTAATGCAACTGATTTTTATTATTCTTCGTTTTGAATTTTAATTTTTTTTAACTAGGATAACATACTCAACAAATTTCAAAATTTACTTTAATACTCAATATAAAAAATTTCTTCCTTTATCAAAAATCGATAGCATGTATGATTTAAAAAAGAAACATTTGTCTAATCTCATAATATACATATATAATCTTTATAGTTAGAGTTAAATCCATCCGTTATTTGTGCTCAATTGATGAGATAAAACAATTAAAATCATCACGAGCAGTAAAATTATAGCTAAGCATATAATATTACTATTGAATAAAGTTATCGATTTTGGAAGCTTATATTAGGCAGCTAATAAATTTTTAATATTTTTTGGTGTATTCTCTTCATTTAAATGCTTTGTAGTATATCTGAGTGCATTCAGTAATGGTTCTGCCTTGATCGGAGGTTGAGCTTGAAGTAATTTTACGCATCCTTTGACATCAACATGTGAGCTTCGAACAAAAACTCCGTCCGGATGAACATGATCATATAGAATCACCAAACCAACCATAACTCGAAGAACTAACAGGTGTGTTTCCTCTCTTTCAATTTGCGACAATAATTTATCTTTTTCAAGCATTCTCAGACAAACTTTTGCCATAGTCCCGATAGTTTCGGTAGTGTTTTCTACGTCATTTGCATTATCATGAACAAATTTTGATGTAGCCTCACTAAGAACTTTTAGCATAGGTGTGGCGTGCGCATAGAAAAGTGACATTCTATTTGCGAGTTCAGTGCTTATAATTGTTTGATCTGTAAATTCCATTCTTTGGCGACTTACTGTTCGTCGATAATAGCTAAAATCGTTTTGAATTGCAGGCGTTTTCATCTAAAAATAAAAAAAATTATATTACCTTATTCATAACATTTTTATGGTATTACTTTGTATTCATCAAACTTCAGGACAAACTCTAATATTTCTGCCAATTGCTTCACTAGCGCTTGTTGCGTTTCTAAATGTTGTGTAGGATTTAATTTTCCTCCAACAAGTTGACCCAAAAGTTTTGGAACGATTCTTTCAAGTTCTAATGAATGCTCATAGCAATTTTTCAAACTTTCAACCAAGGGTAAGACAACTTGCCACGCTCTCTGTTGCGCGTCTGGAGAAGGATCTGAAATTGCCTCCCTTATCTCTCTTCCTGCGCCCTTTATAAAAATAAAAAGATAATCATTTAGATAATTTCATTGATAAATTTGTATGACACATCTCACTCTCATTGAAAATAATCATTTTTATGCAATGAAACAACATTCTGATTCATATGTATGTATATACCGGATGAAATAATAAAGAAAAAAAAATAAATGGTTGTACTCATCAAAATTTAAATTAAATAAAATGAATATATTGCTTATTTATAAAAAGTGTCAGAGCAATAAGATAATTTATAATCAATGATTGTTATATCAATGATAACTTGTCTTACCTTATATATTTGAATTTCCTCTAAAATTTTGTCTGATTTCTCTAGAACTTCATTTACTTCTTTATAAACTTCCAATTCGCCGTTTGTGGGTTGTGCATTTTCAAAATCAAGAAATATATCATAACTTGATTTTGGACCACAACAGTCACTAGAATTATCACGCGCCAGCAAAGATAATAATTTCCCCATATTGATTTTTTTATTTGAAATTTTTATGCATAAATCTTTCAAACTTTAAAATTTTCGTCAACACTTGGCAGTAATAATAATAATTTTCTCGATTTTATTTTTTTTTTGCAATTTTTCTTTATGAAAATTTTGAATTAAAATACTTAGAAATGTTCTTTTATATTTTAAAATAATTTTCAATTGTTTTTTTTTGCGATTCTTTTGTTTGAATTTTTAGAAGTCTCAAAAAATGAAAAAGACACTGCATATAACAACCATTCGACGTCTGTAACGCATTTTTGTTAAAAAGTTTTTTATGAATTTTTAAAATTTTTTAATTAAGATTCATGATTTCAATATTTATTTATTTTCATAATGCTTTTAAAAACGTACTTATTTATTTCTTAAAATTGTCAGCCAGACTTTTAGTTAAGATCGTGCCATACATTTATTCTCGAGATGCTAATAATATAAGGGGGTTAAACAATCAAAGGAACTAACATGTAACTTTGATGAATCACAGGCAATGAAATGTTCTGAAATTCTTTACATCAAAGTATAATTTAAATAATTAAATATTTATTTTAATATTTCAATTTTATACATAAATGCTTCTTTATCTAAATAAAAAAATTCATTTTAAATGTCTCATATCATAATTTCTTTCTATCGTCATTTTTTTATTTTCTTATTTACATCTTATTTTCAATCAAGTCATTTTATATAAAAAAGCAAGCATGTCTTATGTGTCCGAATATGATGAAAAACTACTCCTTATTGAAGATGATGAATTTGGTAAAGTGTTATATCTACTGTCCATTTCATCAATTTGTTGAGCGAAAGAGTCTTCTAAAACCTGTTTTACAAAACATTAAATTAAATTTGAAGAAATTAAATCACATGTGTGAAAATTTCTAATAATAGTAGGAAAAAATTGAAAAATAAGCTTATGATACTAGATAATACATAAATAACTTTTCTTTAAATATTTTTATATATCAAAGTAGGAACTAACCTTATATGAAAAAAAAACTATCCAGTATCAATCTGTTTTTAAAGCTTTTCATGCTTTTACTGCTTTGTAAATTGAGTATTGATACAAAGTTTTATTTGAAGGTGAATTAATTTACAAGTGATTAAGAATATTTGGTTAGTAGCTTTTAGAAAAGTACATTATTTTCATCTGTATATAATATATAAATATATTTTATTTCCATGCATCCTATAAACCAATATATTTTTTTTTCAAATCAACTTTTTTTTCTAACAGAAAAAACCTTTTCCTACATATCTAATTAAAATAATTTGATATACATATATATGAATATTATATATGTATTTATAGGGATAATTGAATTTTTCATATAAATATATCAACTGTTTATAAGTCACAGCAATAAAACGCATTCGTGACATACAAAAAATAAAAATTGAAGATTGATGTAGGATAGACAAAAATGAAGCTATTGACTTAAGCAGATGAATCTTTAATATCATGCTTCATTATGAATGTAGAAGTTTTATTTTCAGAATTAACTTTTTTTGAAACAATGGACGAATTTTTAAAATCATTTGAATGCGCTCTTTGATGAGTTAATGTGACTCTAGGAATAGTATAGGTTGTTAAATTAGAAACATTTAGGTCAGCAGTAAAAGAATTTGAATGACGAGCTTGACCCCATTGACTATTGAACCCCGTTTCAGAATTTATTGACAATGACGGTTTTGAAGTAGATGCAACAAGATGAGACACTTCTTTGATATCAGCTGATTGTTTATTTATCGTACCATGCTCAGAAGTTTTTTTCACTCTTGGTATTAGTCGATATGCATTTTCTGATTGGTTTAAATACATTTTCTTTTCAGTCGCTGTTCGTGAATCAAGAAAATCTTCAGACTTGCGTCGTGATGGATTTTGATCGAAAATATGCTGTACAGAACTTCGTTGAGATTTCTTAACTTCTTTTCCTTTCCTTATAACCACAACTCCTTCTTCTTCATTTTCTTCAAGAACTGAATCATATGAAGATGTTAATGAAAGCTTATGACTGGATCCAGGAGTGTTAGGGACTGACACTGAACGACTCAAGTCTGGTGTGGAATTATGAATTGAAGATTTGGCATTTTTCGATAATGAAAGAAAAGTTCTTGAACGTGATATTGTTAACAAACCTCCGTGAATACGTAAAGAACCTTTTGCATTATTCATTCGATTTCTTACTTCTGGTGGTACAATGAATTCTCCATCAAACTCTGATTTATCACACAATCCATACTTTTGCTCATAATTATCTATTTGAAGCCAAATTTCATCCAATATTTTCTACATATCATTTATTGTAAACATCATATGACAGTCAAGATCCATGTTAAGTTAGAAGCATTATTAAGAAAAAAGTTGAAAGTTATTAAGTTTCAAAAGTGTTAGTTTTATCGTGAAAAAATCATGCATAGTTTATAAAGGGATAAAAAAAGCAAAAAATTCTTTCACCTTGTAATTTAATATTTTAAATCAAAATGAAACTTAAATAAATAAAAAAAAAACGTGCAAAATTCTAACAACGTAAATAAATAAAAACTTCTCTTTTTACAAAAACATGTTGATAAAAATAAATTTAAATATATTACCTGTTTCCTTGGCATCAGCATGGCTTTCCATTCGCGCATTTCTCTTTGAAGCGCTTCATCACATTCTTTTAGTTTGGCGCTTTCATGTTCAAGCAGTGCCTTTCGTTTTTCATTTTGCATTTGCTCGAGTTCCCTATCAAATTATTTTTAATTTACAATCAAAATATTTACAATCTGATCTGATTACCTTATAGTTGAATCACAATTTGCACGAAGTTCCTCTAATTGCTTAATGTGTTTTGTTTCAAATCTTTGTTGTTCTTGCATATATCGTTTCTTTTCTTGCTCTTGAAACTTTTTTTTTTAAAAAAAAAAAACATTTAATAAATATGTATGAAATATTAAAACCGAAAATTAATACCTTTTTAATTTTTTCTTCCTCAGCTTTAGGATCATGATGGACAGAAATTCTTAATGATTCTCTGAACATCATATCACGAGCTTTTCGTTCAGCTCGAATTCTCTTTGGAAGAGCACGTTTCTCAATAGTTTGGCGTTTTATTAGTTCTTCTTCTTTTCTTTGAAGCATTCTATGAAATAATAAACCATAAAGTGAAAATAAATCCAATAATAAATTTTAGCATATAAATACTTTTTGATTTGATCAAGCTCTTTTTCATGCCTTATGATCATTTGATGGCGTTGCATAAAGCATAATTCTTTGACATGTCTCTTAGACAGTTGATGCTTTTCGTGTATATGTTTTTCTTCTAACTCCCAAAGCATTGCTTCACGAGTTCTCATTGCCTTTTAAAAAACGAAAATAATTAATTTTCCATAATATAAGTATGTAAAAAATTCTTACCGTTTGTTTTTGTTGCAAATAACTTTTTTCTGTTGCTGCCATTTTTTCACGATAAATTTCACTTATTCTTCTCAAAGCTATTTCATGCTGCTCAGAAAGGTTGGCTAAAAATTGTTTTTCACGCTCTTCATGTTCCACCTCCATGCTGGTTTTCCTCTTTCGGAATTCATCTTTACGTTTATCTTTTGGCAATAAATCTATTTCTTGTTTAAGCAGCCTCAGTTCTTGTTTTAAAGCATCACGGAACTTAAATGAAACATATTAATAAAAAATAAAATAAAGTTAATAATATATTTTCTTACCAGTTTCAATTCCCTTTCTTGTTCCATTCTAATTTTTTTCGAAGTATTCCTGAGTTCATTTTCTTGCTGCTGTTCATATTTTTCTACAGTTTGCTTATGTTGTCGCGCTAATACATCCATATCAGCTTCATATGTACGTTCAAGTGCAAGGCGCTCTTGCTCAAATTTTTTATCTTGTTGATCCTTTGCTATTTGTTCTTTCGCTTGTAATTCATAAAATTGTTTCTTCTCTTGTTTTTGTAACAGTTTTAGTTCTCTTAATTCTTGTTTACGGAAGATGTGATCATCATATAAACGTCCATTTTCTTCATCACCATAAATAACCTTACTAGTTGTAGTCGTTACTTGTACACCATCAATTTCAAATTTCCTCGTACGTTTGCGTGTTTTTTTCTTTAAATTGGCAATTTGTATTTCCTCTTTTGTCCGTGTTGGTGGTGCTTTTGGTGATGTTGATGATGATACAATGATATCTTGAGGTTCTTTATTCCTCAATTGAACTCCTTCCATTCCATCATCTGGCTCACGACTATCATGACTAGCTGTTGTAGAGATAATACTTTCTACATCACTTTTATCTTGCAAATGATGTTGATGATTTTTGTTTGATGTATTATTTCTAACATTAATATGCATATCAACATTTTTATTTGCATCGTAATTGGACGATTTCTCATTGAACCGCTCTCACTCTGTGTACGAGTAGGTGAATCTGTTGTTGAAGACGAGCAATCTACAGAACTATTTGGCGAAACGCGTTTATTTATACTAGGTTCGTTTGAACCACTGCGTACAATAATATTGACATCATCTTCCCGTGAACTGTTGCTTCTCTTGCTATTAAAAATAATCTGTCCATTCGTATGTTTTTGTACGAGTTGAAGTAAATTCTGTCCCATCACTTAACTCACTATGTGCATTCGATAAATCACTGTTTGAATCTACCAGTAAGTGACTCGAATCTTTTACTCTTACTTGCTCATCACCAACTGTTACTACAGAAACATGACTGGTGTCTAAATGATTTTCCATTGAATTTTTAATGTTTATGTCTTTTTCATCCTTTGAATCTAAAATATCCTCTTCGAAAATTCCACTTGGACTAACAATAAGCACTTCACTTTCATCCAACTTTTTGGCCTCGGTTTATTCGCACTTGTATTGATTTGAATAAAAGTATTATCATCGTTAATATTTGCATTATTAAATTTCGGTGAATTTTCGAGACTATCATATGATTGATAGTCATCATCTGTTAAAGAATCATTTAAATGCTTAGTTTTATTTGTTTCGTTAGACAAAATTACAACTTCGTTGCTCATCGAAGATGTATTTGTATCATGCGACAAAGATTTTTTCAACTTTGTTTTTGATTCGCTGGTAGTTGCATTAAGCGTATTTGTGTTGTTATCTATTATAACAGGAGGATGACTTGTAACTATTGTAACTTGATTACCATTACTACTAGCAAGACTATTTGATGAATCCTGTAGTTGGTTTACTGTAACAGTAGATGTATTCAATTTATTGCTATTGGAAGTAATTATAGTTGAACATGACGAAGAATTAGGTTTATCATCTGATTATACCGTTTAAGCTCAACGTGTTCACGTATTTTAGGCTGTTCTTTTTCGATTTCAAATGATTTTACAAATCCTTTGACCGATAATGGTTGTTGTTGTTTTTCATAACCATCAAAGGCTGCAATCGTGGTTTCATTGGCAAATTCTGGCGGTGGTGGAGGTAAAATTTCTTTTATTTGGTTTTTGCTTGGTGATTCAATCATTTCTTCTTTTTCATTCAATGCTTTGTGTTTTAGTTCATCATCATCACCTTGCTCAATAATCTTGAGATTTGTAACAGGAGTCTCAACGACTGTAGAGAAAGGTGTCTCATCAGATGCCTCTGTTTGAGATATTGGTGTTGCTGGAGTAGGAGTAGTTGCAGTAGCAGCAACCATTGGTGGTGGTAAAGGCGCTGGTCCTTTTTCTCGTTTAATCACCTATTAAAATAAACATGAAATTTGAGGAAATAGCTTGAATTTTTTAAACAAATATAGTCACCTTCTTTTCATTTTCGGGCAATTCATTTATGATATGATTATTGTTGACATTATTATTATTATTACCACCACTACTATCTTGAATTAATTTTTTGGAAAACTCATCAGGCTGTGGCGTTGATTCTTTACTTGTATTGGATGATTTGGAAAGGGACAATGTTGTTTCTGATGATATTGGTTGTTTGTCAGTTTCTTGTGATTGCACGGAAGCAGAATCATCATCCAAGTCTTGAATTGCCGGCGTTCGCTGCTCCTATTGTAATAAAAACAAGTAAAATGCATAATAATTTAAACATATGCCTTTAATTAGTTAATATCCAATAAAGGAGAAATAAAATAATATTGTGTGCATTTTTACAACCTTTCTTTCCAAAAAAATCATTAAATATTCGTTAAAATTTAAAAGTCAAAATACAATATCAAATCGTTATTTTAATGAAAGAGATTTAAATTAATATTATAATAGTACTATAGAAAGTACTAGTGAATCTTTAAATGCTCACAAAATTGAATTGAGACTGTTGTATAAATGCAATACTTTTTATAATAATAAAAAGATTATAAAAAAGACATCAATTAAATTTTTAAAAAAAATGTCAGACTAAGTTTTTGAATATTTTTAATAGATTGAGTAAAAATCTCATCTTATTTAATTACAAATTTTTAATGTCTGAGCAGTTTTATATAGAAGTGTATCATAGTACTATTGAATCAAATTCACTTAGTCTGACAACTTACCAACCCTTTGGTATAAGGAACGTCTTTTTGCTTGACGTTTTGCTTTCTATATTTATAACAAAAATTTCCAATGAAGCATGAAAAATTGTTTTATAAAATATAATAATTTTCTATTGATTTTAAATTGTTGTTATAAGTTATTATTGTTATAAGAATATCAAGATCACTCTTACCTCAGCCTCTTCATCAACAAGTTCTTCTTCAACAACATCTGCTTTATATTCAAGTAATAAATCGCGTACAGGTTTAGGATCAAGATTCCCATTTATAAATGGCAATTGCATTAGAGCATCTGTGTCAGGTCTTTGATTTGGATCTTTAATAAGCACTTTGGCAAGGAAGTCGTTGAATTCTTTCGACCACTTAGATGGCTGATCAAGTTTGGGTGGATCACTTTTTTGTATTTTTAATAGAACGCGCATAGGCGACATTTCACTATTTGGTGGTTCCATTTGCGCGAATTCAATTAATGTGATGCCCAGCGACCAAATATCAACTTTAAAATCATATGGATTATCTCTAAATGTCTCACATAGAACCAGTTCAGGAGCCATCCAGTATGGACTAGAAATTGATATATTATAAAAATAGGAAATTCATATGATTTTATTAATTACTCACGTTCCAATAAATGTATCATGTTTTTGCATTGTATGCTTATTTTTCGCAGACACTCCAAAATCCGCTAATTTTACACCTCCATCCATTGTAAGAAGGACATTTCCAGCTTTAAGATCTCTATGGATCACTTTATTCTTATGCAAATGATTAAGTCCAGCTATCATATGCTTTGTTACATATGCAATTTGTGGCTCAGTTAAAGGCTTTTCCAATTCTACCATTATGCTATCTAAGGCACCGCCGTCACAATATTCAATCAACATCTATGAAATTAAAAAAAAAATAACAATATTAACTTTTCAATAATTAACTATTAAATATATTTACCCATAATTTATCATCAATAAAAAAAGCTTCATAGAGCTCTACAATATTCGAATGTCTTATTTCTGATAAAATGTCTATTTCTACCATGTGATCACTTAAATTTTCTTCATCCTCAAGTGTACACATTTTTGCAGCAGCATACTGTCCTGTTTCTTTATTTTGAGCTTTATAAACTTTACCAAATGCGCCATCGCCAAGCTCTCCAATCATGTCCCAAAAATCATTGGGACTTGTGTCCATTCGAATATTATTATAAAGGCGTTTCTTTTTTGTTTCTCCACTTCCCAAGTGGAAAACTTTTTTCAAATTATTTAAAAATGACATTTTTGCACAATACACTTATTCACTTATTTTGACAATACAAATACTAATAAAAAATCTTTCACTGTGAAAAAATAGTTCTGCAATATATTTTAGCTCTCTCACTCTCCCTTTACAATGATTTTTGTTGATATATTTTAATAACATTAAAATCTTTGTAGCTGCATTTTCTTACTTATTATTTTCATTATACATTCTTAATGACACTTAATTCGTTGTACAATGGAATCAGAAAAGGATATATTTTAAGCAGACAGCCTACAAAAAAAAAATAAAAAAATGAATTAAAATTAGATAGTGCTAATTAGTGAAATCACGTCATTTTATTAAGAAAACATCATTTAAAAAAATACAGACGATGATGACGAATCATTGAATAGTCATGTAAAATGTAAAGAAACAAGTTTTTTGTCTGATGCCTACAACAATGAGTTAAACAATTATATGAATGTAGACAAATATACTCTTGAATAGAATTTTTTTGAAAATGGTTACATCTTTATATATTAATTTGATTTAAAAATTGTTTATCGTTAGGCGCTTTCTCTAATAAAGAAATATTTTTTCCTTTTATTTATAATCTTAACAAAATAAAAGAAATTCATCAAAAATAGTATTGGTATGACGACAGTGACTTATATCTAGTTCATTTTCTCTCTTATCGACTACACGATAATAATATTTCCTCACGATTGAACGAAGAGAAGAAGTAAAATATATTAGGTAGAGGTCTGTAAATGATGATTACACTTCTTTCTTCTGATGTGAAAAATTTTCTCTTTTCTCTATAGTCATAATAAAACTTGATACATATAATTTTTTCAAGACAAATTATTCCACCATATTTTAAAACTATAGTACTCTGAGAACTTTAAAAAATCTTATCTCAATATCAAAATTGAAATAAAGTTTTATTTTGTTCAAAATATCAATATTCCTTTATCGATGGAATGTCACGAATGCAGATTTATGACTAATGTTAATGAAATTTAAAAGCAGCCATGATTTTTTTTAAAAATTCACACCTTTTTCTAGTTTTTATTGCTATTCTCGATTAGTTTTATGTTTTACACTTAATACTTGGCACTGTTTTGATACTGATACGCACTTTAGCATTATTTTTTGCTACATTTTTCAAAATAATTTTATAATTAGACAATTTTTTCATCCAACTTGCACTTAACTATCTAATACATTTATTCGGTATTTTTTGTTTGGATTTTAGAAATTTAAAAATTTTCGCGCGAGCAACTTGAGTATCGCTAAATTCATAATTTTATAATAATTAGAAAACTGAGCTCATTTAAATATATTTAAAATATACTACTGTAAAAGATTTTTAATAAATCATTAAAATGAAGATTTACAAGATTTTCGTAATGATGATTTATATGATGAATGAAGTATTCGCACAAGATATAAAAATTAAAACACAATCGATGCATGTTTATCAAATCGAAGGAAAAGTTTTAAAACCAAAATCTTTAAATAATGATAGCTTTAAAAATATGATTCAAGAAACAGAGATTGTAATTAATTCAGGTAAATGATTACATTATATTTTATTGGATAGTGAAGCTAAGCATCAAAACAGAAATCAATATTGAACATGTAATTTAAAATATTTAAAATTAAAAAGATCTATTTTTGAAAACTATTTTATTAAAATTTTGTCGTTTTAGGAAAGTATAAAGGATTTCTTAAAGACGATGGAACTTTTGTTATAAAATGTGTTCAACCAGGAAGTTACTTGCTTGAAGTTGTTTCTTCAAAATATGTATATGAACCTGTGAAAATTGAAATTAATAATAGAGGAAAAATTCGCGCCCGAAAAGTCAATAACATGCAACCATTTCAAGTCATTCTATTACAATATCCATTAAAACTTAAAACAAATGCTACATATAATTTTTTCCAAAAACGTGAACATTGGAAAATTACGGATATTATTTTTTCACCAATGGTAAATTTGGACAATTTAATAATTAAGGATATTATTCGATAATACGGTTTAATCTTTTTTAGGTTTTAATGATGATTGTGCCATTAATTTTATTAATTCTACTTCAGAAAAGTATGAATAACTCAGGATTTAAAAATGAAATGGAAAATTTACAATTACCGAATTTCGACAGCAGTGACAATTTTCCGGATGTGACCAAAATGTTTTCAAATCTTATCGATCGTACTCAACAAAAACAATTAAATCATCGTTTAAAGAATTGCATATATAAATGATTGATTCTTAATATTTTTCCTATAAACACTTAATAAAATTATCTAAAAAGATTCGTTTTTGAAAAATTAATAAATTTATGAGAATGTATTTAGGTAATACGACAAATAAATGCTTTTTCCTTCGTACAAATTTTTTTTATTGTTCTTTTCAAGCTAAATCATAACATTATCATCTTTTCTTATAAAAAACCGTTGGAAAATGAGTTTGATTGAAATTAAATTTTAATATGATGTATTGAATAGCACTTTTATGCCAAATATTTGAGTCAATATAAAAATCAGACATATATGTATATGAAAAACAATTTGTTATCGCGATTAGTTAGAAACAAGAGAAGTTGTAACATTTTTAAAATATAAATTACAATAAAAAATAATGAAAGGAGAGGGAAAATGGCGTTAAGAATATGATATAGATAGAAATTTTGGTAAGATTTTGATTTATTTAAAATTTTTCTTCTTCCAATCCGTGTTTAAAGCACATCAAAATTGGGGTTGAAACTCCATCAACGTCTCTATATTCCATCATAGCAATCATTCCTTCAGCATCCATCGATTCTCCCGTGAAAAATTGAAGATCTTTAAAGCGTGAGAGAATATCTTTCATAACTTCATTAATATTTTTCTTGAAAATTTCAACTTGGTCCGGTGATTTTTCTTCCAATTTAGCTACAATTCTGAAAATAAATAATAAAATCTTAAATAAAAATTTGCTGCTAAATAGTAAAGAAAATTAAAAAATAAAGTTTTTAAATTGTATGAAAAGACAGGTCATGATTTAGTTATTGAAATAAAAGAAAATCATGGTTTAAAAAAACATTAAATTTAATTTAGCAATATCTTTGGAGAGCAAATAAAAATAAGTTAAATATATTTCCTCATGCCTAGAATTGCGACTCAGATATTTTTATACATGATTCATTATAATACTTACTTCTTCATGTAATCTTTAAGGTAAACAGTGAATTGTTTCTTGTCAGCAAAACCTGTTTCGGCTAAACGATGATTAAGAACAATATCTACTCCTGATTCAACGGCTTCATCCGTTCCTTCGTCAGCTTCTTCAGCGGAAGGATTTGCTCCGTCTAATTGAACATCACCCAATTTACGTGTTTCAAGTTTTCCATATACTTCATACAAAACTTCGCTAACAAGCTTGATTTTATATGTGTCAGAGAACATCTCATCGCCTAAAATAAAAAAAAATTTAAGGTTAGGTACTCAATATCTTCATTAAAACATTTTATTTTATGTAAAATTGGCGATTTTCTTTTAAAAAATATATTTTTTCAATATTCTCTAAAGAAACTCACTACTTGTGTGCAATACCAAGAGCACACTCAAGTCTCTTGAAAGTAATCAAGTCCGAATTTCAAAATATTGCTTTAGCATGATTTTAAGCCACTAAAAAATTACAATTATTCTCTAGTGGGTAGAGTCATGCAAAAAATTAAAATAATAAAACATCATTCCATTTGAATAGATATTGTTAATAATTTAGGATGATTACAAAAATGAACGACATAACGACATGAGAAATGGAGTTGCAAAGGATGTGGCAATTTTTTGTCTTTAAGCAATATAAATAATTTTATAAGTTTTCTTCAACTTATTTCATATTTAATTTACTAAGAATAATATGCTTTATTACTTACCAGTAAGAATATCTTTGTAGATTCTCATTTTGTTTGAATTTATTAAATATTTTTCACACAGACGAGAATGAAATTTGAGTGATCGGAGCAAAAAAGAATGATTAAGGTTGCTCAGGGGAACATATTGTTGCTTACTAATTATTTGAATATTTTTGAATTGAGCAAAAGACTGTTAATCAAAATGTTATTATAAAATAAAAAATTGAAGCATGAAGATGAAAATACTATCTATAATATACTATATAGCGGAGTCCGAAACCGTTTGAAATTTTATTTGCAAATAACTTAAAATCGATTAATTTTATTCGGTTAAAAATCAAACACTAAATGGTTAAATTTTAGTTGTTTTTTAGTTGAAATTTTCAATTTTTCACTCGGGCGACGAAAATTTTTTTTTGCCCCCGACACACAACAAATGTCACATAAAATTTGTAAACAGTGACATAAAATGTAAACAAAAAAATTTTTTTTTTGGGTTAAATCCTTGATTAAATTTATTGATATAAATATCAAAATACTTGGAATCCAATTCTGTATCTAACTGGGTATCACGCAACATTTTTTGTCTCATGTAACATGTGGTTTTCGTTGCCTCACATTGCCCATTGTTGCCCGACAAAAAAAATGTCGCCCATCGCCCGAGTGATTTTCCCCTTGGAAATTTTTAACCGGGTAAAATTGTTCGAATTAGTTGATTTTATCTGAACAAGCAAATAAAAATGTAACCGGTTATTTTTTTGTCGGGCAACAATGGGCAATGTGAGGCAACGAAAACCACAAGTCACATGAGACAAAAAATGTTGCGCGACATATGAATTTTATAAACTTTCCTTCTTTATTCCCATTTCGCTGATACCCAGTTAGATAAAGAATTGAATTCCAAGTATTTTGATATTAATATCAAAATTTAATCAAGGATTTAACCCATAAAAGAAAATTTACTAAATTTTGTAAATTTTTGTTTACATTTTATGTCACTGTTTACAAAATTTATGTGACATTTGTTGTGTGTGGAGGCAACGCGGGGTAACAAATAGAAATTTTCGTCGCCCGAGTTATTTTTTCCTTGTAAAAATCAATTAAATTTTAACCAGTTAGTGTTTTTGCTTTAACCGAATAAAAGTTAGTTGAAATTTAGTTATCCGTGAAATGGTTTCGGACTCTGCTATATAGGTAATAATTTTTTAAAAATAACTTATTTATTTCTAATTAAAGCAAAAAATTTTATGAAACAGAAAACTAAAAAATATTTTTCTGAACTTTTACAAATTTATTTCTATTTCTTATTCTAAATCATTAAAATGTGAATGGAATATCTTTAATAAAGATTTTATAATTCAAAACTATTTGAAAGATTTAAAATAAGTTTATAAACTTTTCCAAAAATTGTAAACAAATGTATTGCAACAAAAAACATGACAAATGTGGCATAAAAAACTGGCAAATAGACAAGAAACACATAAATAAGCCAACTTTTTGCCCAGTTTCCCCAGTTTTCAACCCTCTGCTATGCTGCAGTTATTCAAAAAATGCGCTAAAAATTTATGACAAGGGCATTAGATCATCAAAAATTGATACATTGGCTTGCAATTTTTGTAATACTGAAAACATTTTCAAAGCGAGAGACAAATTGCAGCGTTATATGAAAGAAAATAGATAAAAAGAAAAGCATTATTACGGAAAAAGGAAAGCAAAAAGTGATGACAATAAAGAAGTTGATGCAAAGAGACAAAAGAGAAATTAAAATTTAGCTTTACTGTTTAAATTCATAATTTAATTGTCTTTTTTTATGTTATTCATGTTACATAAACAAAACTTTTATTGAAGTTCTTGTTAATTAATCAAATTATTTGAATAAAATTCTATTCTTTGATGCTTATGGAATAAATTTTTAGACTTTTGGAAGAAATGAACCTTCTGGCTGAAATCCGTTTTCATCAGCAATATAATTCAACACATATTCTTGGCCATCAGGTGCAAACCATCTGATAGTTCCACGAACAACTAAAGCTTCATTTTCAGTTCCAACATTCTTGAGTTCTGCTTGTTCTTGTCTTGATACACCATCACTTGTTTCATATGCAAATTGATAATTTCCTAGACCAACATTATCATTCTAAAATATTACAAAATATTAAATTATTTTTATTCCTTCAATATGTATTTTTCATTTATGTATTAAGAAATTACTTCGTATCTTAAAATTTGTGCGTTTTTACTATCATCCAAAGGAGCTGCTAAGCAGACACCAATAACACAAACGATTAAAGCAAATAAAAGTTTCATTTTAAAAATATTCGTTATTGCACTGTTAGCTGTAACAAGTATCGAATTATACTACTGAAATCCAACAAGAGCTTCACTTATTTATACTTTGCAAAGTGTAAAGAGAGCAGTAATAAGAAATCTGATTTGAACGCGTTTACACATTGGCATTAAAGTTAAAGGCTCAATGAATACCCAACAACAATTCGTTTTTTTTCCTCTGTCTCTTACTCAATTTCATCGGCTCATCTAGAAAATGTTAAAAACACATGTCAAACATACAGATAAACAGACATACCATCATCATCTATCTTTTTGTACACTTAAAAATAATATAAATTATTCAATGATTTAAATGTAAAGAAGATAGTTACATACAGATTTACTATAAAATTTTTTTTTACATTGTATCATATTAACGCATGTGTGCAGTGCATACCTAAAAAACTATTTAAAAATAGTATTGTTTCTAATAACTTTTATTTATTAATCACATTATACACTATATTTAGAATGATTTTATAATTTTATATCTTAAAACCTACATATATATTTTTTAAAAGTTTAAATTCAAGCCCTTTAGGCATTTTGATTTTTGATTCAAATTTCATTGTTTTTTATAAGTTCTTACGAATGGAATTTTACTTTTAAATATTTCTTGTTTATTTAAAATAGGAAAAAGTATAAAAGTCTGTAAAAATATAAATAAGTAAATAGTAGATCACATAAAAACAAACACAAAACATGTCCATAACCTTTGCTTGATAATCTTTCTCTTTTAGTTGCTTAATATGTAATTTAAAATAAAATTCATTAACAGATGAAAAAAGTAGCATCACAATTATGAAAAAGCATTCAAGTTGTTTTATTGAGACATTGGTATCTGACTGAGCTCTTGTTAAATGAAATCAACATAATTTTTTTTTAAGTGAACAACATGTTTATTAAGTTCTTGAAAACAATTGATATTGAGTTAATGGTTTAGTTTTCGGATATTTTCATATTTTTCAAACATAAAATTTTAAAGAATCACTTTTGTATAATGATCTTTAGATGTACTTAAAGCAAATAATTGTCTTCAATAACCAAATAGTTATTTTAGAGCTATCGATACTGATTTAAAGAAAAATCAACTCAAAAAGTATTCGAGGAGGTAAATTTTAGTTCAATTGGATGTTGCATTCAAAATTTATGCTCATTTTTTTGTTATTCACTTACTTTTGAGCGTAATTGTATATGAGTTTAAAATTATAAAGTAAAGGTCTAAGTTTATGTTTTGAAAATAAAATATTAGAGTAAATTCATTTAATAAAATGATTTTTTTTTCAAATTTTCTGTTGAAAACTTAAAGAAGTGGGCCAAAATTAGGTTCTTTACTCAATATATAAAATATAAGATGTCAAAATAAAAAATCTTTTCATGACCTTGAATTTATATGTTGCAACAACTCAATGTGCAAATTAGATGAAATTTTTTTATAAATTTT
Source organism: Polypedilum vanderplanki (assembly GCA_018290095.1). NCBI lineage: Eukaryota > Metazoa > Arthropoda > Insecta > Diptera > Chironomidae > Polypedilum > Polypedilum vanderplanki. The sequence goes on along the minus strand of CM031380.1, from coordinate 17,698,971 downwards.
TAAACTGAATAATGTTATCAAACAATTGATTGTTAGAAAATTTTGAAAAAAAAATTGATTTTTAATTTTATTGGTATAATAATAAATTAAACAAATAAAAACTTCATTTTAAATTACGATTTAAAGAAATCATAGCACTTTTATTTAGTTTTTCTAATAAATATAAACATTCTTTGACACTTTTAAAAGTTAAAGTCTCTTTTTAAACAGGAATGCTTGGAGATTCTGGTCTGTATCCATTTTTATCAGCAACATAATTGAGTGTGATAACTTCTCCTTCTGGACTCGTCCATGAAACTGATCCACGTACGACTAATTCTTCATTGTCTGAGCCAAAATTATTCACAACTGCTGATTCTTGACGTTGGGTTCCGTCTGATGTTTCAAATTCAAAATTGTAGTTATCTAAGCCAATATTATCGTTCTGTAAAATATAATAATTTCACGTTAGTTTTAAATGCAATTTAGTTATCATCTTTAATTTCTTACTTCATATTTGAGAATTTGAGCGTTTTGTGCATCATCAGTAGCGCGGGTCTTCTTTTGAGCTTGTTGTCTTTGTGGAAGAGCCAATGATGTGGAAACAATCAATATAAGAACAATTACGAATTTCATTTTGATTTAAAATGTTTTGATAAGACTATTCACTTCGAGACTTGGAATTGCACTGTTTGATAGTGGCTGAAAACTCTAGTTTTTATATATTCGTGAGAGATTTTCGATAGCTCTCGCAAATAGCATTGAACCTTTTAAACGACTCATTGACAAAATATATGAAAATGTCAATTTTGTTAGTTTGAACTAAATTTACAAAATCATCAACGGAAAAAGAAGAAATGATGATGCTTTTGAACGAATAATAAAAATGTATTTTTTTATATTTTTCATATTATCTTAACATTAAAATTTTATTATCTTTTTCATTAAAATTTGTTAAATTATTTTTTTATAAATTTTATTTTAAAAAATTTTTTTTCGACCAGTTAAAATTATTTTAAGACAAAATGAAATATTTTTAATTTTTTTTTAAAAAACAATGCGAAACGCTTTGATAAAGTATTACAACGTTCATTTCATTTTGCCTCAATAACACATATGAAATGTCAATACAGTCATAATTTCTGCAATCTAACGCATCTTCTTCTGAAAATATGCAAAAATTTTTTTGCAAAAAAATCTTTACCAACAAAACGAGTCATAGTCATTCGTATTAAAGAGTATCAGTTTTACTTAACCGGTTTTGTTGTAGATATATAAATTGATGACTTTTTTATTTGATTGGGTGGCCTTGAAAAAATCATCTTTATGGATATCACTAAAGGATAAATTTAAAGCTACCTAGTTCGCTGAAAAGCTGTTATAAATGAAAGAAGAATCGATATGCTTGAAAATAAAATGCTGAATATAATTAAGTCAAATTTACCAGTTCAACTTTAAAGATATTATGGTCGCATCTTATATACAATAAAACAAAAATGTTTAATAATGAATATGTCTTTTGAATCGAAAACATTTTAAAGGTCATTGTCACGATCATTTGACGTGATATTTGAACTAATAATGAGCCATATCATTGTGCACCTAAAAGAGCCCTTGGCAATCAAATTAAAACCATTTTTAATTTAAAATTCAAAATCAACTTTGGAAATATATTTATTTGAAACAAAAAATCTTTATTTTAGTATAACATTTTAATATCAATCCAATATCGTTGGTCTAAAACCTCGCTCATCAGCTTCATATACCACCTTAAATTAGAAATAAATTTTAGATCTTTAGAAAAATTAAAAAAAAATAGTTAACCTTATGAACTTTTCCATCATCATCAACAAATTCGTATGATCCACGAACTGTTAAACCACCCTTATATTTGAAATCACCTCTTTCCTCAAATTTTGAGCCATCAGATGTTTCAATGCTTTTTAAAAATTTCACACATTAGTTAATAAAGATAAAAAAATTTAACTAACGCATACTCAAAATTATAACCGTTATCACCATTATGATTTATTTCTTGTCGAAGAATTTCTGGCATAGCCTTTTCCTTTTGTCCTAATGTTATATTTAAAGCTAAACACAATACAATTATTCGAATCATTATTATTGTATTATTTCCTAAAAATGTCTTTAGATGACTAAAAAAGATGTATACTGTCGAGTCGAATGAAAGCGACTAAAAATTATATTTATAAATGAGAGGACAAAAAATTAATACGAATGTGTAAGCATATGCAGTATATAATTACGTAAACTCACCTATAAATATTATTTTTTTTCTTCTTTCAAATAAAAGATTCTATTTTAGTCAAAGTGAGATACTTTGTATGATTTTCTGTTAAAAACTCAATAAAGCAACTAATAAAAAAATTTATTTTTATAAGAGAACTCAAATTTTGAAGAGAGAAAAGCACGATATATTCAATACATACTATCTTTTAAGAAGGAAGATTAAGAACCAATCCATTCTTTGCTCTCTCACTGTCTCTTTTAAATTTCAAATGTCAGGGGTTCGAGTAACGACTTATATAAAAATCAGAACTAAGAAGAAGTATCTGTTGTGTTGATAATACGTAATACCTGCAGATTTTAGAAAATATCTTTCTTAAAGAGAATTTTATGTTAATTGGAGAACGCACAGAATGTATAAAAGGAGATATTTTTGGGATATTCGTTCACTTTACACTTAAATTTCTTTCAAAAAGGATCTAGAAAATAAAGTTGATTAAAATGAAACACCTCGTAGTGCTCGCATTAGTTATCGTTGCCGCATTAGCCGCCCCAGCAGATGATATTGAAGTATTGAGAAGTGATTTCAGCAATGACCCATCTGGATATACTTTTGCTTTCGAACAAAGCGATGGACAAAAACGTGATGAAAAAGGAGAAGTCCGCAATGCAGGCAGTGAAACAGAACATATTGCAGTTCGAGGATCATTTACATTTACAGCACCAGACGGAACAAGGTAATTATAGTGAAAATATTTAAGAAAACGATGAAATGAAAAATTTCTTAATATTTTGAATCTATTATAAATGCCTTACAGTTACACAGTGAACTACGTTGCTGACGAAAATGGTAAGTAATAAAAAAAAACTCAAAACATTTTATTTATCTTATCATCTTTATAGGATTCCAGCCACAAGCTGACCATCTTCCAACAGCATAAGAACATTATTTGCCAGTCTAAACATCTGATCACCTGCCAGTCTAATTCAGTCTAAACTTACTCGCCATTATTCAGTTAGTACCAACACCAAATGCCTGTTACCATGATTAAATAATGTATAATATCGAAAAAGTGAAATAAAAATTTGGAATCTTTTATATCAGTGAATAATTGTGGACAAATTTATTTTTAATTATTAATAAAATTTTTTTTCAGGAATTTTTTTACTAAAAAAAGAGAGATTAACTTTTTAAAGTCGGGTGTTATGTAACTAAGTATCAAAGCCTTGTGAACGCTTGAAATATCATACTAGTATGTAAAGATTGACTTTTGCAAAGATTAGTTCATTGAATGAATATAAAACTGCTTATTTTAAAAGAAAGCTTTAACATTTATAAAGGAATTTGAACTTTTGTGACAATAAATAACTTTTATTCTAAATACATTCTTGAACATCTTTCAATATATTGTATATTAATGAAATATATTTCATTATAAAATAATTTTTTATCAATACCCATGAATACCTAAAAGATACAGAGTAAAATTAAAAAAAATCATCTTGATAAGAGTGACATTTTTTTGCTTGAAATCGAAACTTAATAATTTGCATAGATATTTGAATATCAAATTCAGATGAATAAATTACCAAAAAAAGCTATAACAATACCCCTCTTCGGATTAATAAAAAAATATGTTCCACAAATACCATCTCTACTAACACAAAATTATTTCTTGATATTTTCTCTATGGCATTTCAACTTGTTGACCTACAGCCGCACAAAATAAAGATAGGCATTTGATTGAACCACGAGCATGCATATTGAATTCATATTTTAGTTCCACATTTTTATAATGAAAAACTGCGAGATGACATACAAATGTTTTTTTATAGATCATCATCAATAATGTTTAATTAACGTGAACGTTCACATTACATGGACATGTTAAAGTACAATGAATATTGAAATTACTATGTAAAGTTATCTGCGTAATTTAAAATGATAATTTCGAAAATCAAATATTGATTATATCAGAGTTAGCAGTACATGCGTCAAGATGAAATGACCACGTGCAACGCTCTGAGTGGATTTTATCATTGTTGATTAAATAATACTAACCAATGTAAACCAAGCCCTGATAAATAAAACACAAGAAAAATGAATCGAATACTATCACATTTAAAAATGATAAATAAGAAGACGACACTTGTAGGCTGTCTGTCTAATAATTGTCTATGTTAAGCCATTTTTTGTTAAGATGTATTGTTGTTGTTGTTGGACAATCTCATACGATCACGATCGTCTGATCTTTGTCGTTAACATTGTGAAGATGACGATTTTTTGGAAGTATTGAAAATCTGCATATATGGTTCACAAGCAATAAAAACTAGTCGTTCAGTTCTACTATAAAAGCAGTGTATAGTAAATGCATTATCATCACAGTTAGTTTAAATTCCCACCTGGAAGGACCTAAAAAAAATAAATATTTAAAATGAAATTCCTCGTAGTATTCTCACTTGTTATCGTTGCCGCCTTGGCCGCCCCAGCAGATGTTGAAATTCTTAAGAGTGATTTCGAAAATTTGGGATTAGATTCATACAACTTCGCGTACGTGTCATTAAGTGAAAAAAAATTAATTGATTAAAATTATTTTTAAGTGATTTTTTGAAAATAATTATTTATTTGATTACTAAATTTCTCCTAATTAATTAATAAGACAAAATTTTGCGATTTATGCTGTTTAAGTATTTAGATTATTGGAAAAAACTTTAACGCATTTTTCAAAATATAAAAATTCTGTTTTGAAAAAAAATTAATATCGCCATACTTTGACAATCAAGTGAATTAATCATGATTTATAATCTATGAACAGTTATGAACAAAGTGATGGACAAAAACGTGAAGAATCAGCAGTAGTCAACAACTTTGGATCAGAAAACGAATCAATCGCTATCCGTGGAAGTTTCAGCTTTGTTGCTGATGATGGCCAGACATACACAGTAACATACGTTGCCGATGAAAACGGATTTCAGCCGTCAGCCCAGGTACAAAATATATATTTTTTTGTATCGTTTATTATATTTTTTTTTATTTTAATTTTTTCAGCATTTACCAACAGCATAAGAAAGAGCATTGAACCAAAATAATTTTAAAAATAAAATGTTGATGAAGATCCTTTTTCCATCTTTTTTATAATTTTATTTCCTCAACTTGAAGAAAAAAAAGATTAAAAAAGAACAAAACCAAATCTTTAAAAAAAAGATATTGTTTCATTCATTTTTTTCAGTTCTTCTATTTATGTAAATGTTTTATGCTCTTACTGCTTCATAAATATTTTCATTATCATTATGTCACACACGCCAAATAACGAAAAAAAATTAACATTTCATTCATTCATAAATATGTATGATTGTGACATTTAAAACCAAACTCATTTTGAAGGATATGTAAATATATATTCAAAAAACACACAATATGTACATACTAGGAGGTTTCTTAAAAATCGGTTATTTTTTAATCACTTCATTGTCACACAAAATTTTTGTCTTCCTTTTGATTAATTGTTGAACGATGTATGGTATTTTAGATTAAATTTGTCGGTTTTTATTTACATTTGATTTCGAATTACTTTCTTTAAATACGATATTTGAAACATACTCAAAAGTTTCATGCAAAAATGTATTTTCTCACTTTAAAACTTTAGTAGCGGTTTTCTTTGAAAAGTTGCTTGTTTACCATAAATTAAATTTTTTTTGCACTTATAATTAGCAAATACTTGACCAAAAGAAACGATTTATACATCGTTCAATTTGTCTTAAAATAGGCTACAAAATAATATACATTAATTGTCAATTCTAATTAGCTATCAGTTAAATTCAGTTTACAGTGACATATTTTTCACCGTTTATAATTAAGCGAAAAGAAGTCGATAATTTTGTGTGACAATGAAGTGATTAAAAAATAATCGTTTTCTAGGAAATCTCCTAGTAGATCTATAGGTATTCACACAAGTTTTTTATGTTGCTATGTATAAAAACAATAAAAATCTTTGAAGAAAAAAATATATAATTTATGTCTACAATACAAAGCGTGGAAGATTTTAAACTAATCTTCTTTATCATTTCCTACTTGGTTCATTAATTTCAAGAACACTTTATTATAAAGCTTTATATTGGATTGATAAAATTTTTTTTAAATTTTATCTTTTAGCGCATTTTTGGAAAAAATACGCTATTTATTTTTTTTAAATATTACCGATGAAAAAGAATTTTGAAAATAATGTTATTAAATATGTTTATCTGTAATAAATGAGACGCGAAAAGCAAAAGTGGATTTGACATATTATATCGTTAGAAAAAAAATTTCAAATTCTATTCTTATGCATGTGCATGCATGGTGCAAAATGCTACTAAATTTGCTGTATCAAAACCTGTTGCTAAATTCGTGTTTTAAAGCTTTTATTTTCTAAATTGTTTGGCATGTTTTTCTCTTAGTTGTCACTGCTTTTCTTAAAAAGTAATTATCTTTTGTTTCTAACCTCAATATGTAAATTTTGTTTTGTTTACATTTTTTCTATCGACCATAACTTTTGATAAAATTTAACAATACTTATGATTACTTACTAATTTTTTGAAGAATCTTGAACTTATATTTCTCTTGCTATGATATCTATTTTTTAATTATTCAATTTCAGACTTTAAAATATTTTGGTAAAAATCTTTTGGTGAAATTTTTTAACAAAAATCTTTTGTGGTGGAAATTTCATACTTGTTTCTTTTCATAATTTTATCAGAAGCTTTTTGTTATACCACGTGAATGATTTCGAGTCTCTGAAAGGATCTTTATTACAGATATTGCATAAATTGTTGATTTTAATTATAAATTTTAATGCTTTATTAATAAATTTGTTGATTTCTATATGGTGAAATTACTACTGAATTAAAGACTAACAAATGATAAAAATCTAACTATACTACTGGTGGTTGTGGCAAATGATCACCTAGGTAAATAAAAGATTAAATTAGTTATTGCAAATTATTAAATTTAATTTATTGCAAACCTGTGGCACGATAACCGTTTTCATCAGCAACAAAATTAAGTGTGAATACTTCACCTTCTGGACTAGTCCATGTTACTGATCCACGAACAACTAAAGCTTCATCTTCTGATCCTTCGTTTTTAAGTTCACCTTCTTCTTGTCTTGATACACCATCACTTGTTTCATATGCAAATTTAAAGTTATTAATTCCAATATTTTCGTTCTATAAAGAAAAAATTTTAAAAAATTATAAAGATAAGTTCAAATATTTTACCTCATATTTTAAGATTTGCGCTTGGCTGGAATCATCAATTGGTTTTGCATTGTTAAATGTTACTATTGATGCAATAAAGAGAACTACGATAATTTTCATTTTGTTTAATTTTGTGATATGTGTGATGCTGTTTCAAGAAATGCTGTTCCAAAAATGAACAAATTTACCTATCACCTTACATTTATATATCTTTTTTATTTTGATATTTTCTGAATTTTTAATTACGTTAAAATATTTAATTATGTATCATTTGTAATTCATATTGTTTTGATAGTTTTTCTAGCAATGAAGACACCATATTAAATAACGCATATCAAAATTACATAAAAAGTTCATCCCAAAAAAAACATTCCTTTAATATTTGTGCTTTTTATAACTCTTGCATATATTTGTATAATATATCGGTGAATTTAATGATGATGATAATCGATTTATAATAAAGCATCAAATAAAAATTTAAAATAGGAATATTAAATTTAAATAATTTCAGCTTTTAATTCAAAAAATTTCGTTAACGTTTTAAAGAAAAATAAGAATTTTAAATCATTAAATTATGTGCTTATAATCGATATGATAAATTTTAATTCATTTTTTCTAAAAACTTTCTTAATAATTTTATTATTGTCAGTATTTAAAATTATTTTTATCGAAATAATTAGCATATAATAGACAAATCAAAGCACAATATTAAAAACAACAACAAACTAAGCAATTTTTATACAAGAAATTACTTTTTAGTCGATAGAAGTTGTTTGATTTAGCTGTAACATAAAATAAAATCAACAAATAGGCAGTTTATAATTGTTATTTATTATCATGATACAATCGAATAAGATGAAAGACGTTTCTAAAGCATTGATTTTCTTTAACTTATTTAGTTTTAAGAAACATGTGTTTTGCGGTTTGCCTAACTATTATAAAATTTTAAATTAATTTCAATTGATTAGGAATGATACATTTTTATTCTGCTGTTGTAGTTCATTATCAAACAAAAATCAATTTAGTTTTTGAGATATTTCTTTTTAAAGTTGAAGGAATATTTAATATTTTATTTGAAATGATTCAAAAACTATTATACTATTATTGTTTGAAAATAATTCTTTCAAGAATCACTAAAACTCAAGAATATAAAATTTTTTATATAAAACAATGAGTATCTACCTTTTTCATTAAAATAATATGGTATATGTACTTTATTGAATCCTTTAAAAATATTATGTATTCAATACGTATTACAAGTAAAATTTCAAGATTTTATGGTAGTATAAACAATACCAAGGTTGGTAACCAAATTTTAGTAACGTGTATATTTTTAATATATAATAAAAAATCAACTTATTTGTACTTTATAGCGCATATTATTTAATTATTAGAAAAATAGTTATCAACATCTCCAGAGTTTTAAACTTTATGTGAATAAAATGCACCTCAAAATCTATATATTTAGAAGTTTTTTTTATATACATATTGTAGTGTAATATTATTAAAATTTAAAAAAATTTCAGAATCAATTCAATTGATTTTTATTTTTCAATGTATGGTAATAGATATATAATTAAAAAATTGTAAAAGTACGTGTACTACTCTGACACTCGGGTAGTTGCAATAATCTTTTAAACTGACAAAAATTTGTATTTTTTAAATTTTTGAAAAAAAAAATTAAAATTTTTAATCAGATTTTTTTACTGATTTCATCAAAATGCTTCCATTATTAAATTCTAATGCAAATAAACTTTCATCTTTAATATTAGCCAAAACTTCGTCAGTGACCAACACGAGAACATTGTTGGGACCATTAGTGTAAATTTTGAAATTTGATTCATCATTTAAATTTGAATTGCTACCTCTTGGAGATGATGACGACGAAAATTTCCATGAAGACATACCAGGAACTTTGTATAATTTTTGAATCAATTCTTTTGTTGTTGTCGAGTGCAGATATACTGCATTGTAAGTATTATTGCCTTCAACACTCACGAAAATTGTTAATCGCGGCTTTATTGCTCTGATTTAAAAAGAAAAAAATAATTATTATATTATAACATTAAGTATCATAAATTACTTACTTTGCATGAAGAATATTGTACATTCTAATTCCATCAGCAAGGCCACAAATTTGAATCAGATCCTCTTTTGCTAGTCTGAAAATAAAAATAAATTTTGAAAGATTAATAAAAAAATAAATTTAAGTTTTTATTACCTCAATAAATCGCATCCTGAAAAACTGCTAAAAATGTTGGAATATGCTCCTAAACGATGAAACAAAAGCCATTGTGCAAGCTGTTGTGGTGAAGAATCTTTAGTGATCGATGTAGAATTCAAATCATCACTATCATAACTTTGAGTTGATACAACTGTTTGATCCAATTTGCATAATCCATTAGTTGATGAAACATTACCAATTGATGTAACAAATGGCATTAATGAATTCATATTAGATGGAACATGAATTGGTGATGTTGGAATAATAATAGGTGAAAGATTTCGTTTAATACTGAAATATATATATCAATTAAATTTCATTCTCTCTTAACAAATAATAAAATTATTTACTGTTCTGGACTGTATGAACCAATTGTTGATGTAACAATATTTTCACTTGAAATATCATTTAGTATTGTGCATTCATAGCTTCGCTGATATTTATCTTGTTCACTTAGTGGCCTCTTTTGAATTCTTTCACGATCTTGTTTATGCTTTCTGTCAGCTCCTTTAAGCTTAAATACCTAAATAAACACAATTTTAAACAAAAAAATTTATTTTATATTTAGCCTCAAGAAAAAAAAAAATTTGAAATTAGATTTGTAATTTTTATAAAAAAATAAAATAAAAAATGAATAAATAAATTTTGATTCCTAATAAAAAAAACTATTATTAAAATATTGAATTACTTTTATTTGACAAGCAGCAGCATGAAGTGGTTTTGTATCTGGAACTCCATCAATATATGTCTCAATTTGAATTCTAAAAGGAACGCCCTTTTCTCCACCATGTTTTTTAGGAGTGAATTCTGTTGAAATGCAGTTCACTTTAATATATACTCCAACTTCTTTTAGAGCATCCTTTGAAATAATAAAGTTATCTTTCTTAAAAATTTGGAAAAATAATAATTTACCCAAAGAATTTCCGCAGTATTTAAAAGTGGTGAATGGTTAACATGCAACAAACCATATGATAATGGAATATCTATATCCAAGATGCGTTCACCTGGACGACTTGATTGCCATATGCACATCTGTTCACGCTCCATATATTGCAAACGACGCTCATGAAAACAAATTTTAATAACACTTTTCATTATTTTACCGCGACATGTTGATAAATCGCCCAATTTTTTGAGTTTGATTTCATAACTTTGTCCTTGATTCAAATAAGTAAGAGTTTCCTCGTTATTTTTTGTAGCAATTGATGTTGCTGCAGCAAGAACATATTGGAATCGACTTTCATCACTATTGCTGGTTCCACGAATATTTTGTTCATCATTTTGTTGATTATTACCATTACCTCCCTGACCACTACTTCCTTCCAATTGCTCGAGAAAATTAGCAAGCCCATTGCTACTGCTAGTACTTCCATTTGCTTGCTGATCATTAATTTGTTGTTGTTGACCATTAACCATTCCACTTGCTGTTCCCATTTGTTGTGTAATGCGAATACATTGAGTGGGTGACATATTGCGAAAATGTGTCTGATTAGGACTTCTGGATGATTTAAGCAAATCATTACCATTGCTTGTAATATTGTTATTACTATTATTGCCTTGATTTGTTGGTGATGGAATTTCTGTCTTGAAAACTGTCAAGTTTGGAAAATTTAACAAAGAGTCACTAGAAATGGTTGAAAAACAAAATTGAAAAGATTATGTTAATTCTTACAAGAAAAAGCAAAAATGATTCATTAAAATTTTAAGAACATTTATGTTCTAAATTTAGAGTTATTTGTGACATGGTAACGCCATTTTACAGATCGAACTGCAAATAAGTTTTTTAATTAATTTTAATTGTGTGTTTTGCACGACACTGATCTTTTTTGAAAAAATGTTCACTTATTATTTTTGTTGACGTTATTGTTTTGAATTTTCAGATCAAGATATTTCACTTAATACTGATCCATTCTTAGACATAGTTATATCAAATAATGCTTATTAACGTAGAATCTATCTATGACAATATCAATTCGATTTGTGATTAAATGTTTTGAATTATGATGAAAATTTGTATTTAATATGAATTTTGATAAAATTCAATCGCAAATTTTACAAATTGCGCTGGATTGCGCTGGTAGAGCTTATACAGTAGATAATTTCTGTTGTAATCTACTGATTTGATAGTCTGATGGAGTTCCAAGGAGTTCCGGCTAGTAATTTTGAGTTTAAAAAATTGGAAAAAATTAAAATGGCAACACAAAATTCAGTATGAAATCGCATTTAAACAATTAAAGTCTTTTATTTGTTGTATTCTACACTATATTAACTTACTTTTGATATATACATGTTTAGAAATAGTTCAGTATTAGCCGAGAAATCTTGATCAGAAATTTCACATAAAATGTAAACAAAAAATTGTCAACTTTGAATCATAATTTCTCAGTAATTACGCAGTTAATTCACTAAATAATTCACTAGAATAAACTTCAGACTATGCTCTATCGATTAGTATATAATTGAAGAAACTTTGAGAAATCAACAAAAATAATAAGTGAACATTTTTTTCAAAAAAAGATCAGTGTGAATTGCTAAAAAATTATCAAAAAAGGCACATCATGATATTCAAGGGGATGAAACGTTTTTTATAAAAAAAAAATTAACATTGTTTATCATAGTATGAATAATAAAGAATTTTCAATTTACAAGATTATAGAAGATAATATTTTTAAATATGAAGATTATAAAATATATGGACACATTAGTTTCTTCTCCCGTTAAAAATTAAAAAAACGAATTCCGCCAATTAAAAACTTTATTTTTTTTTGTCCAATTAGAGTCATCTCGCAAATTATACAAACAAATAATTCGACGTGATGAATATTAAATTAAAATATCAATATATATAAATGATATTTTTTAAATTTACTCACTTGCTGTATTGATTGCTGCTCATCAATTCTGTTGACAAGTCTATGTCGATATCCTCTGGCCAAGTAGTTATACGTCCTAAAAAAATAATGCGATAATCATTTAAATTACATATCTTACGTAAGAGTAAAAATGAACTTTTTAGAATATTTTCTACAAAGAAATTAAAATGCCTAATTATAAATATTTATCCTTAATTTAACAATTTTCTCTTTATCAAATGATATTTGTTTTTTAGAAAAAAGTGGAAAAAGGTAGAAAAAATCAAAAAAAAAAGTAAATTTGGAAAGTTTGATAATTCTTTGATATACTATGACATAAACATGAAATAAGTATATCTTATAATATACATCACAGACATCATTCATTAGAGAACAGTAACTGCTGATACAATGTGAATACATTTATTTTCGCATTTATAACAACATTGTATTTCAATTTAAACGTGTATATTGATGTGTTCAACTGCAATTAGCGCACAACTGAAAGTAGCTTTTATAGTCGTGTAAAAAATTTATCTAGTATCTCTATAGATAAGTACGTAGTTACTATTATGTGTATTGTATAGTACTATATTGTCACAATCTTATCATTGAAAAAACCTACCATTGTATCCATTACTGTATTGATAGCGTTTACGCGAAAAATCTTTATCCATGACAATAAAAAATATACTAATTATTCTTTTTAGGTTTTCTCTCTCTCTGTCACCTTTTTTCAAAGTGTATAATAAATTTTTAAGAGCGATGATGCTCTAATATGAATGAAAAAACACATAGACACACTGATAAAAAATGACTTTTGCTCTATATTCCAAATAGTTAATCAGTCAAAACATTTTTTTATTATGTATTGATATTTGTTACTAATATTTTTAAACTTCTTCCCGCCACTATTCTACAGTTTTTATTCTTTTTTATATTTACATCATCTTTCATTACACTTTACTGTATATATATACATATTAGTGTGTAATAAGAATAATTCTAAAAATCAATGAAAATCGCACTAAAAAAAGAATATTTGATTACAGTCTGCTAAAATAAGCCACTATTTTATGATGACACAAATATTGAACATATTATTGAACTTTTTTCTCTAGTTTTTTTTAATTTCTTTAAAATTTTACGGAGCTAAAAAATTCCGGTGCAAATTTTTTCAAGCGCAGAAATGAGACTAAAATTATATATCAATAACAAAAAAATTGTGAATACTGATAAGAAGCTCACAATCTGAAGCTCACAAATACAACTTTTAATGTTTTTTCTACTTTACTGGTTTCTCTTTTACTTACTGCAAGCAAGACAAATTTATGAACAGAATTTCTAGCTGATAACTATTTTTTCTTATGACGTATGAGTACATGAAATGATAAAGTGTATATGTATGAAGATGTAATCAACTTTTCTTCGAATGTTCTTTTTAAGAAAAATTTATTATTTAGTAAGTAGTTCAAAAACCGAATATTTTTCTTAGCATATTTCGATTAAATAGGTAGATTTATCATGTGATTGGTTTATTATAATTAATAAATTTGATGTTTGTCGAAAATAAAATTAAAATGGGACAATTTTTTCATCATTAAAAGAATTATTGACACATGTGAAGAAATATTAATCATCATCTTACTTTATATAGCTCTTTTTTACTTCAAAACAATTGTTAAAACAAAAAATATGTACTTATGTGGATATTTTTCATAAAAAAATGTCGTGCAAGGTGTTCATCATAATTTAAACTTAATTTTATGAAAGAATCAATCATTGCTAAACTAAAATTTATTTCTTGATAAATACATTGTCATATAGATTTATATTACTTGAAAAAATTAAATATTTTTAAGCAGAGTCTACCATTTCCATTACAAAATTTTTTTAAATTTAAAAAATTGCCACATTTTGATGATAAAATATGTATATCTAACTGAATTAGTTTGTGCAAAAAAAAATAACTAAACTCGCATTGAATAATTTGCTTTCATATATTATTTTAAACTATCATGAATGACACTAATAAAAAAGATGAAAACATAGTCGAAACCAGATAAATTCAAATTTTAATTAATACACATATATGACGATTTGATGATTTTCACCACTACATATTAAAAAATAATATATATAGAGACGTCATTATCACATTGCTTGATTGATCAAAAAGAGTATTTTATCACAGCACATATTTAAATTAGTTAAAAGAAATAGAACTTACCTTGACTCTTGCGACGGTCTTTTATCATTTTGGTATTTGGAGCAGATTCAGATAATTGTTGTTGTCCATTATTCGGATTCGGATAGTGTGACCAATCGCCTTTACGTTTTCGACTACAATCATTTGCTTCAGATGAAGTTCCCAAAAGAACAGCTATTAAATAGAATAATATTTTTATTTTTATTTTTTGTTATTCACTAATATTAATAATTTTTTTTACTTTTAACATATTCTGCTGGCCAAGCTTCTTTTGAATTATTTGGAGAATCATCATCATCAACTAAATCAACATATGATTTTACATTTGAAGTTTGTTGAGTTACATCGTTATTTCCGTTATTCATATTGAATGAACTTTGATTAAGATGTGCGTTATAATTATTGTATGATCGCATTTGTGTCTGGAAATAAATTTAAAAAATTTAAAATACAATACATATTTACTTATTGAGACTTTGAGATTACAATAAAAGAAGAAAGAATTTATTAAAAAAATTAAATATGACCCATTAAGGTAACGTCATCAACTAGAATTTTTTTTTTGAAAACAACTTTCGTTTTGAATTTTTATTGAAGTTGAAACCGTAATCATTAAAATACTAATATTAATGTCATTGAGAATTTTTGAATATATACACTTGCACACATGAGTAGCTTTACGGACCTTTTTTGCCAAGAAGTTCATATGTGAACTGAAACGCTTTCATAAATTAATTTCAGAAAATTAAAAATGAGTGAAAATACTATCATCATGTGATGATGATAGAAAAATGGAGAAAACATAAACAAGATAGGTCTTGAGATAAGTTTCAATTTGAAATGTCAAAAAACGATGTTTCACTCGAATATTCTCGATATTTTGAATTGAAAAAATCGAAACAGAAGATGAATACATAGTAAACTAATCATTTATTAAACCGGTTAAACAGAGTAAAAATTTAGAACATTATTTACAAAATTGAAATTTTTTTTTAAAAAAATTTATATGAAATAAAATGAAAGCAAAATTGTGTTTATTTTAGCAGACAACTATATAGTGGGTATACTTATTAGAAAAATTTACATAATAGAGAGAAAAAAACAAGACTTTATCATGCTTACAAGAATTTTTGAGATGTTCATAATATTTACCTGTTGCTGTGAAGTATGCTGATATGTAGAATACTCAACACTACTATCACTGAATTCCATTATTTCGTCGTCGTCTTGGTAAATTGAGGCATCAAAATGACAATTATTGTGAAAAAGCCAGCCGAATTGATCACTTAAACTTAAAGATGAAGCCGGCTGAGGAACGGTTAAAGCCATTTGCATTAAAATTTATATCGTTCCAAATTTAACTGGCGTGGTTATTCTTTTGTTTGATCTTATCACAAATATGTATGTATTATTTAATAGTAACAAAAAAATATCTTATCACAAATCTAATTGCTTATGTTATTAACTCTTAACTTTCACTATTTATATCTGCTATCAATATCAATTATTTGTCTCTATTAATCAATATTTTATAAATTTATTTGAACTAGATAACAATATATTTAAAGTTACTATTTTAATTTTTTTTATACTTTTCTTATTACTTGCAAATTCGTTATTTGATTCAAACGTTAAAATTTCGTTTGAATGTACAGGCACACGCGTGATTTAAAAGATCACAAAAAATGAATTGTACAACTTTTTGATTCCGATTTCCTCACGCTGTCTATGTGATGAAAGTAAGGTGTTTTCAATTGTAAGAAGCATCTTGTTGAAGGCAAAATTTTCAATTTTTATCTTTATTATCATTTGGCGATTAGCGATCTCCATGTAAGGTCACTTTTTGTTGAAAATGTTATCTTAATATAGACTATATATTTTTTATATTTCAAAAATATATGTACTATATGTATGTATATCTTATTTTATATCGTTTTCTCACTTAAAGTTTTTTTTTAAAAATACCAAAAAAAGTTTTTTTATCAGGCAATTTAATTTTTTTGTGAACTAAAATTTCACGAGATTCACACTCCCAAACTTATACTCTAACGAAAGACATGAAAATAATTTCCATGCTCAAATTATTAATATTAGCAGTTTTGGTTTAATTTTATTTCTGCACAATTTCATGCTAAAAAAAAGTTGATTCATCAAAATCAATCACTTTTTACGTTTTTTTGAAATTTTAGCTTGATTTTTTTACGAAATAATTTTTTTTGATTAAGTAGCTTCTTTTTTATTAAAATAAGAAGAAAATTCACTTATCACGTTCGAGACTCTTTTCTTATAAGTGCGACTTGAGTGAAGACTCAAATACTTCTGTCTAACTTCAACGTATGTATTTTTCAGTTGGACTCTCAGAGAGTGAGAGAAGAAGTAAATTTTACATTTGTATATGCTGACGTTTTTTATAAGATTGTATCTTATAATTGATGATTACTGTATTAGTTTTGACTCTTTATACACAAACGTCTTTTATTCCTTTGTAATGGATTTAAGGCACCTGAAAGAAATTTAAAGAATAATAAAAGGAATTAATAAAATTATTCTCAAATCTGTTTTTTTATAGAATAAATTTTACATCTGAAATAATTTCAAAGTAAATGTTCGTATTTGTCATAATTTTATTGTCATTTCATATTTAGACAATTAATTTACACAATTTTTCGCTTGTGTATAGAATCAATTTTTCTTTATGATCACCACATTTTATGAAAAATTTTACATGCATATGTTCCTATCATTGTACAGTTTATAATAAAATTGATTTTAATTAAAAAAGTGCATTAAATCAATTGCAATTTATTTCCATAAATTATTAGTTTTTGTTTGCTTTTAGAACGTTTCAAAGCTTTATATTTGTTTTTAATATCTACTCAAATTTGGTTTTTTTTTTGGTGCAATACTTTAAAAAATCATATATCTATCTTAATTCATTTGATTGAAACAAATTTTTAAAAAAATAAAAGTTTTAAATTCGAAGCATGATTCATTAAATGAAATTTAATTAATTTTACAGTCAGTTATCAACCAATTAGATAACTTTTATTTTCATGACATTTCTCAAAAACGAGAGAACCTAAAGTAAAGCGTTTAAAAGTATGATATTTGCAATAAATTGACAATTAAATAACATACTTTTAAATGAATTTGAGTTTGTATTTATATAAGATATATTTATATTTTTCAATTTTCTCGTCATTTTGAAAACCCAAATTTTGTAAAACTTTTATTATTACAAACGAACCAAATATACTACAGCTCTCATAATTTGCCAATATTTTTCTTGTAATGGCATTTATAAGCTGTAAAACTTTCAGATGTGAGGGCAAAGTCTAAATATGTTTTTGAAACATTTAAACTGTTTCGAAAGCTTTTTTAGAAATTTCCAAAAAGATGCAAAATTTTTTTAATTTTCTTATTTTTTGCTAATTTCTTTCTTACTAAGCCAAAATATCTTCTACAATATTTTTTTGAGATCCGTAGAAACATTATATGTGTATTTATTAACTCAAAAGATCATTAGAGCAAGAATATCAATAATTTTCATAGTTTGTTTACAAAAATTTTTACAATTTTTAAATTTTATTAACTGAATTAGCTGATATTTTCACTGAATTTTACAAGACTGGGACACTCTAAATAAAAAAAGTAAATTTTACTAATTTTTCCATATAAAATAAATTTTGTAAAATTGAATATTAATTTTGTATATGATCATTTAATGAGAAAATGTTTAGAAAAATTAAATTTTTTAAGAAATTTAATAAGTTCTCATAGATTTGAAGCAAAATAAGACTGAATATGATGATATAAAATTTAAATCTTTTTAAATGAATTAGGGTAAAGGAACGAATTTTCGAACAGTGCCGAATTTCCGAACACTTTTTGTTTACATTTATAAATTTATTCATAAAATCTTTCAGAAGCAATTTTTTACATAACCCAACTCATTATTAGATTTGTATTATAGCAACAAGAATTATAAATTGAATCATTTTAGTAAATACTATAGTTTTTGGCAAAAATCAATAAAACTGTTTTGAACAATCGTACAAAATAGTATTTTTACAATTTTTTTCTATTGCCCTGATTTCGTAAATTTTTAAATTATCACTTAAATATTGAATCACTGGCTTGAAAATGATGCAATTTAAGTAATATTTTGTTCCTTTTATAATTTAAGCA
Organism: Polypedilum vanderplanki; assembly: GCA_018290095.1. Classification (NCBI taxonomy): domain Eukaryota; kingdom Metazoa; phylum Arthropoda; class Insecta; order Diptera; family Chironomidae; genus Polypedilum; species Polypedilum vanderplanki. Next base: position 17,680,037 of record CM031380.1, on the reverse strand, counting down.
ATTCAAAATAATTATGCACTGCACAGATAAGCCATAATCATTGAAATAAATAATGAACCTTAATTTCGAAAGCTCAAAAATACACTGAAAAATAATTTCTTGAAAAAAACTCGAATTGTAAAACCGTAATTTTTCTTTATTAAGACAGTTTTATATAGGGGTTCTCACTTCGGGAACGGGAACGGGAATTCCCGGGAATTTCCCGAAATTTTCAATTTTCGGGAACGGGAATTCCCGAAATTTTGAGAAATGCAAATTTCCCATACAAATTTCAACTTTCTTTTGAAAATTTTAAAAAAAAAATTCAATAATTTCATAAATTTTTCATTCTATCAAAATAAAAATTATGAAAAAATATGGTAAATTATTCTATCACGGTACAAATTTTTTTTTCTCACTTTTTTTCAAGGCCTGAGAACTCTTGATATTTTTTGTTATTTTTGATATGTTTTGATATTTTTGATATCGTGATTTTCTCTTTTATTAAAGACTATAAAAATTTTATTGATAGCTTAAAAGAAAGCTATGAGCATTAAAAATGAAATTCAGAAAGGTATATGCAGACCTTCGTGTTATCGTTTTAGAATTGAAGTCATTTAAAAAAAGTCCATTTCTAAAAATTTTTGTTTTTCGAAAAACAAAGGTATCTTGATGCGAAATATCAAAAACAGTTCTCAGGCCTTGGTTTTTTAGAACTTTTCTCACTTATTGCTGAACAAATTAGTATGTTGGATTCATTAAATAAAAGATAAATTCTTCTATTTTAATAAATAAAAACTAAAGTTAGAATATCTATTTATCACCTTTCGAGAATAAATTTTATTTTGTTTGAACCTATCATAGGACAAGTAAACAAAAAGAATCTGAAAAAGTTGAATTTGAAAATATTTTGTTGTCATCGAAATTTTTGGTTTACATTTTTTGTTAAAATTTTCATTTTCAAATATAAACAAAGTACTATGAATTATGTTCAGCTAAAATAATTATTTTCTGACAAAACGATACGCGAGAAATGAATATTTGATAATTTTCTAACTTTCATTTAAGATCTTCTTCATTAGTGAGAAATAAAGAAAAAGAAATAAAATAATTTTATTTCTTAATAAAATCATTTTTTCATGGAAAATTTTTAAAATTTTATATCTTTATTATTTTTGCGGAGTGCGCCTTCAGCGCGCAAATTTTTGTAAAAATTTTATTTGAAAAATAACGACTAAAAATTCTGTTCGTCTTCCGAAGCTTATATTTAACTGTTTTTAAAATATAAAATAGCCATCAAATTCATTTTATTTTTTGCTGTTCCATAATAAAGAAAAAATTTGCAAGAAAATTTTAAAATTTTCATTATGTCAATAAAAGTATTTTTCAAACCAACTCTCTTTATGTTGATTTTCAATAATAAAATGCAAAATATGATCGAAGAAATCATAAGTTCTATGATTTTTAAATTTTCATAGACATTTTGAGTCATTTTGTATGACAAAATTATTTCGGGAATTCCCGGGAATTCCCGTTCCCGTTTCCCGTTCCCGTTCCCGAAAATCGTCCGGGAACGGGAAATCGAGAACCCCTAGTTTTATACTTTGACATCAATAGAAATAGTATTAATACGAAAGCAAGAATGCAAATGAATCAACCATAGTATGTAAAACAGCTTAGATTTAATAAGCAAAATTTAAGAATTTAAATGTTCGAAATTAAGGTTCATTCACAGTTTTGTTAATAACTCAAAATATGAATTTATCTGGTTTTCATTTATGTATTTATAAGAAAGAGTTATTCAAGATCTTTAATTTAAAATCAAAATCTTTTTAATTAATGAACAAATAAAGGAAAAATGAATATTTTTTGTCTTCAATAGTACGAAAAGTGTTCAATAATTCGTTCCTTTACCCTACTTTTACCAAAAATTTCTTTGAAATTTTGTTTTTTTCAAAGGCACTAAAATTAAGGGAGTTAATATTTTGATGGACCATTTTTAAATAAATTTTTTGGACAAAAAATTTTGCCAAATTTTTTTAACAAAAAAACATTTTATCAGATAAAATTTTTCAAACAAAAAATATTTTGTAGAATAAAAAATTTAGAAAGTAGATCAAGAAAATTCTGATCTAACCCATTCGCCAAAAAATGTTTGGCCTTAAAATAACGATAATTTTTAAAAATTTAATTCGTAAAAACTGTAAAAATGAAATTTTTACAAAAATTTTTGGACAGTGTTGTTGTTATTGAAAGTGCCTTGGGTCTTCGAAGATTTGCCTTTAACTTGCAAAATTTCTCTGCCTTCGTTTTAAACTTTTGTCTTTGAAGACAAAAACTACACAAAGACAGAAAGCATCTTCGAAAACAACATTGTTTAAAAAATTTTAAAAATATTGTTTAGCCAAAAATTATTTTTTTTTGACAATTTTTGGCAGAAATTTTCTTGATCTACTTTCCAAATTTTTTATTCTACAAAACATTTTTTTGTTTGAAAAATTTGACCAACTTCAAACACCTTGAATAAAAGAATCGGGTTTCAAATTTGAGGAAAGACGGCAATCCCTTAAATAAATTTAATTTTTTAAAGTCTATTCCTAAAATAAATACTATATTTTTATCTTCGTAGACCAGGATTTTTCACACGAAATAAATTCAAGAATATTGAATGAGAAAAAATGATATCAACAATAATTATTAAAATTTTATAAATATTTTTCTAAATAATCGTTCCAGTAGATGCTTTGCTTGTAGTAGATTGAAAAAATAATGTAATTAGGTTAATATCAATAAAAATTTCAATTGAAATTCTAATTTTTTGATAAAAAGATTGATTTTTAGAAAAGGAAATATCTTTTTTAGTGCTTTATATAAAATTTGTCAAATTTGATAATATTGACTATTTTTTCAAATTTAACCTTTTATTTTCTTTAAAAAATAGCATATTGTCAAAACAAAATGCTTTAAAAAGTTGTCGCTAACAATTTTATGGCATCTTTATTGAAATTTATTATTATTTGGATCGTTTAATTGAGTTGATCATGCATGTATACATGTATATACGCGTCGAATGAAGACACATTAATTAAAAATGATTGTCGCGATTTTTATCATTCATTTAAACTTCAAACTGTCTTGTTCTTACTACCATCTTCCATTTTCTATAAAATGACAGACATTAAAGCATTCTCTCTGTTTGACTTGTTTTTTTTCAAAGATTTTTATCAATTGACTCTGAAGTAGGAAAAGAACAGAGTAATAAGTAATCTTACAATCAAGGTTTCTATCACTCAAACTTTTGTTCTCTACCAGCATATGATTCACATTTGTTGGTGTTAGAAATATTATATTTATTACTGAGTAACTTTCATGACGTATAATCTTTTTCAAAATTTTTATTTATTTTATTATTGTGCTTATTCTTTCTTTTCTTATCATTACAAAATTATATTGATTAGGAAATAATGCGGAAAACTTCATAATGATGATTCAAATTTTTGTTCGTGTGCAATTTGATTATAGTCCCTAAAACGCCATTACTGCTTCCATGATAATAAAAAACGCGTTTAGCACGTGAATGTAAAAGAGCCATTGAACACATCATGCATGGTTCATTGAGTAAATAAATTGTATAGCCGGTACATAAGTATGGTCCAAATTTTTGTAAATTGTCAACGCTAGTTGTTGATTTTTCCATAAATCCTTCACCAAATTCAATTCCAAATTCTATGGATGTCTTTTCTGCAATTTTATAATATTCAATAGAATGTTCTTTAGACCATACCCCTCCAGATTGTGTGATTGCTACTTGATCAATCAAATCTATAACACAATGCATGACAGGATTTTGAGTAGATTTTGAATATCCAAAAGCCACAATTCGATTATTATAAGGATTAACAGCGATTGCAATATTATTATTATTTAATATTTTAGAGAGATAGAGACAGATTTTAAAAAACTTCATATGTTGTTCCTGATCAATTTCATTGAATATACTGTTATTCCATAAACTTTCAATATATTTGTTTGGATAAAATTTACAAGGCCACATCTTTGTTAATCGTTCAAATTGCCATTTAAGCTTTGGTTGAGCAACAGGAATATTAACAATTCTCGCCTCTTTTATAAGCATATCAATAAAATGATGAGAAACATTTCGCAACTTTAAAAATTCTTCAAATCTCATATCATTAATTTCTTCAGTTGAACATACAAGTATTTCATTATTTGTATTTACACGTCTTACATAATTTACACACTTTAATGGCACTTTTTCATTTAACTCATTTATTAAAATCTTTGTGTTTTTCTTATCAAGAATTTTTGATGCATAATAACATTTAGTTGTTGGAAGTATTAAAAGATCATCATTTAAAACTGCTTTAATTTTTGGTGACATTTGTTGATCTTCTGCATCATCAATTTTCGTTTTCTTAATTAACTCATTCATGTTTCTGAAAGTGAAATGAAAAATTTTAGGAAGAAATTAAGAAAGATTTGAAAAATAATTAATACTTGCTTTGGTCAATAACCAATACTGTATATTTTGATAGAAATGTATATACTCGTTAAAACAAGCGAGTTGAAAATATTTTAGGAAATTAACACTTTTATGTTTCACACAAGCTTGAATATTAATTTATTACTTAAACTATATTGTTTATCACAACACATAAAGTTTCAAATATTATTATTTCGGGGATTTTTCCATCCTACCTAATAATTTGATCATTCATTACTATGTATACCTATTTCACATTATGACGTCATTAATGTGACGATACTTTTTTTTAAATTTTATAGTATGATACTTCAATAAGAAGCATCACATTTTTTCAATCATTACATATTATGAACTGTTATTATTATGAATTACTTTTTATGCATATATTCTTCTCCATATCATTTTTTTAATTATAATCAATCATGAAAGCTAAAGGTTTAACTCGTTTTAATAAAAATAAATAAATTAAAAAAACTTACCTTTTTTAACCTACGTTTGGTTGTAATGTAACGAAGCAACTAAATTAAAACCTCCACACCAATGTATGACACAGACCAATCATTAATAATAATAGCTTTTAAAATTGCTTTAATAAAAGTAATAATTTGTGAATTCAAAAACAAGGGGGACAATCATCCTAATTTTTTAGACTTCAATTTTAAATTAATTTTTGAAAAATATTCTATTTACACTTTCTTATCTTTATCTATTGTTTAAATAATAAAAATAATATGCATAATAAACATACAGAATGTGATCAAAAACGTTTCTTAAAGCTTAAAATAAAAATTAAAAATTTGAATAATTGAAACTCGATTATTACTTTTCTAGTGTCAAGATTAATGACTATTAAAAATGATTTCATTATGCATCTTTATTATTAAATATAAATAATTTTTTTAAATGTTAGCACTTCAACTACATATTTAAAGTGATTTTTATAATTTTGCTAAAAAAAATCCTATGTGTGTGAAAATATAAATTAAATTTCATATGGCTATCATTATCATTATTTTTCAAACTATTTTTTTAAACAAAATATTTTAATATCTTAAAACGACCATTTTTTATTACCAATTTCAAAAGGTTAGAAATGACAGAATAAAAATATTCCATTTATAATATTAATTTAATCACTTTCATTTGAATTTTGTCCTTCGTTTTCATTGTTTTGTATTTCTTCGTCATCTGAATCTTTTTCATCTCTCATTTGTAGTTTTTCAATTAATTTTTTAGCTGGATTGAAAACACCATTTGTTTGAGCTGAGCACACAAAACATCTTGTTGATTTTCTATATCTTTCTAATGCGCATTTTTCACAAAAATAATGTTGACACTTTGTCACTACAGGATTTTCAAACGATTTTCTGCATATGAGGCATTTAAACGGTAGATCCTCTTCATCTGAGTGTATTTCATATTTTTTGTCATCATCGTCCGAGTCACATTCATAGGATTTTTGATTTTGTTTAGCTCTCTCTTCGAGCTCTAATTGCCATCCGTATTTGAAGTCTTTGTTTTATTTTTAATAAAGAAAAATAATAAATTAATTTTTCAAGTATGCATAAATCATTTACTCACCACTTCGATCATGTAGAAATTTACAACTATCACCAAATCCACAAAAGCCGGTTTCTTTATAATCTTTGCAAATATCCGGTTGATAGTCCCATCTATAAATAAAAAATTACAATTGCTTAATTATTATGTATTTCGTCAAAATTAAAAATTTTTACCTAACAGTCGATCGAATGTTTGTAGGTGCTCTCATTGGTCCAACACTATTTATGCCGCTACCGGCGTTTCCTGCTGCAGTATCTTTCTTCTTGAAAAATTGAGTATAATTGTTGAGTCCTCTATATAGCTTATCATCACTTTTTCCTTCCATTTCTTTATTTATGGCTTGACTTTTCTGAAATAATGCTACTGTATCACGATCGCGTTCTGTCTCAATCATTAATTCAGAAGTCGCTCCTTGATCTCGAGAGCCTTCTGGAATTGCCAATCTTTTTGATTTGTATTTTACAACTACATCATCTTCAGAACTATTTTCACTGTCACTTTTTTGATCATTATCAAAACGTTTAGAAGACCCCGATTTTGATGAATGAACATTTGGATTGTATTTTCTTTTATCTGATTTCACAATATTTGTTTCTCTTTCATTATCCGATGTGTTTTTATCTTCATCTTCAGATGAAGATTGCTTTCTTTTGCGTCCAAATTTATTTTTAATACTTCTTTTAACAAATCCTACATTTTCTGCCATTATATTAAATTTATTTATACTTGATAATTTAAATTCACAACAATATAAACTGTAAACAAGGGGGAAAATTTTTTTTGAAAAAAAAAAAATTATTGAGGGGTCCTTAATTTTTGATATGTATTCTAATGTATTAAAATGAGCTTTGAGATTTACTCAATATGATACCTAATTGAAATAATAAATAAATTAACTATATTTTTTGCTCATAAATTTATATTTATTTAAAAGCTTTTGAACATTTATCAAGCGGATAATTTGATGTTTAAACAAAAGGTTCAATTGTTAATTCTACTACCGAAACAGGATTTACAAGCTCAAAAGCTTCTAAAACTGTTGGATGTAAAATTCCAATTTTTCCTATACTAATGCCTTTATAAAGGACAGATGCACATCTTCTTGGAAAATAAGCAGGATCTAAAATATAAAAAAGAAATTAAAATAAATTTCAAAAACAAAATATAAAAGATCTTACCGTCTACTGCTTTTAACGAATAGCCATTTGATTTATTCCATGGAACTTCTAAAACTTGCATAATTCGATCAAGGATACCATGTACGACCTCAAATCCGGCATGTTTATTGTAGTTTACAGCACATAATCTCCTTTCATTTCGTGCACCGACTTCTGCCTCATCATCTTTTAAAATAACGTCAGAAATTTCAAAAAGCTTCAATGGTAGTGGCATTTTTTTGTTTGCAGAAATAGTTTTAAGCAAGCCTGGAATTAATGTTGTTCTTGCAATCTGAAATTCGGCAGTTTTTGGATTTGAAATATGAACTGCCGGAATTTCATCAATATTTTTGTTCATTTTTTTCGCTACATCATCACGAGAGCATAATGTAAAAGTGAGACCTTCAGTAAAACCTGATTGAGCAAGCTCTACACGTAGTAACTCTGTAAGTTTATTCAGAGGAAACATTCCACCAACCGTATTGATATTTGGAATTGTATGCTCAATTTTATTATAGCCATAAGCGATAGCAACATCTTCTATAATGTCAGTAGTGTGTATAACGTCGTGACGTGTAGGTGGAATTTCTACAGAAACTTCATTATCATTTAAAACAGTAGCCCTTAAAAGCTATTCGACTTAACATGTCGGCTACATTTTCTGCATCAACATTGATTCCAATGTATTTGTTTAATTTATCGACTAAAACTTTTTCATTTCGGACACTTAATTCAGGATAAGTGATGATTGTGTCATCAGCATTATGAACTTCCACGGCTTCAATTTTAAATGGCTCTGAACAGTATTGAGAAAATAATGTTACCATTGTATCAAGAACAATTTTTGCCTTTGTCAAATCAGTTGCAGTACATTCTATAAAGATATTTTTACTGTCAACAGAAATTTTTGAATGATCCCCATTGATAATAGGCGGCAGTGAAAGAATTGTATTTCTTGAATCATAAATAACTGGATAGACAGGAGAATCTTTTATGATTGGAAGATAAGATTTAAGTTGAGCATGATTTGAGTAGAAGTTCATTAGCTCCTCCCCATTCATCTCTTTTGTTTGATTCAATGGAATAAAACGAATATCTTGAGGCTTCTTTGCGTCATATGTAAATGGACCTTTGATTGTGTCTAAATCGTGTGTTCCGATAGCAACTAGGGTTCTTTTTCGACAAATATTCTGATGTAATTTATCTTGTAAATCAATGAAATTCGCATAACGATCCTTATTTAGTTTTACATCTCTCAAAATAGCAGCAACTACATATGGTCTTATTTGCGCTGTTGTCTTTGTAACAAATAATTTTTCAATTTTTTCAGGTATGACTTTTTCATATATCGGCGATTCACGTTTTTTCTGAAAGACTAGCAATCCATTGCTCAAGCCTTCCAAACATAAAAGGTCGTATCGATTTGCTGGAATCTCTATTCTGTAAATAATTTCCTCAGATGCATCTTGTGCTTGTGCTCCTTCACCTTGCTCTTTCGTAAGCATTTGCTTTTCAGTTGTCACTTCATCAAGTTCTAATCCAAATTCAAAGCATAATTCTTGAAATTCATCATCGGCTAAAGAAGTAATTTTTTTTATCAATAATTCTGTTTCACGTGTACAATTTTTTAAAAAGAAATTCTTACTGTAAGTTTTGCCCAAGGTTTCAAATAATAAATCACGCTTGATTCCAATTGTCGGCATTTTTTATTTCTTCAATATTTTCTTTATTATTTGAATTTATTACAGAAGAAATTTAAAATTTTTAATTTCTTAGGTGCAAAAAAAAGATTATAATATTTCATTAATCTGATGTACCCACTCAACCTTAGGGGTCAAAAACTCAAGTTTACAACTAAAGTCATTATTTACAAAAAAAAATTGTGCAAAATAATATAAAAAAAACAAAAGCTCTTAAATTATATAGTTTTAATTGTTTTAGTGATCTTAATGCAATGAAATAAGATTGTAATGTGGTTCGATAGCAGTTCCATTGCGAATTTGGCTAAAAACGCACTAAAGGAAGGTGAGAAAAGATAAATTTATCTTTTTATTGCGTGGCGATTTTTTTTCAAAAATTATTTCCATTTTATTCTTCAATTCAAAAAAAAATAATATTAAGAAATCATTTAAAATTTAAGAATATTGTATAGCTTAGTATAGAATATCAAAATATTTTCAGCACAAAGACATATTGACAATGTATTGGATATTAAAGAAGAAGATTTGCTGGATACGGCCACCACTAAAAGTGATGGTAATGACGATAATGAAAAGAATCAAATAAGCAAAAGCAAAACTATGCCTGAAATTGCAGTGGTTAATAAAGAAAAAAATGACAATGAAGAATCGGTGTGGGGTAGTTTTAATGGAAGTTTTTTTGAAAGCTCAAATTCTGTTTCAAATCAAGCCACAATCACTAATGCACCCTTAAGGAAGGAACCTCTTACTAGTTCAGGTAAGCTTTTTCTGTTTTAATACTTCTTTCTTATCAATATTTTTTTCTGTTATATTAGAATCATTGGAAATTTTAAGTAACAAAACCGTATCAACGTCAGATATTCGTAGTAGTTCTCAATCAACTCTTCAAGGATCAGCTGAAGAGTCTGTGGAAATTATCACACCAAGCAGTTGCAACATAACAAATCCAGATATTTTATCTCCAGATAACATTGAAAGTGACTTTAGTGAAAATGCATTGACTCCAGATGAGATGCCTAGTATTCCAATAACTGTTGCACCTACACGATCTGTTAATTCACAAGAGCTCGATATTAATTCATCAGTTACAACTGTGATTTCAACATCTACTTTGACTAATTCAGGATCTGAAAGTTTTTATGATCCAAGTAAGGATGATTTTGATCAATCAAGTTTGAAAGCAGTAAATACGATGGAAAAATCTATGGAGAGCTTTGAAATTCAAACTAATATTTCAGATTCGACTCATAGTTTTGAAGAAATTCATCTAAAGCTGAAAAATAATCCTTCGAATGATGTTGGAAAAAGATCGTCTGGTCATACATCTTCTGGTGATGAATTAGAAACTGCAACTTCTTCAGATATTGAAATAATAAGTTCGCCTAATGGTGATTCAAGCAGTACTGCTGCAAGTTGTTTAGCATTAAGTCCACAAAAGTCGTGTCAAGTCGCCACGTTTCCTTATCAAAATTCTGAGTCGTTTCTTAGTAATTTACAATTAGATCAGCAACAACATCATTTCAAAGGTCATAGTCGAGAATTATCTGAAGTTTCAGTTCTAAGTATCAACGATGAAAGTTCAAGTCCAGTAGAAATTGAACGACTTTTAAAACGTATTAGTGAACTTTCTGAAAATTTAGAACAGCGAGAAATGCAATTAATTCAGATTGGAAAAATCAATGCCGAAATGAATCAAGAATTAGAGAGTTTGAAATTGGGCCGCAATAATATCGACATGTCTAATATACAAGAAGAACACACACAACACATACAACGCTTGTCAGCACTCGAGAAAAAATTTCAACAATCTATTCGTGAAAATTCAGTTCTAAAAAATCGTCTTGAAACATTGAAAGTTGAAGCTGAAAGTAAAGTAAGTTCACATGAATACGAAAAAATGAAAAACGAAAATGAATTGGTAATTGAAACATTAAAGCAAGAAGGAGAGAAACTTTCAAAACAGATTTTACAGCATTCCACAGCGATAAAAAAGCTTAAAGTAAAACTTAAAGAAAATGATGAAGTGATTAAACGACAAGATAACATCATTGCAGAATTAACTGAAGAAAACATTAAATTAAAGAAAAATTTAATTGCAAAAGATGAAATTGAAAAATCACAGCTTGAAGGAATAAATAAGCTTACAATAGAAAAAAGAAAATTTGAAAAGGAATGTCATACATTAATTAGTCAAAATGAAGATTTGCAACAGAAATTACTTGCCATTCAAAGTTCTTATGATGCCATCAAAAAAGAACTTAATGATAAAAGTCGAGAACTTGGCAAAAATTTAGAAGAGGAAAAAGAGAAGGCACTTAGTGAAAGTAAATTGTTAAGAAAAGAATTGAATGATTTACGTGAGGTTAATCGTTGTAATGAGCAAGCAGCATCTTGTCAATTGCAAAAACTAAGACAAGAAAATTTAGAATTGAAAAAAAAATTAGAGTTGGCTGAGTTTCGAATAGAAGATCAAAAGCAACAGGCATCATTAGCATCTATACCACTTATAAAACAGTTTGAATCCCTTCAAAATACTTTGAATGTTCGAACTGCACAATGGGAAAATCAAGAAAGAATTTTGTTGAGAAAATTAGATGAAGCACAAAATCGATTAGATTCACAATCAGACGTTGAAAAAATCACCAAAGATCAAGTGTCGCATTTAAACATGAAGATATCGAATCTTGAAGAAAGGCTTTCACAAACTAGTTTAAAACTAGAGCAAACCATTGGTCAGTTGCAGCAAAAGGAAATTGAGTGTAACTTACATGATAATGACTTAAGTTTGAAGATTGAGCAACTATCTCTAGAATTATCCACAAGAACGAATGAATGTGAAAAGTTTAAAAATCTTTTAGATCAAGCTGAAGAAAAAATTCGACTTGAAAGAAATGCATTTGAAGAGGAGAAGAAAAAGCTTTTATTTGTTCAACAACAGAATCAAATTCATCATCAACCGGTGGAGAGAAGAGATTCACATGAAAATGAATTGATAGTAAATGATTCGCCTGTTCCTAGTTTAGTTGGTAGCATTGAGTCACTGTCTCATCATCCATGGAATATTGATGATCAAGATGTAGGAGCGAATTCAACTTATAGTAGCCAATATGGTGGTAAATATCACAAACAAGTTATTTTTTTATTCGTTGATTTTTGTGATGATTATAATATTTTTTGATGAAATATAAAAAGTCAAGTTTTAAAAACGTATTTAAATTAAAATAATAAATTTTAATTAGGTATTGTTAATTCATCCGCTTCTTTAATGGAAGGATTGCAATCAATTTTAAAACAGGTATTTTTTATTTAAATATGACAATATGAAAAAATTATTAAATTTATCAATTATTTTTTTTAGAGAGATGGAGAACTTCAACAACTGCAATGGGAAATTCATCGATTACAAACTGAAAGAAATTTTCTATCTAATGAAATGTCACAATTAACTGCTGAACTAGAAAAAGCAACAGAACATATTCGGGAGATAACTGAAAAACAACAGAAACAAGAGGAGATGCAAATTCAATATGATGCTTTGTTAGAAATGTATGGTCAAAAGGTACAATTTTCTTGTATTTTAATCAACATTCAATTTTTATTTCATTATTTTTCCTCGTTTTCTTCTAATTTAAACAGGTTGAAGAATATGAAGAACTCAAACTTGACCTTGTAGATTTGAAATCTATATCACAAATGTACAAGACTCAAATTGATGAGTTAACTTTGAAACTTAATAACAAATCTGTTTCGGAAATATAAATATAAACATTTTTAAAAATCAAAAATTATTGTTCATTTGAGTTAAAAAATATGTGATGAATTAAAAATGAAATGTGTATTTTTCGTTTATAATAAAATATTATTTAACTATTTAATAAATATTGTATAACATGTTTTAATATAGACGTTACGTTAAACTAACGTTTTATTTTATTTTGAAAATTTGTAAATGTAGATTTTGTTTTTTTTTTATGAATGAGAAAGAAGTGCATTATTTTTGTTTTTAAGACGAAATTTTTTATAAAATTATGTTAAAATCAACATTTTTGGCAAATTTAAAAACTCTTCATTCTTTAAAGGTATAATAAACACTTTTATCAATATATAAAACTTATTTTTTTCTATTAAAGAGATTTTATTGTTCGATCGGTCCAAAAAGTGATGGACGAAAGCTTGATGCAAGACAAATTGAAATGATGGCAAGATCTTTGCCTCATAGAAAAAAATTAAAGGATGTTCAAAATGTGATTGTAGTTGCATCAGGAAAAGGAGGTATAAGAAATTTTAAAAATATTTTGTAATTGACAATAAATGAACATCATGAGATTTTGCATTTTAGGAGTAGGCAAGACAACAACAGCCGTAAATTTAGCTGTTGCGTTAAGTTCACAAGGCAAAAGTGTTGGAATTTTAGATGGTGACATATTTGGTCCAACAGTTCCCTTGATGATGAATTTAAAAGAAACTCCTTTAACTGATGAGAACAATCTTATGATTCCACCTGTTAATTATGGAATCAAGTGGTAATGTCAATATTATCTTTAAAATATATTATTTGATAGCTTGATTATTTATAACAGTTTGTCGATGGGATTAATTGTGGAGGAATCATCTGCAGTGATATGGAGGGGCCCCTTGGTCATGAGTGCACTTCAAAGACTATTAAAAGGTGCCATATGGGTATGTATATAAGATTAAATCATTTTGATTTTATCCTAATTATTATTTTTTTAAAGGGTCCGCTGGATATTTTAATTGTCGATACACCTCCAGGTAATGAAAATTATATCTATCTTCATATTGATATGAAACATGTCTTTTTTCTATTTCCCTAAAAAGATTTCTGCCAAAACTTTTTGCATTAATTGATTGCTTCTACTTATTATTTAATTAAAATTCTTTTTAAAATTTCATGATACTCTCAAATAGAATAAATTTTTTTCAGTTTGGAAAATTATTCACCATAAGATTTTTCATAAAATTTTTAACAATTTTTTTACCATAAAAAGTTTTTCACTAAAACCTTGAAAACTCGTAAATTTTTTGAATTTTACAATACCATAGCAAAATGTTCTATTATCACGCTATTGTCCACCGTTAATTATAATGTTTCTTTTAGGTACCGGTGATGTACATTTAAGTCTTTCACAAAATATTCCACTATCAGGTGTCATATTAGTTAGTACACCACAATCTGCAGGTTTGTTTTTTATTATTTTGTTTTATTAAAGACATTAATTAATCTTTATTTTACAGCATTAAATGTTACAAAACGAGCTGTCGATCTTTACAGAACTCTAAAAGTGCCTATAATTGGAGTTGTTGAAAATATGAGTTACGTTATTTGCGAAAAATGTCATCAAGAAAACATTTTATACAATAATGAAATCGAAAAATTTTCACAAGAGTCGCAAGTGGAAGTAATCGGCAAAATTCCTTTAGAAAAGGAAATAATCAAATGTTGTGAAGCAGGCACACCTTCATGTATAAAATTCCCAGAATCAAGTTTTTCAAAAGCTTATCAGAATATTGCAAAAGGAATCATTGAATATTTAGAAGATATAGATAAAATAAGAGCGAATAAAAAATCATCTGCATAACTTTTTTAACGAATAATTTTTTTACATTTGAATTAATTTTTCCCCTATATAAACAACATTGTTTTCAGTCTGATTTTTTGATTATTTTTTAATAAAAAAAAGAAATTGCATTTGCACAAATCTTTAGTAATGTCGGTAATCAAGTATATTGGAAGAACAACAGATTTTAAAGGAAATTCATTATGGGAAATATGCGGAAATCTTAAAAATCTTGGCGTTGGAAGAGTAGTTGGTTAGTAAAAAATTTTTATCGAGTAGTTTTATAATTTTATAGATAATTTCTCTTTTATTTAAGTTCGATCCCGATTTGAAAGATATCCAGAAAAGAGCTTTTTTCGAATTCTTCAAGTAGAAACACTTCCAAATCAGGAAAATCGAAAAATAAAAGTAGTTGCTGAAAAGGTCTTTCGAGGTAAAAAATATGCTAATCCAGTAGTTATTGAAAGCGCTTCTTATAAAACTGATTATCGACTACTTTCAAAGAAGGAAGAGAATGATTATTGTCAAATTTTATGTGACCAAAAAGATAATGTTAAAATAATAGAACCTGAAATGGAATTTCCTCCGCTTCTTAAAGAATTTTTAATTAAAGAAACTGGAAATAAAGACATTAAAATGAAAGTTCATTTGAAAAAAGGTCACAATAAAAATCATCGGTTAGCTCTTGAAGGTGAAAAAGCTGATATTAAAATTCCAATTGACATAGGAAAGCCCATTTCTCCAAGCCTCTATGAAGGCCTTAATATGTCTTAATTTTTTAAAAAAATATAAAAATGTTAGTGATATAGAAGAATAAATACAACAAAACAAATTTTCTTTTCATTAATTTATTAAAATTTCCTTACAGTTTCACTTTTTATAATAAATAGAAAATATACCTAATGATTGAGTCTTACGAGAAAAAAAAGATCATGCAATAATTATGCATTTACTCGTTTGTCCAGAAAATTTTTTGAGTATCATCTGAACGTATTAAATTGTAAAAATTCTTATTGTGTAATTTTCTAAGTTTCTTTTTTCAGATAAATTAATTTTTTTCTTATATGTCTAAGTGATTATCTAATAAGATCTTGCTATTTGTTCTATCCATGAAAGATAGTGTGATACTCTCACATAAACTCCTGGTACATTGTTTTGTCCACAACCTATACCCCATGAAACCTATGTAACATTCCATTAAAATTCAAGAAATTTCGATTAAAGAATGTATTAAAATACTTACGGCACCAACAACTTGCCACACTCCATTACGTTCGCAAACCAGTGGACCACCTTTAAAAAAGTTGATACATAAAAAATGTAACCAAATTCAGCATTATTTTTCATTTACCTCCATCGCCCTTGCATGCGTCTTTGCCAGCTTCACCACCAGCACAAATAAAACCAGGATTGAGTACATAATTATAACCCAACCTTGTTTGTCGCAATTGATTTTGACATGTATTTTGATCAACAATTGGTACATCTACTTCCTTCAAAATGTTTTGGTATTTTCCATATTCCCAATTATCTTTGCCCCATCTAATTGATAATGAAAAAAATTCATTTTAAATTTTAATTCATTTGTAGTGTTTCAAAAATTTAAGCTTTACCCAGTAGTCCAGCATCTTTGTCTTGTAAAATCTGTTGACTTATCAGGAAGACATGCTGGTGTAATATGAGGATTTGTACTTAAATCAATTGGTGCACTAAGTTTTAAAATTGCCAAATCGTTATCTAATGTTCCAGCATAATATTCCTAATTAATAAAAATATATTATTTTTAAGGCTATAAACAATTGAAAAAAAAAAAATCTTACAGGATGAACATGAACTGATATAACATCTCTTTCGACATAAGGATAAAATTCCACGTCATGATTAACATCCCATTCACCAGCGCGAACTCTTAAATCGAAACCGCTATAAGTTTTTACGCAATGTGCTGCTGTGATGATATAGCTATCTGATATTAAAGTACCACCACATACATAGACACTCTCTTTTGGATCTTTTTTAAGAATTGCCACTTGCCATGGCCATTCTCCAAATTCTGAATCTCCATCAACATAACTTGGATTTTTGATTCTTCCAGTGATTCCTTGTGTATTTCTAACTCCACATCGATTATATTGAATAGGTTGATTTTGTTGTTTAAATGGTCGACGACAGCACACAGCTCGAGGTCCACATTGCTTTTGAAGTTGTTGTTGTTGTGGCTGATAATACGCCTGTCTCTTTCCATTATTTATTGCTCTTCCTTCTGAATCATTTTCACTGTCATCCGAGATAGAACTTGATTCATCATTAATACTTTGTTTCTTTTCAATTGACGCTGGAACTATTTGATCTGTATCTCGTCTTCTTCTGCTACTAGGAAATGAAACTTTCTCACCTCCTTCGAAATTTCCTATTCCCTGTGGTGGTAACACATGAAAATTTGCATTATTTTTTTGATCATTGAAAGCTCGAGCATAACGCAAATCATCATTTAGAAAATTCAAACTATTTAAATCATTTTCTGTATTGATTCCATTATCAAAAGAGATATTATTGCTACGAAAAAATAAGCCCGGATTTGTAGTTATATCGTCAATAAAAATTTCTTTGTGTGGTTTATTGTCTTTAAAAAAGTGCGATGGTGGAAAGTCGGCAATAGGAGGGCCATGAATGAAATGAGGTGATGAAGAATCTGGAATAAATGGTCCCAAGTGTGGAGGCGGTAGAGGAGGATGTGAGAAGAAAGGTGGACTTTCACTACCAATAGGATAATGATGATGATCATGCTCATTGTGTAAAAATGGTGGAGGCGGATAGCGATGCAAATGATGATGATAATGCTTGTGTAATGCTCCTTTTTTAGCAAGCAATAAATTGCCAATTTTGCCTACTATACCCTCATTCGGCGTAACGTGTAAATTGACAAATGGCTTAACAAGTTTCTCACCATGTTCATTTTTAGTAACTTGTAAGCTAAACAATGGATTGACATTTAAAAGTCCTAAATTAAGACCATTTGGACTGATTGCGCCAAAATGAGCATTTGGAGCATGAGGAGCATAAGGCGAAATTGGATAATGACTAGTGGGAAAAGGAAGACCGAAAGAGACTCCAAGTGTTGGTAAGATTTTTTTTCCACCAGGATATGCTCCATAATTTGGGCCATAATGATTTGCTGCACCTCCAAATCCGAATATACGCTACAGCATAACAAATGACAAACAAGATACAATACAATTAAAAACACCATGCTAGTGTGGTATAATGTTGTATTAAAATAAGAATTTTTTTACCCACATCCTCGAGTGTTTAATTGTATCGTTTAGTATGTCATTATGTTATGTTGTATTCTGTTTATATTATTTTATTTTAAAGAAGCAGAGAGAAAGTGAGGAAAAGATCTACAGCAGTTTAATGACCGTTATACTTATACATTTTTTTACGTCACAAAAGTCAGTCATAAGCCAACGTACGAAACACAGAAGAAAAGAAAAAGATAAGTGTGAGAAAGTTATATAATAGTCATTTTTTTTTTCTTTCAATTTAGTGAGCGTTTGTTGGAGGATTTTTTTTTTGTTAAATTGAGTTATTTTTTACGTTGAAATAAAAAGAGAGTAAAGATTTTGCTTTCTTCATATATACTTACACCTTCGCCCTTAACTTTCTTAACATCATCATCGTTTGCAGTTGGTGCATTACGTTTTGTAATTTTCTTTACTTCAATTGATGCTGTAGAATTACCGCTGTCTGTATTTGTTGCTTTCAAAGTTGAATTATTTTCAGTATCTGCTTCAATTTCAGTATTGAGATTTCTAGGATCGAGTGGTAAAATTAAATCATCACGGCGTCCAACAACATCTTGTACAGGACATTGGTCAAATGGAACACAAACACAATCAAATTGATCTAATCGAGCGGATTCAAATCCATGGTATTTTTCACTACTGTATTGATTTTTTGTATAAAGTTGTTGCTGTTGTGGTGATAAAAATTGTTTTTGTGAATTATAGAAATTTTGTTGTTGTTGTTGTTGTTGTTGAGTTGCATAGCCTGCACCACGAATATTATTATTAAGATTAAGCTCTTTCTTATAGAAATCAGGTGCTGAAGAATGGAAACTTTGTTGAGGACTATTGCTGTAAATTCCATTTGTACCCTCGGTATAAACAGCTTGTGGACCCAAAGTTTGTTGATATTTATTAAAATCATTGCCACTTGCATATTGGTTACTTTCATATACAGGCTTTACAGAACTTCCTGAATAAATTCCTGAAGATCCTGAATTAACTCCTTTATAGTCAAGAGAATTAAGTGAACTCATTGGAGTGAATCCACTATTTGCATTTGTTCCAAATCCAGAAGTTTGATAAGATGATGATAAGCTATTAACAGCTGAATATTCAGAAATTGGTGTATTAACAAGAACAGTTTTTGTTCCATCAATAAGACCACCAGCATTTGGAGTATTTCCATCGACATGAACATAATGATGATGCACATGATGATTTTGAACTAAGCCACCTTGAGATGCTTCTCTTTTTCCTTGATTAACAACAATTGTTGGTTTTTCAGTATAACCAAATTTGATAGATGAAGGGTTTTGTTCTACTTCAAAAAATTCAGCATTCGAATATTTATCATTATTACCAAAAGTATTCAATTCTGAGGGTGCATAGCCGATTTTTCTAGGAGGCTGTTGGTTTGGTTTAAGAGGCATTTGAATTGGTTTTGCTGCTCCATAAATTTGTCCCGGAATTTGTTGTAATGGCGGACGATTGTAAATAGCAGCTGAAGGAGATGATGGTGGTGGGCGATTGCTATAAATATTTACTGGAGGAGGTTGTGTGTAAATAACACGATTGGGATATCCTGGTCGTTTTCCATGAATAATTTCATCACATTGCATAAGACCTAATGCACAAAGTTTGTCTCTGATCAGATTTCGTGCTTCTATTTCATTGCCATTAGTTAAAGCTTCTTTAATGTTTAAATCGCTGTAAACGTCATCTAAGCCCTCAATATTTCTTCCTTCGCGACTAGAAAAAATGATTTCATCAATTACATCGTCATAAGTAGCATCAGTGACAATTGTTGAGTTTACTGATGAAGCTTGTGCTTGATATTCTTCAATAATTTGTTTTTCAAATTGTGCATTGCCATTGCGACGATTTAATACACGTCCTTGACGTACATCTGTCTCTTGAGTGTTGACTGAGTAACACAAAGAGAACAGCAAGAAGCTGCCCAATAGCAGCATCTTTGTTTTCATCTGCGAAAATGAAAGTAAAAATATTGATATTATAAAGCCGTAAAAGTATACACTTAATAAAACTTATTATTAGATAATATTTATGAGATAATTTTAATTTTTATATAGACTGATGATGATCATCACTTAAAACACATAGTTGTTGTGCAAAATAAGAAAGTTTTTATTATTATGCACATATTTTGAGCTTTTTTCGCTATTGTTGTATTCATTTCAGAACATTAAATTTCACTTCCACTTTTTATGCCTTTTTGTCTCTACAAGATACTTTTTTTTTAAAAAATGTAACATGCACCCATTCATTTTAAATTATCTTTCTCTAACTTAATTTTCTTTTCTATTTTCTTCTTCTCACCTTAATTTAGAAAATTATATATTTGCACAACTGAAAATTGAATGCTTTTCTTTATCACTTTTTTTATATTTCTCTTTAATTCTTTAGACGATTCGCTTAAGATCACTATTTGATACAAACTGAGCTTGCTATTTAAAAACACCGCGAATTTATAAAATCCCACCAAAAGCATTTTTACTTCATTTCTCTTTAAATAAAAGAGAAAAAAACACTCACACTCTCGATGCCATAATATTTATTGTCTTATTTACTTTCTTGTGGCAGATAACTTGTGCTTGTATAAGACTAGAAAGACAAAAAACACTTCTGTCATTGTGGCAATTGACACTCATTTAAAAAATGCACTTCCTCAACAATGAATGAAAATTTACCACTGAATTTACTGTGAGCATCGGGAACCACTTACTTTCTCTTAAATCATTATTCTTTCTTATGACATCATTCATTTTTTTGGTACCAATCTATCAATCTAGTTTTAATAAAATTATACCAGGATACGCACTTGGCTCTTTTAAAAAAATTAAAAATTTTGTGATCTCATCCATCTAAAGATTAAAAAAATCCGGATTTATCAAGTAGTTTAGTAATGTTGCATTTTGTAACAGAATGTAGTTGGTCGTTCAATAGACATTTTTAAAAAAACCATTTCACAATGTCTTGAGCGTTGGAAGTCCCAAGCATGCAATTGTTGGGTTTTTCCATTTTAGTTCGTTCATCATAGGTAAGTATTTTACTATGAATAATATGCAATCAAAATTTACGTCTTATTTTTGCAAATTTGTTAAGGATATTAAATGATCAATAAGTATAATGAAAACTTTTTTATTATTAATTTGAAACAAATAATTTTTTTGGACATGTCTTATTGAAAAATAAGTAAGGCAAAATAAAAGTATCAAAACAAAAAAATATGATGATTCTCCAAAAGTTACATAATCTTCCATTTCACTCAGTGAATTGTTAATATTTTTTTTCTGCAAAGACTTCGAATTAAATAATTCATAATAAACTGTTGAGACTATGACTCATGTTTGCCGGTATTAAAAGTGAAAGTCTATACAAACGAATGATCTTGGAGACAGAAGGAATGAAAGAAAGAGAGAAAGAGAAAAAAAATTAAGTCAGTCACGGTGCAAGAGCAATAAAATCTGTTTATCAAATATATGTACATGTGTTAAGACGAGTTGTAGATGAACGAACATGTGCGAAAGTAAGTTTAAAATGATGATACATTAAAGAAAAACTGGTTTGTTGCGTTTTGACATAATCGCACTCAATCACATACAAATATTATGACATAATTTAACTTTTTTTCTTTCTCATGTTGTTGATTTCTTTATATCAATGTCAAGTTCATCGAAATGTAAAATAATTTTTTTTTCAACAAATGAATTTATTTTTATAAAGTAAATTTAATCATCATACATGTTAATTTGTTAAAATATTACTTAATTATTAATAAATTTTGATATGTTAAAAATTTATTCTAATGAAAAATTGAGTAAAATCATTCTTATCAATTATTCTGACATGGATTGCGCATTTTATTACCACTTGTTATAATACAACTACCCAAGAACAAAAAATATGTTTAATTACTGAAGTCTAAAGACAATACAATCAATATTCTATTGAAATATTTTCTTGTAAGAAATGTTGTGATAAGATAAGAAATTTGTTGAAAATTATTTTTCATTTCTTTTAAACATTACAGTAATTTTTTGTTCTGTAATACATTTAAGTTGTGCGCATTATTATAGTGTTGAAAAAATCAAATGTCAACTTGGAAGCAAAAGACATTATATATTCTAATTTTGCTAATAAATTCATCAATTAATGTTTTATGCCAGTCATTTATGGATACTAATATTGATAATAAAACCATAGATGAACGAGCATATTGTTTTCGTTTTACATGGCTTGGGCCAAAGTTTAATGGAGAGAGCCAATTTAAAAATGCTACATGCAATGATGTTATAAAAAATGATAAGAACATACCTTGCACGCATCCTCTTATTGTTACAAGTAATTAATATTTTTTAAATCTTTTTTTAAAACAAGTAAATGCTAGAAAGTGTCATCAATAAAAGTGTTATTAATATTTCAATTGAATTAAATAATTTAAATGTTGATGACACACTTTGGAATTATTTTGAAAAAAAATCCTAAAAAATTTATATATTGTACTAACAATATAATAATTATTATATTACTTTAGATAATAGCAATATTCCTGATACTGAATCTTTATGGAGAGAATTTCAGTATAAACCAACACAAATCGCTTGTAGATTAGTAAAAGGTGAAGTTTGCGCTAAGGTCTCATATAAATTTAATGGAGCGGGTTAGAAATATTTTTTTTTATGATGAATTAAAAAGTTAAATGTTAAAATTTCAGTTGAAAATATTACTTATCTATGTACAAAAGTAAATATTGAAAACGATACTGCTGTGAATCAAGGCTGTTATAAACAAATGAAAAATGGACATGAACTGGAACTCTGCGCTTGTGAATCAAAAAATGGGTTGACTCCCTGTAATAACATTTCATCTATTTACTCGTATCAAAATAAGATTAGAATAATTTTTTTACTTGTTTTTTTCTCCATTATGTTAATGAATTTCGTTTAAAGGTTGAAATGAATTTATATTTGCAAATTGATAAAAATGTAAGATATGTATTTCTTTTATTATGTGATTTATTTATTTTTCATCAATGAATACTCAAAAATAAATTTGACACTTGCAGCAAATTTGTTTTTATAACATTTAGCATGAAAACTCATCATGAACGTGGTTAAACTGCAAAAAATTATGTACTGCATCTTTTGGAATTTACATGCTTAGGTACATATAACGATCGAAAAACATTTGATATGTTTTAGCAAGGGGTTGAAATTTTTTATATTTCATCAATTTTAAACATATATATTCCTAATCGAAATGAATGTGGTAAATTGTTAAAATATATCATGATATTTCAGTGTATATGACTATTATGGAAAACGAAATTTTCTCATTTTTTTAGGAGACATTTTTCAGCCCCCTGCAAATAATATGAAAAATCTGTGCATACGAACTAAAATCTTCAGCGCATTTTATTGTTTTTTTTTTTTATTTATATTTTCAAAGCATCAATAATGTTTTAAAAGTATGTTTAATAAATTATTTTACAAACAATAATAGAAAAATTATTAAAATAAAAAACAAGAAATATAGTTTATTCTCGAAGATTCAAAGAAAAAGTCTTTCGGTCAAAGTGAATATTCTATGTGTTCTCATTCAAAGAAAATTAAAGAGTAAATGATAGTTTTGAAATAAAACATTTTTAAAAAATCTTTAAAACGACTGAAAATAGTGGAAAAATATGTAAAATAATAACTTATCAAAAGCATCGCATGAAATATCAAAACAGTACATTCAAGTGTTAACAGGTAATTTTTAATTCAACAATTTAATACGTCGATGAAGAAAACACATGCAAAAGCATGTTTTAAATTTTTATTATTGCAAAAATATTAGTTAAACTTTACCTAATTGTATATTAACAGGTTCTTTATAGTATCCTCCATTTATATTTACATTCTGGTAGAATTAAAAGCAATTGAAGATGGTCGATCCTTCACTTTCGGCATTAGCAAATGAACTCGCAACAGCGGTAGAAATTACATTAAATCCTCAAGCCTCTCAACAGGCACGAATGGAAGCTTATATTGCTTGTGAAAAGTAAAATCTTAAACTCATCATGATTATTCATAATATATTAATATTGCATCATTTTAGATTTAAAGAAATTTCTCCATTATGTGCTCAAGCTGGATTATTTCTCGTAACAAATCAGTTTTCTGCAATAGTTAAACATTTTGGACTTCAACTCATGGAACATCAAGTAAAATTTAACTGGAATAAGATATCTCAAGATGAAAAAATTTTTATAAAGGATAATACAATGAAATTACTTTCAATTGGAATTGGGCCAGCTGAAGATAAATCATTGATGCATATCAAAGATGCTCTTTCGCGAATTGTTGTTGAAATGATTAAACGTGAATGGCCACAACAATGGCCAACATTGCTGACCGAATTATCAGCAGCTAGTGAGAAAGGATTATCTCAAACTGAATTGGTTGCTCTTGTATTTTTACGTTTAGTTGAGGATGTGGCGCTTTTACAGACTATCGAATCTAATCAACGTAGAAAAGATATTTATCAAGCTCTTACAGTAAATATGGGTGAAATTTTTGATTTCTTTCTCACTCAAATAGAAAAAAATGTAAGCGACTATGTAACAACTAAAAATTTTGGAAGTTTACGTGTCGTTATTGTGGTTTTAAATACATTGGCAAGTTTTGTTGAATGGGTCAATATAAGTCACATTATGGCTTCTGATGGACGTTTATTGAAAATCATATGCTACTTATTAGAATTTCCTGATATTCAATTGGCAGCTGCAGAATGTTTAAATCAAATAACTAATCGGAAAGGAGTTGCAAAAGATAAAAAACCATTGCTATATTTATTCAATGATGAGCCAATGCAGCACATTTTTCGCTCACTTGAATTAATGATGACAACTCAAACAGAAAGTTATTATCAATACTTAAAGAAACTTACACAAGCAATGTATGGTTTGACAAATCAATTAACATCACTTTGCGGAAAAGAATCTGATGTTCAAACACCACCACGCAACTTCTTTATGTTCCTTCAAATAATTTTAGCTTTTGCACGACATCCAAGTCTATCTGTGACACATGGTGGTATTTTAATTTGGCTTCAATTAATTAAACATGATACAATTGCAAAGGATCCAATTTTCGCCGATAGCATTCGTGTTATGATTGAAATTATTGGACCAAAATTAATCAAACGTCCTTATCCAAAAGTTCGCAATTGTTTTACACCTAATTCAATTCCTTATACAACTGAAGCATACACATGTCTTGATTTTGATAGTGAAGAAGATTATTTACAGTTCATACCGCGTTTTCGTGTTGATCTTCTTGATATTTTTCGACAATCGACTCTTATTGCACCACTTTATACATTTTCATATTGTGAACACTGGTTAAATCGTCGTTTAGATTTGGCTAATTCAGAAAAATTGACTTCATGTAGCATCATGGATCCTGTATATCTTGAATGGGAAGCTGTTGTTGCTGTATTAGATGGAGTTCTGAGTCGTATTTTATTGGTAACAGAACGTCCTTCAATCCTCAGTGGTCTCGGACTTTTAAAAAAATGTTTGACTGTAAAAACTGATGAGCCATTAATTTATTCAGTTTTGTTATCCTGCATTTCATCACTTTTCGTGTTCCTTAGTATGTCAGCATCTGGAAATATTGCTGGCAATGGTGTACAATTGCTACCGCCAGTGTTGGAGAAAATATTTAGTGCCATTCTATTTACTTTACCAGTGTCAGAAGATCCACAATCTTTAAAATCTGCAGCTGTCAAAAATTTAAGACGTCATGCAGCTAGCTCAATTGTGAAAATTGCACTGAAATATCCTCTCCTCTTATTGCCAATTTTTGAGCAAATCAATACAACTGTGAAAAGTTTATGTGCTGAAAAAGATTCCAATTTATCAAATTGGGAAAAGCTATTACTACAAGAAGCTCTACTCATTATAAGCAATCATTTTTGTGAGTTTGAACGTCAACAATTATTTGTTGCTGAAATAATTCGACCAGCAATTCAAATGTGGCAAAATATTTCAATGCACTTGAAAATGCCAAATTTATTCATAGAATTTGTTGGTCTTTCAAAATCAACTAGCAATCAAACAAATTTTAGAACTATTGATGAAGATGTTCATTATAAAAATCGTCAAACTGTTTTGTTAGCATTGAACACAGTTTTAGGTGTCATCAAACGTTGTCAATGCCCTGATGATCCAGATAAGTCTGTTCGTGGTGGATTCGTTGTTGCAACAACTGACTCAGGAAATCCAATCACACGAAATCCATCCGCTCCACACGTTATTCCACTGTTGCAACATATTCTAGCACTAATGAGATGTTTAAATGAATTATACAATCCATCATCCCTTGCTCTCATCAGTAATACATATAAAGGAGCTAATCAAATGTTAGAAAATGAAAAGAAGAACATTTTAGGTGTAGTCTACTCAATACCCGATCCACTTGATCCAACTCAATTAACTAAAGTCAAAACACCATTTGATTACATGCAACAATTCCTATCGACAACATTTGATAATTGTTATCATTTGATGGGAGCTGCAGGCTTAGCACTCGGTCGTGATTTCTATAGTCTCAGTGGACTTTCAACTGCACTTATTAATAGTTGCTTCAGTAGCATGGAACATATTCCAGATTTTCGATTGAGGACAATAATTCGTGTCTTTTTACGTCCATTTATCTACTCGTGTCCAACAACTTATCACTCAGATGTGATTGTACCTATTTTTGCACACATTTCGCCATTCAGTAAGTAAACTTTTTATGTATAAAAATAAATAAAAAAAAAACTTTTATATCTTTTAGTGCTCTCTCGTTTGACCGCCAGATGGGATTATATATGTTCCCTTTATGAAAATGGTGCCTTGGGTGATGATACAAATAATGATGCTCAGGAAGTTCTCGATGACATTCTAAATCGCACATTAACTCGAGAATATCTCGATGTGCTTAAAGTTGCTCTTGTTGGAGGCACTGCTGGTACTACTGGAAATAATGATATTACATCAACTGAAATTGGAAGTGGTTCAATGATGGATCAAGATGATTTTTCTATGGATGCTTTACCTCACATCACACGTGCTGCTCAAGCTGCAATGCAATCAGACATTATTAGTGAATTGGGAAAGAAATTATTAGCAAATCCGATTACATGCGAATCTGTTGTTTTTACTATTTTTAAGTAAGTTTAACATATATTTTAGTCAAATGCTTTCACAACTTTTTTATTTTAAAAAAATTAATACTTATCTTTTTATAAATTAAATTTAGCTGCATCGCATGGAATGATAGCAATGCTAGTCTTAAAGCTTGTCTTCTTGCTGGTCCAGTAATACGTCATCTTTCAAATGAAGTAACACCAAATCTTGTTACAGTTATACTTACAAGAGTTCTTCAAGGTCTTCAATTACACGGACAACATGATGCTAATCAAGTAAGTTTTTTTATTACTGAATTATTAAAGTAGACATTTTAATATAAAAATCATTTGCAGCCCTCACTTATAACATTAGGTGTGCAAGTTTATGAAATTGCACGACCATTACATCCATCAATCGTTTTGGGTATAATGCAACAAATACCGAATCTGAATATAAATGATTTACAAAAATTAGATGAAAAGATTTTAAATTCAGGCCCATTAACAAATACTACCAATCAAGGGACAATTGCTAGCACTATTAATACAACAACAAAATCAAACAAAATTGATAAAACAAAGAAAGATCTCTTCAAAAAAATCACCTCTCATTTGGTGGGTCGGAATGTTTTGGCTAGAATGTTCCGCAATCCTGCATCTATATCAGAATTGACTCCATTGAACAACAACAGTAATCAAAAAATTACAAATATATTGGAGTCTTCAAATGAGACTGGCCTTCAAATGCAAAATTTATTCCGAGAAATTCCACGATAAAAATTCTTTAGCCATTTTCATTTTTTGTTGAATTTCGTCTTTTTTTGTATTTACTGTTGAACTTTTCTTATATATACGTTTAATCACATGGAAGGAAATCCTATGGAAAACTTATCAAGGATTAAAAAACATTTTCTTTTTCATTCCAATGTAACTGAAATGAAATTGTTCACTTATAAAAATTTTGTATAATATAAGTATACATTATTTCAGAATTATCGAAATAAAAGAATTCACATAAAATATTTTACTCTTGTATATCTTACGTTCATTCATCTATTCGTTTCTTACAATCTTCGTTATTGAAGTGTGAATGTATCAATAATTTTTTTGCGATTGCCTATAAGAAATCAAATGATGATGATAAAAAATAAATTTATAACTAATTTTTTGGTTCAAAAAATCTTTTTTCGATTTATTCATAAAGTTTTATTTTCGATTTTTAAACAATGAAAAAATCTAAGAAAATAATATTCAGTAGATAATTTTTAAATCACAGCTTGAAGCCTTCTAATAATTTTTTGATTTATGTTGGTGAGAAGACTTTTTCAATACATCAAAATTATTTGTCAATTATATAATATTCTATTTTTGAGCCATAAGTTTTAATTATAGAACAACTACTATATATTATGAGCAGTCATGTTATTATTATTACATTAACAAGCGTCTGAATCATGCAGAGTAGTATAATTTTCCGTTAAATTTTCCATTCGGTAGCGATTTGTGCAAGTACATAAAAAACTTTTGACAATATGTGAAAATTAGCTTGATTTTTTTTAATTGATCAAAAGTGTAAGGGTAAATAAATCGTAATTTTTAAATTTTCAGGAAAAAATTCATTTCAACTTACAACATTAATGAATTGATATGAAATTATGTAATTTACTAAAACTAAACTATGACTGCTTTTGAAAGAATTTGGTGGCACATTTTTGGAGTAAAACAAATTTACAAACGATGAGATTATATTTACTGACTTTTCCCATTTGAATTTCCATTTCGATGACTTTCTAAATAAAATGTTGCGTTAAATTTCATAGATAGGATATATACAACAGCTTCATATGTCGCCATCATTATTGCTGTATTAGGAATTTGTCGAACAAGTTGTGTTGCAAGACCACGATAAAGGCCAGCTTTGCCTTCTTCTTTCCATACGAGGAAAAGAGTTTGCCAAAATTTATTATATTTGTTACCTTCTTCACGCAAGCGAGTACGGGCAACTTCGTGAGGATATGCAATACACGATGCAATAGTTTTTGATGTAGCACCTGCTGCCATAAATTCAATAAAATCTCTTGTTGATTTTCCATCTTCTGGTCGCTTCTGTCTAACTTCAACCTGCATAAATTATTTTATTTTTAAATATAATTATGAATTATAAATCAAATGATGAATATACTCACCAATTTTCGTTTCAGTGTCTCGTAAATTACAAAATGTACAACAGTTTCAGATATACCAAAATAACTAGCTGTTATTCCTTTATAGAAGCCTTTAATACCATTCATTCTATAAATTCCTTTAATACAATCAATTACAGTCATTTTGTTTTGTGAAGAATGATCAAGTTGCAGTCTTGTTTTTACAAACCAAATTGGATTTGTGGCTGTTGATGAAACAAAACCGGCACATGATGCTGATAAAATATGTGAGAAAGGTGAATCTGTTGATAAAATTCTGAAATAAAGCAATTGTTTAATATTTTCAACAAGTTATTGCATCATTCTAATTACTTACCCAAAATTACTGAGAGCTTCTTTGGTTTGAGAATAAGTACAGAAGTAAATTGCTCGACTTGGAGCAACACCAACAAGATTTGGACCTAAACCTTTAAATAAAGCTCGAGATCCTTCTGTTTGAACGATATGTCTTAAACATTGAATTATACTCATGGATTTGGGTGCAGAGGAAATTCCACAGTGTGAAATAGCATAAACCTAAAATTTTAAAGAGAAAATATATATTTTTCAAAATTAAGATTATAATTAAAAAATTTTAAATTTGAATTTGAAAAAAAAATCACAAAATAAAATTTTTTTTAGAAAGTATACCTGTGGTCTAACACGACGCAAAATTGTTGAACTAAATTTTCTCCGTTGTTCTGGACGCCTAAGAGTTGAAAATGAATTTTGTGTCGTTGATGATTCTGACATGCGAATTTGTGTTGAATGACTGTTTTTATTATGATTTATTGGAAGGAAAGCATTTGAACTTTGAAGACGAGTTTTGATTACTTCCAAAGGACATGTAAAAACAGCACCAGCCGTACCAGCAACACTAAAAATATTATTTAAACCCTTATTAAAAATTATATATTTATGACTGTAATCACGTTTACATTAAAAAGCCATATGAGACGATCATTCACGTAATGAATAATATGAATCTAGTTGATTCCAGATTGTGCTCTCATTCATCAAAATGTTATTATAGATTCTATTTTCCAGTTTCAATATAATCTCTCATGATTTTTATTTCATTCAATTTTTGATAACCGTTGACATTAAGTTAGCAGTGATTTACTTTATGTTCAATAAAAAATCAAGCAGTGACTTATATTCTGTTTAATAATGAAAGAAAACTAGTAATGTCTAGTTGATGATCAATTTCAATTGTTTTTTTTTTCAATCCGAGACATATTTATTATTGCAAAACAAAGTTCATCATCAAACTTGACTACAATCTTTTAGTATAGGGATTTTAAAGTTCAAATGAAATAACTTTTAAAATCTTAAATGAAATATTTAGATTTTTTAAAAATGTAGCTATATAATAATATTAAACAAAATTTCACCTATAATTTTTGTATAGTACATAAAATTTAAAAATCGTACTAAATACAAATATTATTACCGGTAAGTATATATTTTAATATGTAGATAAATTACGACGGAGAAAACTTCGTTTTTATATTGCAAAACTAATATATAAGGGCTCGATTTCATATATAAAAGTATTGTTTTAGGTGTATTTTTAGTTTTTGATTTTGTATTGTAAGATATTTACCGGCATGGTATTGCCTTATGAAGCAGATTTGCAATTTTGCTAACAAATGTATTTGCCGTCGTAATTAGGCCATCTTTTATATCTTTTAAAAATAGGATAAAAAATGTTTGATCAATATATTGAAGAAATAACGAGTTTCATGATAAAAAAATCTATGTGAACTATCTTTATTTTGCACTAGCGGAAAAATTGGACAAATGCCATAAAATTACTTAAAATTCTAAAAATAAAATTACCATAAATTATGATTTAAGGATAAGAAAAAATTATAAAAATTGGAGAGAGACAATCATTAATAGTAAGCGAATTTGCTTGATCATTCGGTTTTATGTTTATTTTAGTTTCGGGTATATGTCCTCTTCACTGTTTTTGTTTCACTTTATATATATATAAAGTCTCAGGTCTGAGACATCAATGACATTGTGCAAATCTTTCACAGATGATATGAATATACACATTTTCTCATATGTTATATGCGCAATTATTTTGTTCAACAATCTTACTTAGTATTATATTTTTAAAACTTACCCTCCAGCAATTAAGTGAATTACTGAATCTCGCTCTGACATTGTTGTTTTATTTATTTTACTATTAAATTTAAATGTTTATATGTTTCTATTTTTTGCGTTTTTCTTTTCTTTCTAAAATTCAAATTTCTTTATTGAAAAGTTTTGATTTTTGATCATCTATGTATAATAATAGATAGTATAACTTTTATATTTCTTTATGTTTGATAAGAAAAGCAAATGTATTTTTAGGCACACACACTTTAAGATAAAAACTTGCAACGCGTAATTGACAAGATACTTAATTTTACTTCCAATAAACTATTATAATTTCTATTTTGTCAAAACTTGCACAAAAATAAATTTTATTTTTATATTTAGGTAGTAGAAAAGTTTTCCGATTCTTTCGATTTCGAGTGCCAAGGTTGACAACTTTTTCACGATTAAATAACACTTTCAGAATTTAAAATAAAAATATTCGGCAACACGGGAGAACTGTGTTTTCTTTTCTTCACGTTCAAACAGTTTCTAAATCTCTACTTATGAAACTCTTTAAAAAAGCAAAGGGGTTGACAACTCTTACGACATATCGGTTTGTTCGGAAAAAAGTAGTCACTTTTTATATGTTTCATTCATGCAAGTCGTTTTCAAAAAATATTCACTCAATTGATGTACAATTAAAAATATGACAAACTACATATTTTTAAGCAGTTTTTAAGATATATTTAGATTTCTTCCCGTTGGGCAACTTCACGTGTAACAAATTCTTAAACAAACTTTTGTCTTCTCTTTAGATAGAGCACAACTTCACGAGTGAGCGAAACTCGAAATAAAACGCGTTTAGCAATTCTTTCTCTATTTGATTTTGTTCAAAAATTTCATTTTATTACTTATTTCAAAGTCTTGAAATTTAAATTTTCTTTGATAGGCTTCTTATTCTATACTCTTTTCATTGCAAAACAAGTTTATAACTTTTTTCAAAATTTACTTTCTTAGAATTGCCCAAGTTTTTTCACGAGAGTTTTCAACCTCCTGTGTCAGCACCTTGAAATAAAAGTAAACAAACATAGAGAATTTATCAATAAATTGATTTCTCATTTATATTCGCATAACAAGTCGATTCTATTTTTATAAATTGCTAGATAAGTGAATTTTGAGCATGCCTCATACAAATGTAAGTATATAAGTCAATTGACAAAGCAATCGCTGAGATAGTTTTTCTTTTGCTTTAACGGTTTAAATTCTTATAAAAATTCAGAAATTGAAAGAAAATGACAAGTGAGAATGAGGAATTGGTAATTGTTCTACAATTGAAAGAAGGTAAATTTGACCTAATTTAAAGTAATGGTGTCTCATAAAAATGTTTTTATTGCTTATAGGAATTGGCTTCAATAAAGGTTGCGAAAAAGTATTTTTTCAAGCATCGATCGGCAATCATAAGCTTGATCACGAACCTAGAAAGGCAAATCACACAACGCTATTTAATTGCAATTTGATTTGGGAAACTGATAAAGCGTCGATAAAAAATATTAAGCTTGAAAACATTCCAATAAAAATTGATATTTATGGTCTCCGAAGTAATGCAAACAATGAGCACATTGGATACGTTTTAATTCCTATCCGATCAGTTCCTGTTTTACCATTATCAAAAGCATTGCAGGCAAAATGTCGTTGGTATAAGTTGATTGGATTAAGCAGTGAATGGCGTGCGCATAGACCCGAAATTCACTTAAATGCAATGATTACAAATAGTTCCTATATGACTTGTGAAAAGTCAAAATTAGAAGACGTTAATCAAGAGAAAAAGAAGCCAGTTATCGCTTCAGATTCTATTGTTCTTGATGAGAATCCTAATCCATGCATGATGATGATTTCACAGAAAGGAATGTTTATACGAGTGCTTCAATCAGAAGGACTTCTTCAAGTTGGTAATATAGACACAAATGCAGATATATTTAATATCAAAATTGTCATGAAGAATATCAAACAGATGGGTAATTTGTTGGAAAAATGCTCTTTGCAGCCTTCCTCTGATCCAGAACTTTTTATCAATTACATTCTACTTGGCAATAATCACTCAAGAAAATTAGATAAGAAATTTAATCGTACATACAAAATTCAAGAGAAAATTTCCATAAATTTTCGATCGTCTCTAAAATCTTTGCATGAATATTTTAACGATATATTTTACATACCTATAGAACTCTATCTTGATAGTCGCATGATTGGCTCTGTTGAAATTCGTCTAGATAAATTAATTGATACATTTAGTTTGGAAGAGTTTCTAGAAAAATATCCAAAATCGTTAGCAATGAACGAGACAGTTGAAATTAGTACAATATTTCCGCCTAAAGAAAATGAAAATCAGCCCTTTTTAGAATATAGTGTATCTTTACAATATCAAACATCAAGACAACTTCATCAATTTGATTTGTTATCAAATTACAAAGCAAACACATCTGGAATTGATTCAAAAGCAGGTGGTGATTTTACCACAAATGAGCCAGAAATTGATAAAAATTTAAAAACCACATCAAATAAAGTTCTATTTGAATCTGAAACACACATGGCTTCAAAACTAGAAAACAATGTTACTGAAATGCAAGTGTCACCAGTTTTGGAATCTCATAATGAAAATAAAATTGACACCGTTGAAATCATTACTAAAGATAATGTAGTACAAGAAAAAGAAGACGATATAGAAGAAATTCCACATTTATTTTGCTTCAGTATACGTATTCATTCACTTAAATTTAATAAGAAACCAGGAAAGGGTGTTTGGCAAATAAGCTTTTTTCACGAAAGAGCAGACACTCAACGAGCATACATAAATCGAGAAATATCAGATGAAGAAATTAATGAAAATAACGAAATTGTTTTCGAAAATTTGACACTCAAACTTTATTTTTCATCGCATATCAAAGAAATTGAAAATGTAATACAAACACAACCACATATTTGCACTCTTTGTATCAAAGGACCTTACAATATTCATGTTAAAGGAAATTTAGACTGTTATCATTTGATGATTGTTAGCAAAGAAAATTCGACTGGAAATATATTTCTTAATCATCAAAATGATTCAATTACCGCATTTGCTCAAGTTTCGGTTTTATTAAATGATGAGGGATTTAATTTTAATTCAAACCTTGCCAAACGTGAATGTAATGATGCCAATAAAGAACAAGAGAATTTAACAGATCTACAAAACAGAATGTTGTTTGATGAAAACATTGCGTATAAAATGATTTTAGAACTTGAAGAATGGAAAAATATCGAGCGACAGAAATTCTTGCAAGAACTCAAACAAGCGGAACAAGAGCATTTGCAAAAAGTCAAAAAAGAATTTGAGCAAAAAAGTTTGAATTATGAGGAGCAAATAAATGAAAAGAAAAATATTTTGAGCGAACTTACCTATTCTCTTGAAAATGCTAAAAAATCTCTTGAAATGCGAGCATCAAACATATTGAATGAGGAAAAGAAGCGATTTGAGCAAGTAAGAGAAGAGCTCGAAAAAGCATATCAAGAGAAAATTTCAATAATTCAAATGCAAAACAGTTATATGAAACAAGATTTGGAACAACAAATTTTAAGAAAGGACATTGAAATTGATAAATTGAAAGAGGTACATAATCAATTGCATGCTCAAATACGTGAATTGCAACATGAACGTTTTGATCTTAAAGAATGTTTGGAAAATTTAAAAGCTGAAAATGAGTCTTTAAAAGCAACATTTGTTCCAAAAGATGAACTTGAAATGCTTTTAACTGAATTGGTATGATTTTTATTGCCTTCTTTAAATAAAAGTATTCATTGAATTTTTTTTACAGAAATCACTTAAAGATACGTATGAAGAAGTACGTCAATCAAAAAACTTTTATAAAGAACAATGGGCAAAATTAACACGTGAAAATAACAAATTGAGACAAGAGAATAGAATTTCTATTCGTGATAATATTTTTGATGTTAAATATGAAGAGTAAGAAAATATTAAAATCAATTTTTATTTTTAATTAAATACTTTTTTATACAGGTTTTATGATGCACTCTCTGAAGAATATTCATTATTGAATTTTGACAAAGATGAGCTTGATGAAATTAAAATGCATTTGAATGTAAAATAATTATGTGCTGAGTTGATAGTTGTTGTAGTCATAACGATAGAAATAAATTCAAAATTCTTGAAATGTGGGCAATGATGTCACTCATTCTCTCTCTTTTGTTCATTCATCATTCTCTTATGTTGTGTTTCTTCTTACCTCTCTTACAAAGTTTTTTTATATCTTGATTTCATTTTTTTTAAAGAAATTTCTTCTTGTATCGAAGTGTAGTAAAAGTATACAAACGAAGAAAATGACTTTGACTGTGATAAGATGCTTTAGTTGTCGTGTAGACTCGTAAAAACATTTCTGTGCATGAGAAAAATAGAAATTTTTTTATAGTTTTTAAAGAGAAAAAAAAGTTTTTTGAATTAAAATATTAAAAATATAATGAAAAAGCGAAAGATGCTGCCTGCATATCAAAGAATCAAAGATGAGGGCAGTCGAGAAGATGAAATTCCTCTTTTTCAAATTTCATTTGCAAAATTTTCGCTATTTACTGTATCACTTCCACTATTTAGCTTCATATTCTGTGTTATTTGGTCAATAACATTCTTTTTCGAGCAAAGTGTGTCGACCCATTGTCACGTTTGGAACTACCTCCCATCAATATCAGCTGGTGAGTTATAATCACCCTCATACCTTTCTTTTTATTTTTTTTCAATGAAAAATATTTTGAATTTTTATTTTTAAAAGAAAAACATACTCTCACAATCACAATTGTTAAAGGTGCTAAGGTTCATATTTGTTTAATTTTTTTAAATTTTTGCAGCTATAGGAGCATTTCAACCTCAAGCAATTGTATGGCAAACAGCAATAGTAATTCACTTTTTACCACGTTTAACAGTCACATGGATGTACTTTAATTATTATAATAGAATTGTTAGAAGAAATAGACAAATTGTTGCAAATCTTGCAATTTTTTTAAATCTCATTGAAAATGTATGCCTACTTGGGTTGTCATTGTACAATTCAACAGATTATTATGGTAATTTTAATATTTGATTATAATTTAAAAAACTTTCATCAATTTATCTATTTTTTAGACTACCACAAAGTATTCTTTTGTACGTTTATTGTTACATCAGAGATATACATGATGATGAGTTACTATCTGAATTTATATGCACGTCGTGATCCAAATCTAAATAGTAGAGAAGAAAAGTCGCTAGTCTTAAAAAGAAATTTATGCATTATTAATGTTATTTCAATTCTATTAGCAACTTATTTCTTTATAAGACACAACGACAGGTGTGAAGGAGGAAGTAAGTTAATTGAATGACGTTTTTCTAAACAGCTGTATTTATTTTTAAATTAACATTTGAACACTTTTTCTTGTTTCAGTTTACACACTTTTCGCATTTTTTGAGTATATTGTAGTTCTCACCAACATGGGCTTTCATTTAACATCAATATATGACTTTCACAATCAATATCTCACATTTGATTGGAAATATGGCTTAAGAAGTTGGTCGTAAAAGTTGACAGAACCTTTATATACTCTCTATTTCTTAGCTACCTACAGTAACAATAATTAGCTGATAATTAAGCTATGAAGTCATTTCTTTAAAAAAAACATTTTTTTTCTTTTCTTTCCTCAATCTTTCGGCCATAAGAGGACTGTTATTATCTCTAAATTTATTTATAAAATAAAAAACTTTATTAACAAAAGAAGAGAAAAAATATAGGGCAAATATAGGTAATTCAACATTAAAATAAAATTGTTAAAAATTTCATAACTTTGTTTTTGTACAATAATTTAAAGAGAAATAACAAAAAATATCTTTTTCGTATATAAAAAGCATTGGTGAAGAAATCAACAAAAATAGTAAAAACGCTTAGAAGCAACAAAAAATAAATTATCATAAAAAATGAATCAAAAATTTATATGGAATTGCTCAATCTTTCTATCATAAAACTAAAAGTTTCAGAAATATTTTTTTATCATTTATGTTATCGTTTAATATTGCATATTTTTAGGCATATGATTTAGTACATTCTACATCTTCATTCCCTTCACCTCGATTTTAATCATGTTTCTTAACGAATCTAAATGAACTCTCAACTTTATCAGCAATCATTTTTGCAATTGATAAACTTGATGTCGCTCCTGGCGATGGTGCATTACAGCTAAAAGAAAAAAAAACATGTTAATACCGTTATGCGTAAAAAGAAGAGTAAAAAATACCAGTGCAAAATTCTTGTTCCAATGTCGCCTTCACCATATTCAAAAATAAAGTCATCAACAAGTGAGCCATCATTGCGTAATGCTTGAGCACGCACTCCTGCCGGTCCCGCTCGTACATCTTTTCTTGTTATTTCTGGTATAAACTTTTGAAGTTCACGAACTTGAAGAGCCGGAATCAATGATTGTGTAATTTCCTTTATGCCCGCACCCATATACCTAGTTGCCATTCGAATGAGACCTTCAAAAAATTTTTTAAAAATTTCAATTTTCTTTTAATTTATAAGCTATTATTTTTTGAAATTACCAGGATATTTTAATGCATCAATTAATTCTAGTAAATTAATGTCAGTCCATTTATAGCCTTCTCTTTTAAAAGCAAGTACTGCATTAGGTCCAAGCCAAACACTTCCATCCATCCGAGGAGTGAAGTGAACTCCAAGAAAAGGAAACCTTGGATCGGGAACAGGGTAAATATTTCCTCTCACATAATGGGCTTTTTCAGGACTTAGCAGCAAATATTCGCCTCTAAAAGGCACAATTTTTGGAGGATTTTTATTTCCTAATATTGAAAAACATGTTTAAATTATTATCAAGTTATGATGTATAAAATCATGTCAATCTACCAGTTAAAGCAGCAATTTTATCAGCTTGTAAGCCACCACATGTTAAAATATATTTAGACTTAATCTGTTCACCATTTGCAGAAGTAACTGTTACAGGGAAGTCTGCATCATTTGTTGTTCTTTCAAATTTTTTGACTTCGAAATTGAGATAAATCTCTCCACCCGCATTCTTAAAGTCTTTTGCATAGTACTGAGTGACTAACGCCCAGTCAACAATACCCGTATGTGGAGAATGAATAGCACGTACTCCTTTGCAATATGGTTCAATTTCTCTAATTCCCTTAGCATCCACTAAACGCAAATCTGGCACTTTATTTTTTAGTCCACGATCGTACAACTCCTAAAATAAAAATATAATTTTTCTAACGTTTGAAAATAATTTGATTATAATTTTATATGTGGGTGAAAAAAATGTTATGCTTAGTGATGTGCCCTTTGTCAAAAAACATCATAGTGAGAAAAAAATAATGCAGAAAATAATTAGAATTCGTCAGAATTAAAAATAGTGTACAAATATGTTGAAAATCATTATTCTTCTTGCATTTTCAATTATTGTAATTGATGCAAGAAAGCACCATCTTGAAATTAGAGTAAGAAAAGGAGAATTTACACATCATTTTTGATCAAAATAAAAAATTGATTTTTTTTTTATTTAATTTTTCATTAGAATGACATTAGGCAATACATTTCTCTCTCATCATTTGGTTTTTACAAGAATGCACATTTGATCGTAAAGATTTCAGAATTTCGACTGGTTCATGGACAAGAGAACAAAATTGTGAGTATTTCGTCGCAAAAAAGAAAGAAAATGTCTGCTAGACATATTGAAACTCTTTTTTTGTCTTTCAGTTTGGCTTATCACTTGATAAGACAGTATCAGATGCTATGCGTCAAAATACTGATCTTCATCAAGACAGATGCTTTTTGGATGAAAAAAATTTAATGATGCCAATCAGCGAACCAACTCTTTTCTTTGTTATGAACTTCAAAAAAGAAAAGTAACTATTACATCAAAGTTTTATCAATTTAATCATTAATATTATGTATTCTTTCTCCTTAGAGTTCTTGTGAATTGTTCAAGAAACTGGCAAAATATGAATATTTATGAGGAATTTAAAAATTTACATTGTAAGTTTAGTTCATTGTAAAATTATTGTATATTTCAATTATTCATTTTTTTTACAGATGATCCAGTAGTGAACAATAATGGAACCATTGAATGTAATATAAATCCTCTTTCACTAAAAATTACTAAAACTGATGATACATACAAATACTATGAATTCAAGTTTGTTATGTTCGTGAATGAGGGCGATGAAGGACTTTATAATTTATACTTTCATGCCTGTCCAAATTATGACCCTGATCCGCGAAACACTTATATGCTGAATTTCAATGTAGACATCGAAGAAATGAATTACAAAAACTATTTAAGTGCAACAGAAATTCCATTGCCAATTTTATACTTTATGATGTCAATATTATATTTCTTATCTGGACTCTGTTGGATATATGTTTTAAGGAGAAGCAAACACCCAGTTTTTAAAATTCATTATCTAATGGGAGTTTTAGTGTTTCTTAAGTCACTGAATTTAATGTTTCATTCCATCAATTTTCATTTTATTGAAATCAAAGGAGAACATGTTGAGACATGGGCAATTCTTTATTACATCACACATTTGTTAAAAGGTGCATGCCTTTTCATTACAATTGTGTTAATTGGAACTGGTTGGACGTTTATCAAGCATATATTGAGTGATAAAGATAAGAAAATCTTTATGATTGTGATTCCATTGCAAGTGCTCGCAAATATTGCTGAAATCATTCTTGAAGAGAGCGAACAGGGAAGTTTAGAGCATTCGACATGGCGTGATATTTTCATTCTAGTCGATCTTTTATGCTGTGCTGCAATCCTGTTTCCTGTTGTTTGGTCAATTAGACACTTACAAGAAGCATCAGCGACTGATGGAAAAGCAGCAACAAACTTGAGAAAACTAAAGCTTTTCAGACAATTTTACATTATGATTGTTTGCTACATTTACTTTACACGAATTATTGTGTAAGTTTTATAAAAAAAGGATACTTCAATTTTAATCTAACGTTTATATTTTTTATTTCATAGATTTTTGTTAAAAATAACAGTTCCTTTTCAATATGCTTGGCTAGATGAACTGTTTCGTGAAATGGCCACTTATGCATTTTACGTTTTGACTGGCTACAAATTTCGACCAATTACACAAAGCCCATATTTCAATATTCGTGATCTCGACGATGAGGATGAAGTAGAAATTCTTACACAGACTGGACTTACAGAGAACATTAGTAAAGTTACAAATAGAACGCTTGGCACAACATCAGTCGAATCATATAATGAAGACGAAAAAGAAAATTTAATAAGCAAACGGGAATCAAGTCATGAATATGATTAGAGAAATTTTCACTTAACTATTTACTCAAACTGTTGGATCAAAATCTTCTTATCACAATATTCATACACACATACACGTATCTATCATAAGTGGTATCAAATATAATTGTGTGCTTAGAATGAAGATGTATGTAGGCTATTAGCGTAATTTTTTGTCGTGATTCAGAAAAAGTGTTTTTGTACATAAACGTGAATTTTACCAAATAATAAACAAAATCGTCAAATCAACATTTTTTCTTTGTTTGATCTTATTATTATTATTATTGGATATTTTCGCAATGAATATATTTGAGAATGAATATTTTTCTTTTTCTTTCTTGATGTTCCTCATCTCGTTTATTTTTTTTTTTTCAAAAAAACATTCAATGACGAAAGAAGAAATTTGAGCGAGATAATACATTTTAATGAAATCAGAAGGTTGATTTCTTTTTATGTAACAATATTTTTTCACCTCTGTCTGCATATTTTTTTGTTGTTTGACAACAAACTTTTTGTTTTTATCATATAATCGTGAACTTGAAGTAATTGCAGATAATGTTTTTTGAGTTTACTCAACTTATCTTAAAAAAGAGATGTTTTTTCACTAATGAACTCATGTTTTACAGCACATACACGCTTATACATATGCAAACGTCAAAAAATTATGTGTCAAGTGAGAGCGACATTGATAACAAACATAACATATTTACTGACCTTTAATCTCTCCTCCTCAACCTTATTAGTAGCTACGATCAATTTACCAACTTTTTTGTACGGTATATTTCTTTCATCACAATATTTGTATGTCAAATGTAATCCTTCTACACACAATTTTGCTTTTAATGATCCTGGTTTATAATAGATTCCCGCATGGATGACCCCACTATCTCGCAATAATGACGATAATGCAATAAAAAATGTTGCGATAAAACTTCAATTAGCATTAATTTTTTTTTATTTCAATGTGAATTATATGATAAAAAAATCTCAATCTTTCTACAAAGATCTCTGAATGGATAAATCTACTAAAATAGAATGTTAATGACACAATTCCACATTGAACGATATAAAAATAGATCTCATTGAATATGAATTTTCAAGAATACATATGATTTCTATTTTTCTATCACAGAAAATATCGTTCGTTCACCTATTGTGTCCTGATTGATGGAACGCTAAAGTTTTCTCTTTCTCTACAATTGCAATTTTTAAATGTGGATGCCGAATTAAGATTTCACGAGCTGATGCTACTCCGACAATTCCTCCGCCAATAACGCTTAAATCATAACCAGCATTATTATTAGCACTACTCAAGGATCTTCGTAAAATTAAACCACTTGAATTAAGTGTACGTAACATTATTAATCTATTAACGCGACACACAGACTTTGATTAGTTATTCTCTACGAAATTATTGTCAATATATATTTTGATATTAATCAGTCAAACCAAATGTTGATAAAATGTTACTGCTCACTTAATTTATTCTGTGTGTGTCAAGCAATAAACATTGTTACTATTCAAAAATAATGTAACACATATACGAGATAGAAAGTGTCCATATGGTTAATTCAAAAGTTTTCTTTCATCGTTATAAGCTTAGGTTAAAAATTTTTATTTATTCTCCTATTTTATCATATTGAGTCATCATTTGTTCTCCTTATATTTTTATTACCAAATTTTCGTTTCTTAAATGTACTTGGAATCTCATCAGAATCAAGAGAAGTGATTGTTTTTTCTTTAAATTTTTTAACTGGCGGTTCGTCACTTTGTACTGTTGCAATAGCATAATACTCATGTGTTTGTTTTGGAAGACCTAAATCGATTGGTTTCTTTTCTGGTTCTGATTCGACAGTTTGCCATTTTCCAATTTTCTGGCAATTTTCAAATTCAGTTACGTAATTTTTTGAAGATGATGCTGATTCTTCTTCTGGTTGTTTCGGTTCTTTTGTGATTACTTGGTACTTTTTAAATTGCTCTCGTTTATATCTTGATGCAAGTTCTTCTGCATTTTCTATATGATATTTTAAATCTTTTTGTCGAGCTTCCTCTTGTTTTTCAATAGCTAATGCATTCAACCTGTTATACTCTTTTAATGACATGAATCCTTCTTTTGGTTTTTCCCATGTTGATTCTGTTTAGACAAAAAAATTTAAATTTATAGAAATTTATCGTATAATTACACTTACCATTTGTTTTTACATTCCAATAATAAGTATGACCTTCATCCGTAATTGCTTCACACCAAAGTGTTTCAGTTGATGCTGCTGCTGTAGTGGATTGTGCTGTAATTGTAGTTGCTTTTCTTGAAACATTTGGACCGTCGTCTTCATCATAAAACGGTAAAGCAATTGGATCGATAGCTTTACTCGACGATGAAGCATGTCCAATTGCTCTTGAAGTAATATCAATTCCAGTAGAAATATCTTTAGCATACGACTTCATAGCGGCATCATTAATTTTCCGTAGCTCTTCATCAAGTTTATTTTGTGCTTTTCGATCAGCTTCACTCTTTTTGCCAATCTCACTAATTCGTTTCTGTACATTTGCTTTGTGACGCTTGCCATTGTTGTGAAATTCTACACTCTATATTAAAAATAGTTTTTAATTATTTTCAATTCGATGATTGAATAATTATTTGCATAAGAGAATGAAAATTAATAATTCCTTACAGGTTTGTTGTCTGTTATCCAACACTTGCAAAAATCACAGAAAATTCTATCTTGCGACTTCCAATAATCTGCCCTTTAAGATCAAAGAGAGTAAGAAAAAGTGAGTAAATTAAAAACGTCAAAGACAAACAGCGAAAATGATGAACATTCTATCGAATGAAAAAATTTATTTATATATTTTAAAGTCAAAATGCATGAACAAATCATAAATCTAAATTCGCGCCGTTATTTATTTTTAACAACATAAATCGTAACATATGAACAAATCAAAATAAGATTCATCTACATCACATTATAATAATATCATATTTAAGGCTACATATATTTTTTTTCTTCAT
Organism: Polypedilum vanderplanki; assembly: GCA_018290095.1. Classification (NCBI taxonomy): domain Eukaryota; kingdom Metazoa; phylum Arthropoda; class Insecta; order Diptera; family Chironomidae; genus Polypedilum; species Polypedilum vanderplanki. Next base: position 17,636,462 of record CM031380.1, on the reverse strand, counting down.
AAATATAACTATATCTTTTTATATATATCATGGGAAATACTCTTTTGTTTGTATGTATAAACATTATTTGTGTATCTATGATTCTTAAAGGTAATGCGAGGAATTTTTTTAATCTTTTTGATGGATTTTCATAGGAATAATTGGGTCATCAAACTAGAAACCTATAAAAATTTGAGTAACAAGAACAAAATCAACAAAGTGGCAAAAGTTTTTTTGCAACTTTTTGTAACGCGTGCTGAATAATAATCAATATTTTCACTTTTTCATTTGATGTATTATTTTCAACAAAATAGGATAATGAATATCTTCATTATATAAACTTGATTTAAGGCATTTTAGATGATGATCCCAAATTTCTTTGTTATAATATGTTAATATTTGACAATGAAAACCCTTCTCGATACATTTAGTGATGAACAAGTTCATAGATTTTCCACGTTTAGGTGCCATTATCAACGCCATACCATCGAGAGAGAGGAAATAACATATGCTTTCAACGAGAGCAACACGTGAGTCGTCAAAAAATAAACAGTCAGCACAGAGAATAAATTTATATTTTTGTCGCTCTAATGGACATTGCTGAATTGAGTTTTCCCATCTCAAAACTATTTTTTGTTTATGAAAAAAGAGAAGTCATAGATAAAAATTTAGCATATTGTATAAAGAATATAGAGTGGAAAGATACCTGAACTTTTCATAAAACAGTTAAAGTCATTCAGTATAATAGACTTTTTGACGTTTTGTAGCGAAAACATATTGCCATCTGTTAAATGAATAGCGAAGGCGTTGCTATATTTTGCTACCATTAGACCCGAAAAACAAAACATGCCACCTCCTAATTCAAGTACAAAAGAATTGTCAAACATTGATATGTTTTCCATTGCAAAATGAGCGAGAGCTGCTTCTGATGACCAGAATGTAATATTTCCAGTATTATTAAAGCCTATCAAATCCTTAACCGTCCATAATTTCTCTACATGCACATTACACTCATACAATTTCGATGCAACATCAATCTTTATTTTGAAAACATTTAAATCGTCTTTTCTCAATTGTTCTATTTTTACAAGATCGAAGCCGTCAAATCTTTGCGAGACATTACTAATGATATTAATTGGTGCCGTTGAAAGTTTTTTAATAGTCATTTGTTCGTTTTTCGAATCAGAAAGAATAGCGCGTGCCAACAATTTCCAACGATTTCTTGCATTCTGTTTTCTCATATTAACATCTTTTACATCTTTTTTTGATAATGACTTTAACAACATTTCACACTCTCTCAACATTAATGCGTTACTATTATTCTCATCATTTTCGTTATTCATTTTAAAAGAAAAAAAACTGCACAAAAGAAATTGACACCCTCACTCCTTCAATAAATGTCTAAAATATCTGTAATGAACGATGCTTTCGTATTCAACTGAATCTATCGACTAAATGCTTGAATGTTGAAATAAAAAATACAAATTTCCCTACGATCGTATATTTTTAGTTTTTTCTCTTTCTTTCTTCTCTCTAACTTTGAATAAACTATATAGACGTATAGACTGTTTGATGACTACTCAATTGTTTCGTTCGCTAATAAACAAATCTACTCTCGCAAGCTTTCAAAATCGAATCAAGTGTGAAAATTCTTGATTTTCTTTTCTTCCTTCCTATTTGCTACTGCTATTCGCTAACTCATACCGCGTTCACAAAAACACGTAAAGAGAAGAGAAAAGTAATGTTTCAAGCAATAATCACAATCGTTTTGTGCGAAAGAAAACCGCACAATAAAAATGAAACACAGAAAGATTTACTCACTAGACGTGTGTATATATCTGTTTATTCTATTTTTGTAATAATTATTGTGTTTATTGGTTGCAATGATGATGATCATAAAATGAATCGTAAATTTCAAATGAAGTTTAATTTTTTTTTGTGAAAAATCCCTCAATTTAAATGTAAACATTTGAAGAAAATAAAGATTTTTATGGGATTTAGCGATTGTACTTACATTTTGCTTATTATTTTATGCTTCCTCACACTTTTTTGTAATATTAAAAAACTTTTTAACTTTTTCACAAGTTTATTTAAACGTTTTTAAAATAATTTTCTTCCGCTTAATTTCAATGTTTTGATTTTTTTCAATGGATAAGTTTCCATTTGGACTTTTACATTTCGTTCATTTATACGTTTATATTATTTATCAATACATTATTCAATATAATGTTATTAAAAGAATTTTTGAATGAAATCAAAAATAATAATTAAAATTTCATAAAAATTATTTGTAACGGATAAAAAATTTAAAACGGAAAATTTCTAAAACGTTTTTGCCATTTTGTACAAAGTTACAAAGTTGATCTATAAAAATTTGATGTTTAATTTGCGTAAGTAAAGCAATCAAGGATTAAAATGGAAGACGATAATGCAGAATATTTGGATGAATATTTTCTTATTGGAGAAGTTGAAGGTAAAAAGCTGTAAAACTCATTTATTAGACAAAATGTGATTTTTGATAACTTTCAAATTATAGAACCAAAAGCAATTATTTTTGAACAAGAAACCAATAAACCAATTACGATGTCGCCTAAGTATGCAATAAGCAAACCAATTCCGAAGAAAAAGACAAAGGAAAAGGCTTCCAAGCCTAAAACCACTAAACCGAAAAAACCTAAGTCAAAACCAGTTAAAATTAATGATGAAATAACTTTGTATGCTTATAAATATTGCTTAGGACTTTATGACTCGCTTATTGCAAACAGTGATATGCCACTTTGGTATCGTGATGGTGATTTTTTGCTGCAAAAATTCTTACGTCACTCACAAGATGAAAATGGTTTGGTTTATGAAGGCACTCGCATTTATTCATCTTGGACTGACGAGCAAGCACAGAATTATGTAGAAGTAAAGGCTATTGTAACTGAAGCAAAAAATTATAGCTCATCCTTAATTCATATTGCAAAAGTAAAAGTCTTCAATAACGTTCTAATTCAAATTGAGAATCTATGTGCCGAAGAAAATTTTGGATCACTCAATTTACCTCCTTATCCTTATAAAGATAAATCGGACACCGAAAATAATAACGATAGTATGGACTCCGCATCTATCAAAATAGAAGAGATAACAGTAGATTATCAAGAAATGAATCCTATTGATGAATACATTTAAACTTAATTGAATAACTGAGAACATGAATGCACAATTTTTTGATTAATTTTTAAACACATAGATTGTATTCTGTACACAAAATCGAAATAAATCATTTATGAATAAACGATTCAAAAATACAGAAAATTAAAATTTTGGTCTAATAATGAAAATATGTTTTACGCTTTTGGGCTTTTGATATATTATTTTTAAATGATTGTTGAACACAAAATTCATCCAATTATTATATTTTGTGTTATACACAAAACGGAAAGAGTATGAAGCAAATTATTAATGCTCAATGCATTTTAATATTTTCAAAATTTCTTGTCGAAAAGGGCAATGTCATATTTTATTTAATTTGAATTTTCGTATTTTATACTAGTTTGACATAAATCATAAATCAAAAGTATCTATGCACAAAAGATAAAGGTAGCATAAGTTAGGTAGGCATAAAAGGGAATTAACTGCGAAATTATTTAAGTGACACAAAAAATTACGCGCTTAACGTGACATCAAAGCAACTTTTTGATTTTGATCCGCCTTCATTTTCAAATGTGACACGATGTAGAAAATATTCGAGTGTTGCCAAAGTAACATTTTTGCTTTTGTCTTTCGTTTTTCATTTCAAATTTCTTTTTTCTTTGCGTTAAAAACATAATGATGGAGCCGATGATTGGAAAATTAAATTAAATTTTAGGTAGTTTAATTATATAAATGATTTTTATTGTATTTGTGTTTGTCCTAAATTCTGTCCTTAACAATGCTATATTTTTAAAAATGATATTGAAAGTGTCCGCCTTAAGTCGGATTACTTTAGCGCATTTTTGGTATCCAGATCAGTGTGTGTCATCAATTTATAATATTATCCGAGTCGTTGAAAAACAGATTCACTCTTTAAAATAAATTAAAATTACAGTGCATATCATAAATATGAAATTTTGAAGTATGAAACTACGGCGAGTGTTTTAAATTGATATTCAATTTACATAATCTTTAAATAAGATATTTTGTTGATATGAAAGTAACGGTTGAATAAAATTTAAATTATTTGAAGTTTCAATATTTGCCGTTGGTGGCGCTGCAATCGTTTTCGCAGCCAACTTCGCTTTGTTTACATTTTTCAATATGGAAACAGTGTTGTTATACAGGCCGCATGTGTTGCCTGTGGTTTAAATTTACAAAAAAACCGCTATAGAAATTGTAGAGGCGGTTTTGAAGCGCCATCTAGATTTTCCATAGAGGATTTTTTTTAAATTCAAACCACAGGCAACACATGCGGCCTGTATAACAACACTGTATAGATATTAAATTCACAATTTCATAATTATTATGATATGTAACAACATTATAAATGAGCGTAATCGTAATAACATTTTAAAACAAATCTAATGCAAAAAACTGAAAGTCTCTGGCTATTATAGTTTTCGAGATCTCAGTCCGGAAGCCAGGCAAAGTGAAGATATAAGCTACATTGTTGTTTCAAAAATGCGCTAAAAACAAGTTGAATAAATAAAAATAAATTAAAAAATCTGATTACATTCAAGGTGTAATGAGGTGTGTATAGGTCTCTCTTTATGAGGTAATATAAATATTAATTGTGTAATTAATTTCACAGTAAAAACGTTGAACGATACTTTTTATATTTTGTTGCTGCTTGATTTTGTGTGGCTTCCTCTTCAATAATACTTTTTTTTAATTAATGAATGAAACCTACGTATATCTTCATCTAATTAGAAAATTAATATTTCAAAATCGTAAAAATAAATAAACAGAAAAGGAACAGTAGCGGCTAAGCATAGTCTATATGCATCACACACTGATCTGATAAACTCTTGCGTATTATATGCGGTTAAAATGAAAAATGCTGCGAGCATGTAATTTAACCATTTTTTCTCAACGCAAACAAAAATCAGCAAATTTTTCATGTATTACAGTCGTGGCTCGTCTGCTTTCTGTTATTTTAACGAGAAGGGTTGAAAATTTACAATAATAACGTGCATGCATGTTGTACAAGAGAGAGAGAAAGAATGTGCAAACAAGTGAGCGAGCAAGAGAAAAAGGTTTAGCGGTGCTTATCAAAAATTCAATTGTTTGTGGTAATGAAATTAAAAAATGGAAGCCCTTAATTATTAAAACATGAACTGCAAACATTAAGAATCTAATCGATTAATTTTTTAATCTTTGCAAAAGCAATCCTCGCCTCCTCTTTTTTTTATTCTATAACCTTTTCCTCGCTCTCATTCTCTCGTGTCCAGATTTAAGATTATGCAGAATAGAAAGTGTCTGCTGTGAAGTCATAAAAATTCTCACAATTTATATCTTCATCTATTTAGAAAATTGAATATGTTAACCTTATAATGCCGTGTTTGTATTGATATTTTTATGTATAAATGATAATATTGATGATATAAAATACTTCATCCAATGAGACAAGTTTGATTTCTGTTAAGCTCCGCCTCTGAATATTTACTATGATACATATAAAATGACAATGGATGTGATTTATGTGAACATTGAGTTTTCCTTTTTATTATTCTTAATATTTCTTCTTTCTTTTCTTTTCTATATTTGATATCAATAATAAAATGATTTATCTATGCCGTTTAATTAGAATATTCGTTAATAATAATAATTTACATCATATATGATCTTCTTACTTTTCTCCTGTCTGGTATTTTCAAAGAATATTTATAGCAGATGATTTGTAATCTTTTAAATGATTGGGGGGAAATTTAAAGTGTAAAATTTACAAATTTTAGATTAAAGTCAAGATTATTTTATTGCTTAAGCTGACTTTTTTTTGCATACTACTATCAAATATCTGTTCATGATGATTGCTTAAGCTCTTGATATAATAACTGTACACACATAGTCGTTATGTCTTTATTTTATGCAACTTCAAGATCTGATTCATCAGAATGTGAAAAATTTGATGAGTTATGGTGGATTGAATTGCTGTCTGTGTGATCATCAGGTGTATGATTGTTGTTATTAGTGGAAGTATTCGTATGGTCTTCTTGCAATTTTCTTATTCTTTCTTGCTCTTCACGCTTCTGTTTTCGCCACTTAGCACGTCGATTTTTAAACCAAACCTTTTTTGTCAAAAGAAAGAAAGAAAAAATATAAAACATAAATTAGTCTAGGATTATAATTTGTCAAAACTCTTTCATGAAGTAGTTACAAATTGAATTATAATTAACTCTCTCACGTTTTTAAAGAAGAAAAGAAACAACTAAAAAGTGATTACTGTTATCCCCTTTCTCTCCAATGCTATTAAAACGAGAACAATTTTTTTTGCTCTTTTTTGTAATGGATATATGTGTATGATGCTGTAGGCTGACATTTGAACATATGTTTCACTCAAGAAGCAAAAGAATGAAAAAAAAGAAGAAAGCAAGGATAATGACATTACAAAAGACTACAAGCAAATTAAAAATAGTCCAACTAGAAGAAGGATTAAGGTGGATTTTTAAAATTGTTCCTTTTCTTTCTTGACTCTTTTCATCAGTCAGAATGCATTGTATTACACATAAATTGGTTTGTTGTACATTTTTTCTGTGTGTAAATGCCGCATGCCCTTTTTTAAACAATTACACAAATTTATGTTTGACAAATTTCATATACCCGTCGGTGTGAAATTTCTCCTCTTCTGAATATATTTCAGCTTTGAATTTGTCAATCAATTAAACACTTAATAAAGATGTACAAATAGGAAGCCGATTTAAATATCTGACTTGGGAATGATAAATAAAGAATATATATTTAGAATAGGGTGAATGATGACAAATTAGAACATTTACACTTCATCATCAATGCCTTAAATAAACGAAACCGCATTAGAAATAACAACAAATTAATAGAAAATGTCAAAGAAGGAAGAGTAAAAAAGTTTTGAGGGGGTGAAAATGAAACCATAAAAATTGTCTGAGTGCTTGTTTGATGCTTTTTGTCTATAAAGACTCATTGAGGGTATTTTCGCAGTCATGCGGCAAATGTTGAGTAAATATTATCTCTTTTTTCCTAATATAAAATTTTATACATCAACCCCTCTTGCATTTTTGAGCGATTTTAGAAAGTGCCACTTAAAAATGATATTTGATAAGATTTCGAAAAATATATAATATATAGAGAGAAATTGCCTATAGATTAAATGTTGTGTGGCATTTGTCTCAAGTGTTTTTCTTTAATGGATTTTTCTGTCGATTTTTAATGAGATTAGTGTGAATATAAAATAAACATACCTCAACGCGTTCTTCTTTAAGGTCAACTTTTATTGCCAATTGTTCTCTAAGTACCACTGTAAATATAAAATAATTATTACACTTGATTATGTTAAATAATAAATTATTTACCATCAGGATAGTGAGTTTTCTCAAAGGTGGCTTCAAGTTGTTCCAATTGTTCTTCTGTAAATATCGTTCGATGTCGTCTTTTTCTTTTTGGTGGCGGTCCATGATTTAATGAATGACTATGAATTTGTGCTTGTAGCATTTGTGCCGCATGCATATAATTTGGGTAAAAATTTGGATATGTGACTGTAAGAAAAAGATTTTGGCTTGCTTTAGAGCTTATCGGATTGAGGTCAGTCAAAATGATGAACTTTTCAGAAATGTCAAAAAATGTGCGTAAATACTTTAAATATGACACAGTTGCTGTCATATAAAATTCCTATTAAAATCCTTCTCAAAGCATCTCAAGGAGAAGAAAGAAGGAAAAAGAAATGTGATGAATGCATAAAACTTATTACGTTAATTCATGCGAACGTAAGAACTCAACCACCATTTAAACACATTTCTTTTCCTTTCGTTGGATGAAAAATGCAAATAAAATGTGTTTTAAAATATTACATTTCCCTTAGGAAATTCATTCATTCTCATCGTTTTCTTCCCTGTTAATATCACTTGTGTCTAAGAAGCTCACTCAAAGGGATTTATAAACATTTTTTTTTCTCATGCAGCAAAGATAGATTTTGACATTTTTCATTTCTACACTCTCCGTCGCTAATATTTACCTAAGAACTTCTGGCGAGCCAAAATTTGATGCTAAATGTGTTGTGATATGTAGACCAGCAGCAGCAGGATGATGTTGAAACAGTGCTGGAGGCAATCGAGTGGTGGTTGTTGTTGTTGAACGATTTGTTGTGCTAACGGGTTCATTTTTGTTAAACAAATTATCATTGATTGGTGAAGTTGACGGCGATCGTTCACTAAATCGCGTTTGCTTTGATAATATGCTATCTATTGTGAAGATTGATGTTGATGACGACGTATGTTTATCTGAATTACACAAAATTTCACTACTTTTCTGATTTTCATTTATGCTATTTCGCTGTGCATGAAAGTAGGATAGATTGTGAGGTGTCAAAAGCATTTTTGTGCTTAAGAAGTTATGCGATTGTGGAGATAAGCGAGGCGTTGGACTGAGAGCGCGTGCTTTTAACAAAGGTGAAGTAGTTTCAACCATTGTTGGACTATTTGACGAATTACTGTCTTCTTCTGATAAATTATATTCCGTTTTAACAACAGCAAAATCATGCCTTAACGGCATTAAAGATTTTATTGTTGATGCCAATGTGATTGATTTAAAATTTCTGATTTTAATCCAAAATAAATTTTTATTTCACTAATCTTCTGATAAAATCTCGATTTTAATCCACAAACATTTATTTCACTTTAATTTCTTTCTTAAATACAATCATAAAATAAATATTTTCTTTCACTAATTCAATTTAATCACGGAACTAATTTCTTTTTGATCCGACACGGACGATGAACGTTATTTGTCTGACTGAGGCAAAAGCAATGTAGGAAAAACTGGAAGCACAGAGAGATGATGATGAAATAATTTTAGACCACGCCTCTTCTCCATCCATTCTTTTTGATACCGTGCGGTTCATATACAGCAAAAATTTTCCCCTTACTCTCTTCTGTGTGTATCACTTCTGTATATTTTTAGAAAATAAAATTATGTGAGTGAGAGAGACTAACTGACTGAGTTACTGGAGATAATACAAATGGAGGAAATCATATAAAAGCATGATGTATTTAAAATGATTATGCAAAAATTCAGATTTTATCCATTGCTAAGTCAATTAATTCTGTGATTCTGCAGAATGAAAATTTTTTTGACTGCTTTTTTTTATTTCATTTAAATTTGAGGATATAAATTGTACTTTAAAAAGAAAATAGCCACAAAAGAATATAAGAAAGCAATCACAGGACCACTAATGAATATTTAATGAAAGAAAATCAAACGATACAATCGAATGAGATGTAGTATTGAGAAAGGAAAAGAACGTATGTGTATATTGAAAAATTTAAAAACTCCCTTAAGTGAAAAAGTTTCTTTTTCCTGTATTTTTTCAATGTCCCTTTTTTGTCCTATGTATTTTTTGTTTCCATTTCCTTCTTACTTCTTCATAACAACTTTTTTTTAGATTTTAAATGTTTTCCTTCATAACTGCACAATACAAGAAAATTAAAAAATCTTTTTTCAAAATTCACACAATATTTCTCATATATCATACAGTTTTTTATGGTGAGACATCATGTCAAAAGTTTAAATTAAAGCTAGAAATATTCTAACAAACATAAAATGATCATTTATTAAAGCTTAAGAAAGAGATTAAAATAACATTTAAGCTATTATTGTTAAAGAAAATTTAATGAAGCCTATTATGAAATGAATGTGTGTGTGGTATAGTAAAATGATGTCTCATTTATATGGCATACATATAAATCTATTGTTGTGTGCCAAAATAACACACAATAAACAACAATTATATCACAAACATATAATCCTTATAGCTAATAATAATAATGTATTCTGTAAACATTTGTATTAAGGTAAATTTTGTATATGATATGGTATCCTTCTAGGTATGCTTTTGTATTCATTTTTCTTTCTCCATTGACATCCGCGAAGGATTTAAGAACAAAATGTGCAGATTGAAATTCATACTTGTTTGCTTTTAGCTCACTATAAGCTTTGAATTTTTGAGCAAAAAGATTGAATTTGAAACAAAAAATAAAAAAGATTGAGAACATTCACATATCAGTGAGCATGATGTGATAAAAAAAGTGAGTAACGTAAATCCCAATCAGCAGAAAACACAATAGCTGCGAGGCCTGTATTCGGATTTATCGAGGAATTTGGAATCATTTTTTTTTCAATTTCTTATGTTCATATCAAATAATTTTTTTTGTTTTGTGTTTACCAAGAGATTTCTGCACATTGAAAAGTTTTTTGTGTGTGGTACAAAATATTTTGATATGTGACCAACGAAGAGGCAAAAAGGAGCTCAAAGCCTGAAGCATTTTAAACATCTTAGTAGCTAGTTATCCCTAGCTTATTTCACAACAACCCTACAAGTATACGTATATATCACACAATTGTTTTATTGCCATCGCCCTAAATCATGATCACATCATATTATTGCTATACAACTGCTGCTGCTATTTTTGATTACTAAAAGTGGTGAACACAATAAATAAAAGTATGATGATTATTTAAATATTAATGATTTCTGTCAAAAACACGATGATGAATTTATATTAATAATAAAAGGAGAAGGAATCATCTCAAAATAGCAGAAGCAGCAGTAGCAGCAAAAAGCAGATTGAGATGATGATAAATATTATACCTAACAATGAAAGAACAATAAATAAGATTTCATTTTGCCTCAAGAGCTCTCTTATTATTAAATGAATTTATATTCAGTACTCATGTAAAGATATTTATTTAATTTCAAAATTAAAAATTCATAATTCTTGCTCGACTTCTTGAGCTTTAGCGAATTTATGAAGGATATTCTTTATATATAAAGTTACCGCCTTCTCTTTAGCATTGTCTTCTTGTTCTTCTTCCTCTTTTTTCCTACTTCCATTTCATATTTAAATATCATTTTCCATCTTTCAGTGTAGTCGGATTTGCTACTCTAATTTTATTTATTTTGTAAAGCAAGAAATGAATTGAATCACTCCGCCCAGATGATGAAAGAAAAAGAATAGAAAAGATATACAGCATCATAATGTAACTAAGTGGAAGATAAGATGTCAATAAACTGACAAAAGAGACAATTTGAGGATGAAAAATAACGATTTTTGAAAGTAGAATTTATTTCCTTGAATTCTTTATATTAAAACCATGCATTTCTTTACTTTTTTTATTCAGAAGTAAGCTAAGTTTTAAAACTTCTTTTCCCTTCTTTCAATATATATTGCCTCGCGGCTGTGTATACATTCGATGAGTGAGTGAAAAATGAATTGAATAAAACCATCCTAAGCTGCATGCTAATGTAAACACAGTTGAAAAGAGAGAAAAAAATCTCTTTTTTCACGGTAACGTGCCTAATATGCTTATAATCTCGACACAAATTGCTTCCACGAATCGAATAAAATTGATTTTGGTAAATAGAAAAAAAGGAGATGGACTAAATAACACAAAATAAATAGCCAGAAGCCAATGAGGTCGTTCGAAGTGATTTTAATTTTTTATATTTACGACCTTTTTTCACTCGCTATGTGAAAGAGAGAGAGAAAGAATATAATTTGATTAAAACATCGTTTCTGTGATGAATAAAAAGAGAGGAAGAAAAATGCGAATTGAAGCATGACACGTTGCGACAAAATAATTTGTGTATTATCGAAGATATTATTATTAAATGCTAGGCAACGCGATTCAAATTCATTCTTTACTTATGGCTTCTCACTTGCTGCTTATAACAAAAGTATTTGATATTTTAATTTATAAAATCCCACAAGTTCACAACATCATCATCATCATTCTTTTCTCATCTCCAAAATATAAAGAAATTTCTTCTTTTTCTATATCGTGCAATTGAGTTTGTATGCGCGTGTCAGGGACTTTTATCCTATAAAAGTGTTTTTAACCCTATTTTCAATCACTTTGTTTTTTTGTCTAAATTTTATTGATGGTTATCACAACACGTTTACACGATTGCTGTTATAATAGCTTATTTAGCCTCATACCACCAAGATGGATTTTTTTTTTCTCTTCTTCTTTAATCCACTAAGTTAAATGTTGTTGAAATAATGTACTTAAATCAATACACAGGCAATAAGTATGTAGTAGCACAGCAGTAGCGTTAGGTATAATTTACTTGCTTATTTCTTCTCTAAACTAAAAGCATCAGCGGTGAAAATTGTGCATTCTTAAAGCCCACTTGAAAAGGTTCATTTCATTCTTTGAACGAACACCTTTATCGTCTCGCATGTTTTCATTTCTCTTCTCTCTTTCTAATAATTTCAAAATCAAATCAAACAAATTTGTGGAATTTTTCAAACTACCGACGACAACGACGACGACACAATATACTCAGAGTAGAAAATATATGTATATAGTCCTAATATTGCTCGATGCCGTGGTCATTAAGCAAATATTTGCTTTTTGGTTTTTATTATTCTACAGCTTTTTTACTTCATCTCCTTCACTCATTCACTCGAGTAGCAGAGAGTCTCGAAAAAACAGTAGCCGAGATTTCGGATTTGTGTGTGCTGTCAATCTTGTCTTGTTAAGGTGTACAACGATTTGTTTTGGTTTTACTGCTGCTACTGCCTCTTTTCTACTCTTTTCTGCTGCGTTACGCTGTGGCGGCAATCAAATATTTGAAGTGACAATCAAGTAGCATAAAATAAGATTTTCGATGATAGCTTAAGATTTAAATCATCTCCTTCTCTTTCTTTCTACAATATATATATAGAAAATTATATTTTTTCTCCTTTTCTAGTGTGTAATAACGAATGAATTCAAAAATTCAAAAACAAATATTAGATTCAATACCTATATCCACATTGAAAGGAGATTGAGTGTGCGACGATGAAGATGATGAGACCACACACGATTTTACAAACTTATTTTTTTCTCTTTTAATTTACGCATGCATGTTTTGAATTGATATTGATGATGATCATGTGATTTATCAAAAGAAGTGCTAAAATATTGTTTGATTTTATTTTTTCATATTTTAAATTCGGTAATTTTTGATTTGTTAAAATAAATTAAATTATTTTAGAAAAAGAAACCATTTTAAGTACAATAATTCAAATGAACAAGAGCTTAAAAACATTTTAAGTCTTCAAGATTTGAATTAAGTAACTTGAACTTTTGAATGAAATTTCCGCAAATTTTGTAATTTTTTTTTAGCATTTTGATGTTTTCACGACCACATGATTGAAATACCAAAAAATTCAAGATAAATTTAATTTTGTTGATTATAAGATAATAATATGAATTCAGAAAAAGGCTTTATCGATTTTCATCAGTTGCTTTTTCTTGGTATAAATTTTTTGTATGGTTTCACATTGTTATCGCTTTTTTCACTCTTACTCGTTTATCATGATGGAACCTTATTCAAATCATTTGTTATTCTTATTATATAGAGAGAAAGAAGGAAGGAAATATATTCAGAGATACATATATATTTAAATTTCATTTTTTCTGAAGGAAAGATCTGAAAAGTTTTTTTTATTCTCGAAAATCTTATGAATCGGATGTAGTAGATAGAGCTCTTCTCATTTTGTGTTTATTTTCTTACGGCAATTATTGTTGGATTTATTTAATTCAACCCAAAATATTGAAATCATGAGAAATTTAACATGCAAACTAAAAAAACTTTTTGGCATGAGAAATTATGCAGCAAGTATTTTGCGATTTTCTAAATGAATCATAATTTTCTTAAAATAACATTTGCTCTTTTCTCCTTTTCTTCCCTCTATGAAAACATTATGTAATGCATTCATAATAAAATTGAGGCAAGTGCAGAAATCTTTCTCTCTCTCTCTCTGTGCTACTCAAAACAACAATAATAAAAATGATTAGAAAGATGATGTTTTGATAGCCGCAGGGAAGTTTACATGATATTCTCGTATTCCATATTAGTTTGGCATTAAGTTTAATTATTTAGCATAATAAATCCTCGTTTCTGGGCATTTTTACTTTACGTTATTTTAATTTTTTAAATTGCTTCTGTTTTCTGGGGTGGGTGATGTGAAATGTATGTATGTGCGACATAATTACGATAATAGAAGCAAGAGAGATAAGTAAGGTGATGATGCAAAGTAGTAGCAGCCAAAGGGCGCTTTATAATGCTTTAACACCTGATTATTTGATGTTTGCAGCATAAATTTAATTAATTTTCGCATTAGTTGAGATCAACTAAGCGAGATAAAAAAATGCACAACAAAAGTGTGGGAGAGATTGAAAGAAATATGCGGAAAGATGAAAAAGAGGATTAACTCGTACAAGTATACAAAGGAGATCATCACAACATGAGGTAGCCTTAAAAATTTTGCAAACGCCTACCGACTTTTTTGTTCATTTCAACTCATGAGTTAAAGTGGAATTTTCACTCATTCTTTGAATTTTTTTAAACGATTTTTTATTGTTTCTTTTAACTCAAATCAACTGAATCGAGTGAAGGAAGTTCCTAAGCAAATAAAGCTCATGAAATCTAATATTATAATAGGAATTTTTATTGATGTCAATTAGGCATGAATGATGATGGATAACGACATTTGCATGATATTTAATATAAAAAAATATTGCGTACACACCTTTAGTGCCCACCATTATTTTTTTAAAAAATATTCCACATCCTTCACTCTCGTTTTTAAAAAATACTACAATAATAATGGAAAAATGCAGAAATCGATTGAGCGAAAAAAATGTGAAAGACTCTTTTTTCTGTATAATCCTCAATATTCATTCAATTGTTAAATCGGGCATGAAAAATGCAGTTTTTTGTACAATTGTGAAATGGAAATTTATGAAAAAATACGATTTGCCAACCTTTCTCTCTCTCTTTTACTCGTTTGAAAAGTAACATGGATGAATGAATAATTTACTCTCTCTCTTTTCTTCGTTCAATGTTTTTTATGGATGATTGACTTAAAAATTTAGTTTGAAATTCAAAAAAAATTTTTTAGCGATATACAGAATTTCTAAAAATTCTACATGATAAAAGCAAATATTAAATATTCTAAACATTGTAAATAAATCTCATCTACACTTATTGTCATTAAAATTGAAATACGCCATTTTACTCCTACATTCAGTAAGCTCCTCATCTCTTACAATAAAATATTAATATAGAACCTAGTGATTGAAGAAAAAACTGGATATACACATACATAGATATATGTATGTGGATCAAAGGATAAGTAAAAATAATCCAAAAACTTCGCTTAACACGATATACGATAATCTAAAATTTTGCAGCTGGATGAAGCTGAATAATGAGAAATGCAATAAGAGGAAGAGAACAGTCGAAATTGAGCTAGGCTATATAACTGATTATGTCATTTTATAAATACAGATTTCTTGCAAAATCTTTTTTTTAATATGTGCTAACTAACTAGGTATATAGGGATGTTCGATAAATAGTTGTATGATGGAGGGAAAGATTGACAACAAATGAAAAAATAAATGTGTATGTTAATGCATCGCTTTACGGTTGAAATCTCTTAAATATGCCTTCATGTACATATATTTACTTACATTCACGCATGTTAAATTGATAGTTTAATCCGATCTCATGTTAATTGAGTTGTTAGATCTATGCAGTAAAAACTAGTTAACGAATTTCACGGACTCTTTTATATGTGTCATGAAAACCATTTTCTACGTTTCTATAGATTAACATATTAAGAGGGAAATAAACTCATCATTTCTTAAATCTTTATTAAATAAAATTTATTTTCAATTTATCTTGTGATCCTTTGTATCCTTTTAAACTGAAAATATTTATTATCAATAATTCGTATTGCTGTCTTAAAATGTTAATTATAATAGTGCGCATTTTGTACGTAAAATAATTTTATTCAATAACTTTGCCATTTAAAAGTTATTAATATTTTTTTAATTTTCTTTGGAGAACACGCATAAAATTTTATGCTTCATTTTATTTCGATAAGATCTCGGATAACATTTTAAAACGATTGAAATCCTGCTTTAATCGCATTATAAAAACTATTTTTAACGAGATTTAAAAATTCAAATTTTGTCCAAATGGTTTAAAAACCATTTGATGAGGGGTAAATAAAAAATTTTGTCTAAAGTCGAGTCATCAGAAAATTATTTTCTGAAAAAAATTATTAAAATATCAAAGTAATTCAAACAGAAACGATCAAAAATGGCTACAAAAATGATTACAACCGATGATGGTACAACAATGACCATCCCTGAAATGTTGAAGAGCATAGAAAGGTGAGTTAAAATAGGAAAATATTTATTCGATCGGCAATCCGCATGTAAATGTTTTCTTCTTATTCATTTTAATTTCAGATACAATCCAAAACATTTTCCATTTCTTGAAAAATATGTTCAGGAGCAAGCAAAGGAAAATACTTATGACTTAGATGCAAATTTGGCAGTTCTAAAATTCTATCAGTTCAATCCGCATATGATGAATTTACCAATTACTCAGTTGATTTTGTTGAAAGCCATAACAAACCTTCCATTCAGTGATTTTGTTCTATGCAAATATCTTCTTCTACCTGTTCAAATGCGCGATGATACGGTAAAAGAAATCATCTATATTGCTGACATCCTAGAGCAATGCGACTTTGTGCTTTTCTGGCAGCATGTTCAAAATAAGGATAAGAATGAGCTCTTTGAGAAAATTACTGGATTTTATGTAAGTCTAGTGAATAAATCAATTTGTCTTTTTATATCATCTTTATTCTTTTATAGGATTCAATTCGTAAATTTGTGTGTCATGTGGTAGGAACAACTTTCCAAACTATCGATAAAGTCTACCTATCACGATTACTAGGAAATATTGATGACAAACAATTAACGCAATGGGTTAAGAAAAATAACTGGACACTTTCTGGAGATTTAGTTACAATTATTAAGCAGGAAGAAACGATCAAAACAAAACACATCTCAGAAAAGATTGATTTTGAAAGTCTTGGTGGATTGATGGCAAATTGCATTAATTAATTTTAAATCCTTTACACATACTAAGAATTGTCTCGTAATAAAAGTATCTACTTTTTTTGGTAATTCTATAAATTTTTATTTATTTCTGGTCTTGGTTTTAAACGAATTCTTATTTTCTAAAGTAGTTGGATAGAATAAAAATTGTGTGATTTGATGACACGTGCGATACCAGAAGAATATTTCCACACACGAACATCATCTTATTTTCTAAGTAGATTTTGTTTTGTTATGAGCAAAAGGTGCTCTTTGCACACTGAATGTTCTTACTTTTAAGATTTTTTGAATGATTTTAGAATAGGAAAAATATTATCAAATGCATCATATATTTCTTGTCGAACTTTTGCTCCAGTCAATACTACTTTCCCACTAACAAATATCAGCAAAACTATTCTGGGTTTCACCATACTATAAAAGAAAATCAGAATTAAAGATATAACGCTTTATTTTAAAAGTTTAGTACTTACCGGTAAATTAAACCAGGAAACAATTCAGGTTCGTAACTGCTAAACTTGCTATGTGTAAGCACAAGTCCTTCTAATCGAATAGGAAATTTAACGTCACAACTACCCACCATATTCTGAATTTTAAAATCTAAAAACTTGGCATTAAAGCCTAACTTTTGAATGATACGAGCATATTTTCTTGCAGCTAATCGAGAATCATCTTCACTTTTAGCTCCAGTACACACCATTTTACCAGATGAAAAAATTAAGGCTGTTGTTCTTGGTTCTCTAATTCTCATAATGACGGCTGCAAAACGTTTTGGATTATACTCTGCATTTCTCGCGTGAAGTGCAATTTTTTTAAGATCAAGCTTGCAATTTAGATTAACTGTTGATACAATATTTTGTAATTGAGGAAGGATAGATGAATCTAGTGGAGTCATTGGGTTCATAAACATAGGACTTGCATCAATTGCCGGTGTATTAACTTTTGGAATCGATGATGGAATTTCAGAAACTGAGGCTGGTTGTTGTTGAGGTGTCATAGGAATAAAATGGCTTTGCTTTAAAAAAAATGAGAGAGAGAGAGAGAGATGTTACTTAAGATACTTAAAATTAAGAATTGATAACTTACCGGTGTTTGCGGTTGTGCCATCATTAAAGGCGGTGGTGGTGCATGAGGAGGAGCGAAATTCATTTGTTTAGGTAAATAAACATTATTTTGCTGTTGATGTTGGAAATTTGCTAAATCCTCATCTGGATGATGCAAGGGTGTCGTTGTACCCATGCTTAAATTGGAATACGGGCTCATTAAATTATCCATCCTTCCTTTGCACTAAATTATCTTCACTAATTCACACTAAAATTAATTTAAATCTGAAAAGTAATATTCTTATTTTGATAATAAACACGGGAAATTTAATAAGTGATGTCAAGTTTTTTTAAAATCAAATTTTGTGTTAAAATATTGATTATATTTTCAATAACTTCTTTCGTTAACTATGTATTTAATCCATCTTTACAATTTTGCTCAATCAAAGAGAATAAAAACTTTTTTACAGACAAAATATAATTAGGTAAAAATTTTTAATTTAACGGATTTAAAAAATATAAAAGTCTGCGCGTAGTTGTTCTTTTCTGTGTTTTTCCAAGCAGTAGCATACAATTTTCTTTCCAAGTGAAAAATATCTAGAAAATTTAAATTTGAACGTAAAAATAAAACAAAAATGAGTGTAGAAGATGAAGTTCTCAGGATACACAAGAAATTGAGTAAAATGACATCGAGTAAAAGCGTGAGTAGCATGTATTTTTGTATAAAAACAATGAGATATTTGGCGCGGCTTGATTTAAAGAAGAAAAAAACATTTGCCTAAATTTTAAAATCTTTTAGGAAAATCAAGCACAAGCTCTGGATTTATTGAAAGCACTGCAAGATCTTGAAATTAATCTTGAAATCTTGACTAGTACAAGGTACTCTTCAAATATTTATATTTTGAGAAAATTTAAAATTTTGTGTCTAACATAATCTTACTTAAGGTTTGTTTCTCTATTTAAAGGATCGGAATGGCTGTAAATGAACTAAGAAAATGCAGCAAAGACGATGAGGTCATTAATTTGTCAAAGAGACTAATAAAAAATTGGAAAAAGCTACTTGCGAATCCAGAGAGCCCGAAATCTTCTTCTCAAAAGTCCACTAATGGAAATTCGAGCAGCAGTTCCAATAAATCATCGAGCAAGGATAAAGATGAGAAAAATAAAGACTCCAAGAGTAAAAGTTCATCACAAACTAGCTTTCCCCCACCATCAAGCAGTTCTACCACTGATGTTGTTCGTCTTAAATGTCGTGAAATGCTCGCCGCCGCAATTAAATGTGATGATTATCCAGATGGATGTGCATCGCCAGAAGAGTTGGCTGAAGAACTTGAGGAAGCTATATTTGCAGAGTTTAAAAACACAGACATGCGCTACAAGAATCGTATTCGATCTCGTATTTCGAATCTGAAGGATATAAAAAATACAGGACTACGTAGCAATTTTATAACTGGTGTCATTTCAGCTAATCGGTATGATATACATATTTATTTATTTTCAGTCTCTAAATAATTCTTCCTTTATAACAGGTTAGCAAAAATGACACCAGAAGAGATGGCAAGTGACGAAATGAAGAAACTTCGTGAAAAGTTTGTTAAAGAATCAATCAATGACGCTCAATTGGTAATTATTTATAAATTATTTAAGAATATTCCTTTAATATTAACTTGATATAATTTCTAAAGGCCACTGTTCAGGGTACAAAAACTGATATGTTGAAATGTGGAAAGTGCAAAAAGAAAGACTGCACTTATAATCAATTGCAGACGCGTTCTGCTGATGAACCGATGACAACGTTCGTTCTGTGCAACAATTGCGGTAATCGTTGGAAATTCTGTTAAATTATTAAGAAAAAAGCATGTTCCCGAGATATGTATGACTTTAAATGATGATGAATAATTCAAATCAACTATCCAAAAAAATAATAATGATAATTTTATTGAATATTCATGTGGACAACAAGTAAATCCTGACAGTTTCAATTTAGAAAACACACACACACACACATATTTCTATCAAAATCTTTTGTATGAACTTATCTTTTCATCTGCAATACACACACACACAAACTTTTTATTATATATATTTTTTAAATTAGTTATAGACATTAAATTAGAAATCCTGTAAGCATTTTTAAAGAATGAATTAAGATTTACTTTTTTTGTATTAGAAAAGTTGTAAGTAAAATTATGAATTTTGTCCTTTATTCAGAAAATTGTAAATTCTTATTAATAAATAAATTCACAAGTGTGTGTACGGTAAATTAATACTTAGTAATTGGAAGTTTTAAAAATTTAAATGTATAATTTAGTTGACTGAGAGAGTTTCGGACTTTTGTTGAGTCCAAAATGTGCCACCATTTAATGCGACTGTTGCAAAGAAAGTAACTTTTTCCTTAAGACCTTTTGGAGCTGTCCAGTAAAATTTGATTGATTGAGGTGGATTTTCAATCTTTTTGTGAGTGATTGCTGACTGTTTGAATGATAAATTATTAAATTAGTTTAAAAAAATTTTTATTCAATATCAATGAGAGAAAAAAACTTACGCCCTTGCTATTTCCGCAGTTTAACAATTGAATATATTGGCTGCTAGCAGAGGCATCAAATGTTCCAATTGGAGTGTTTCCGACTCTGGCTTGAACCAAAAGACCCTTTATTGTATCTTTAGCTGTTTTACCTTGAATTGTGACTTCAACTGTTTCTCCTGCTCTGATTTGACGTTTTGAAATCAAGATGTTATAAGGAAAGGGAGTAGTTTGAGGTTCAACATGATGTCTTGGTGTCATATCGACACATTCGCTCTCAGGTGCACCAGCTGAGTAAGAATACACATATGGTACTAATGCGATCAACAAAAAAATAATTTTACACTCCATTCTATTAGAAAAAGAAGAAAATTCAAATTACTATTCATTGACATTTTAAAGTCATTAACTTGTTTTTTTACAATATTCATTATTTCCGAGAAATTTATTTTTCTAAATGATTCTTTCAAATATTTGACTACGAGTCGGTATAATCGAAAAAATCTTCAAAACGTATAATTTAGGTAAATTTAAACAATTAATCAACCATGAGTAGCAAGCCGCTTGAAAATATACTTATGATAATCAAATATTATTCACGCTCATTGAAACAGGTTTTTTCAATTGAAAATGAATTTGTTCTTTGATTTATGCAATGCTTAAGCGATGTCTTGTACTTGCTTGGCAAGAAGCTTTTTATATAGCATGAATATATCATTGTCTATTTGTTTAAACCAAAAAGAGATTAAGCCGCTTGCTAGAGTTCATGAAACCGGTTTCTCCATATTGCAATTGCAAAACAAATCTTATTTAAAGCATGATATATGCATATATTGTGCGATTTATATGAATGAGAGAGATTGACAATTTAATGTGCATACAATATAATTCCCATGCATAATTGATTTAATCGCGATGAAAGAAACAGAAAAGGTAAGATTCTAATTAAATTTAAATTTACAAGTGTCATCATGATTTGACAGAAATACCAGAATAAACGTAATCGTCCGACCTTGACATCCATCAATAATTTATCTTCAAGTACAACAACAGTCCTCATTATATGCGTCTATCATTATCGCCGTTATTAATAGTCAATTTAAGATCTATTTTAGCGTAAAATATCTAGTAGTGACTCTTTTCACCGTGACCGATAGATAGCTAGCAACAATAATGTTGGGTCAACAAATTTGTTAAAAAAATATTTTAAATATTTTTGCAAGTAAAAGCTAAAGTGGTTAAAAAATTATCAACTTTTTATCACACTACTTTCACTTTTTTAAAAACACACATTAAAAGTGACAATTGGGAAGCAAAATTATTGACAACGAAGGCTAACTGCCATGAGCATGCTAGAGATAATTCCGCAATAATAAAACAATCTAATTTCCGTAAAAACATGTTTAATTGCTCTCTCATCTATTATTGAATTATTCACTTCTATCGGCACTAAATGATATTCATCATCACTACCTAGTAATAATGTTATATTTATTATCTTACCTATCTGATCAATATTTATTTTACTTTTCACGATGTGAACTTATTAAAGAACTATCCGAAACTAACTCTAAATTCACTACAAGCTTAGAGATTTATAATCATCTTCTAGCTGCAGGCGGAGAGAGAAAAGCTTAATTATGTGGAAGGGATGATGTCTAAAGTTTCGAATAAAATTTAAATGTAACGGATTTTTAGAATTCAAAAGCTTTTTCCACGCAAAAATAGAAAATCCAAGTTGAATGATGCAAGCTTTTAAAATTTAAAAGAATTAAATAAATATTGAGAAATTTAACAAATTAAGAAAATTCTGTGATAAGGCAATAATTATTTATCATATGTAATTAAACAATTCAAGGAGTCATTGTGTAATTGTCCAGAATAGTATATACATAAATACATTTCGGATTAAAGAGAGAGTTCAGTTTTATTTTCGTACTAGAGAGAGAGAGAACAAAAATTTAGACAAAAGTAAAAAGTGTCTGAAAATAAAGTTAAAACTCAGTTACTGATCGGAATTAAAAGAAATATGTGGTGCAGTTAATAATTAAAAAGTAAGGAGAATAAAATATAATTAAATATTTCATTCAAAAATTGTGAAAAGTGATTTAAATTGAAAATTAAAATATACCTACGTTGGAAGTTTTTTTTGTAAAAAAATAATCTCACATATTCTACTAATATATTCACAAATTATAACAAATTTATAGTACATTAGCGCTTGCTAAGTACTTATCAACATTTAGAATCTAGTAAAGCTATAGTTCTATGGAAATTTGTGATTATAAACTTAAAAATTAAATGTTCTTATTAAATTTGCTTTCGTGGATACATTTTCTTATAAGCATTAAAAATTGAATGTGTGTACCTTCCTTACTTATTTTGTACGAAAAAGCACAACGCAACAATAACTCAATTATATCAGAAGTTGAAATTCTTTTCATATTCGTATAATCTAACTCAAGAATACATTGTTGATAAAAATTTTATCATTTCATGAAAGGTAGTTAATAGCAACAAATATTGTCACGACCACTTCTCTTTCTCGCACACAGGTGGAAAATAGTGTTACTCGCTCTTTTGACAGTAATCAAATAAGAAAGCTCTGAATCATGCAATTTTTGCTTTGAGCCGGTTTTTATTCATTTTGCTTCCCTTTTGTTCTTTAATTCTTCGTTTCTTCTTGTCTAACATTAAAAAAATTTGGTTCACATAAGATTGCACATATATAATTCTTTTTCTTTCGTCTCTCTTTTACTTAACGGTGTTAAATTTATAAAGACCACCTCGTCTTTTTTCTTTACTGAATTGTCTAAGAAAATGCTGAGTTAGTGTGCATCGTGTAAACATTTAATTTTATTGTTACATTAATTTCGAGGTCTTTGATTGTATAGTGCTTCATATTTTTTACAGTTTTGAATGAAATATTTAGTTAACATTAACCTTGTGCATAAATAATGTTTATTCCTTCATAGAAGTTTGAATGAAAACACAAAAAATTTCGTACATCAATCTGCACCATCAACCAAACTCAATGTCTAATTATTCGAGAATGTTTCGTGGACGTATACGTACGAGTACTTGTAGAATTATTCTAATAACTTCTTTAGCATGGCTTCTAATAGACGTGATCATAATTATGAAATACACTGATGGTCTCAATGGCGGATTATTTAAAAAATCTAGAGATAATGAGGTGAGTAAACAACAACTTTTATTTTCATTTGTCTGACCACTTTTTCACAAAAAAAAAAAATACATATGATATTACTGAGAATCGGTATTTACCCTCTTTTGAATTATTTTTTATACGGGTTTAGATTCTAAAAGTGAAAGTATGTGTATATATCATATCGTACTATATACAGTTTAATAAATTTAAATTAGAGAGAAAAATATTACTATGCATTAACAGCCTTAATTGCTACAAAATATATAACATGCTTCTTTTTGTGAATTATGAAATACCATTTTTTTAACTATTGTATTTTATGCAGCATAAAAAAATGTGATGACTTGATGTAGCGCTTCGGTAGTGATTTTCAACAACTTACTTTTGTTAAAGGCAATTTAACAGCGAATGCATTTTTAATTTATTGGTTTTGTCTATAAACACACAAAGAGAGCAAAGTCGATTTGAAAAAAAGAAAAATTTGATTTATTGCAATAACTTAACAATATATACTTTTCCTTTCATGCAAAACCGCTGATCGTTTAGGAAAAAATATGTTTTTTGTTTTTGTTCAATTGATTTATTTTATTATGAAGTTCATGATCGCGAGATGATTATTAATTTTTGTGGAGCATTAGAGGTATTTGAACGTTTTAACAAATTGGATTAATATTAACATAAAATCAAGTTTTCTTCTCTATTAACCTGTTGCTTTGTGTTTATTTTGAAACACTTGAAATCACAAAATTGTTTTTACTAAAAGGAAGAAAAAAATGAAATTTTTCAGTATTTGAACAATGAGCATTTTCGAAAATCACACGCATGACGCATTCTTTCATTCATTTGATTTTATTTAGATTTTTATTCCGGTATTGCTTTACATTTACCTTTAATGTTACTGTTTATGTAAATTTCTTCGACAACTTGAGCACAAGTATTTAATTTACACTTTATATTGCAGGTTCATGAAGATAAATTTATCAGTCACCATCAACTTGACGAAGATCCAATTGTTAACGATGATGAAATAAATACAAATTTAAATAATGCTGATAATGATTTTAACAATGATGATGACGTGATACACATATCGAAAACATATCGATCGACAGATCTAAAGAAATGGCGGCCAGCGCCGGTGGTGCGTGAAAATGTAGGAAAACCAGGTGAAATGGGCAAGCCGGTCAAAATGAAATCATATCAGCAGGAAGAAATGAAAGAGAAATTCAAAGAAAATCAATTCAATTTGTTAGCAAGTGATATGATATGGTTGAATCGATCGCTCGCTGATGTGCGGCACAAAGAGTAAGTAATTATTTTATTAAATTGTATGTGAAATTCATTCAAATAAAAAAGTGTAAGTGAAAATTAATAATTGCTGCAAATTCATATTAATTTATATTTATAGCTGTCGAACTAAAACATACCCAAGTAGATTGCCAACAACAAGTATAGTTATAGTTTTTCATAATGAAGCATGGAGCACATTGCTCAGAACAATATGGAGTGTAATTAATCGTTCACCACGACCGTTATTAAAAGAAATCATTCTCGTTGATGATGCAAGCGAGCGTGAATATTTAGGTGAAAAATTAGAGGAATATGTAAAAACACTGCCTGTTCCAACATCAGGTATGCGATTTAATTGTTGTGATTTTATTGAATTAAATGACACACTTTCTTCTACAGTTTTACGCACCGGTAAAAGGTCTGGTCTCATTAGAGCACGTTTATTGGGTGCTGCTGCTGTAAAAGGTCAAGTTATAACTTTTCTCGATGCTCATTGTGAAGTGAGTGAAACATTTGAAATATTTAGAAATTTTTTCGTCAATTTTTAAAATTCTTCTTATTCATAGTGTACTGAAGGTTGGTTAGAACCTTTGTTGTCGAGAATTGCTTTGGACAGAAAAACAGTTGTTTGTCCAATAATCGATGTTATTAGTGATGAAACGTTTGAATATGTTACTGCTTCTGATCAAACTTGGGGTGGTTTTAATTGGAAGCTCAATTTTAGATGGTATCGAGTAC
Organism: Polypedilum vanderplanki; assembly: GCA_018290095.1. NCBI lineage: Eukaryota > Metazoa > Arthropoda > Insecta > Diptera > Chironomidae > Polypedilum > Polypedilum vanderplanki. The sequence goes on along the minus strand of CM031380.1, from coordinate 17,610,610 downwards.
CTGCTAGAGAAATGGCAAGAAGAAATAATGATAGGACTTCACCTCTTCGAACGCCAACTATGGTAATTAAAATGAATGTCATAAAAATTTCATGTTTATTGATAAAAATTTTTTAAGGCGGGTGGTTTGTTTTCAATAGATAAAGATTATTTCTATGAAATTGGTTCATATGACGAGGGAATGGATATTTGGGGTAAGTTTAAGTAACTTTTAAATTGAATATTCTTTTAAAAACAATTTTCTTTTATTTTATAGGTGGTGAAAATTTGGAAATGAGTTTTCGTGTAAGTAGAAAATGATTTTTTTATAGCTTTTTTTTAATTCTTTAGATACAAATGATAGATTTGGCAATGCGGCGGAATTTTGGAAATTGCTCCCTGTAGCCACGTTGGTCATGTTTTCAGAGATAAAAGTCCATATACTTTCCCTGGCGGTGTGGCAAATATTGTACTTAAAAATGCTGCTCGTGTTGCAGCTGTTTGGCTTGACGAATGGAAAGAATTTTACTTCGCTATGAGTCCAGGTATTTCTTCGTTAGTTTGCATTTAAAAAGATGGATTGTATTACAACTAACCGCCATTGCCATAACTTTACCTCTTTAACTCATCAGCAACATTAATACATTTTTAGATATAAGTTAGAACTTAATTGACATTTATTAACTGTATTAACATACTAATAATTCAATATATAATTTCTTTTCTTTCTCTTACTTGTAATTATTATCATAAAAACTCATTTATAACTGCGATAAAAAAAGATTTGGATGTGTGGAGGGTCGCTTGAAATAGCTCCTTGTTCTAGAGTGGTAGATATCTTGATCTTACTAATATTTATTGATTAGTAGCTAGACATAATTAACTCATATCATACTATTACTTTTTATATTAATCTCTCATTAATTAACTTCGATTCATAAAGGGACATGTTTTTCGAAAAAGCACTCCCTATACATTTCCGGGCGGTACATCATTGATCGTTAATAAAAACAATGCTCGATTGGTGGAAGTTTGGCTTGATGAATGGAAAGAGTTTTACTACAATATTAATCCCGGTAAAATAGCAAGCTTTTAATTCTCTTTCCTCTAATTTAAACTCATATACTCATGTTTATTCATTATTCACATTTAACATGATTCATGAAACATGACCTATCACAACAGAAAATTTCAATACGGGTTTATTTACTGAAATATGGTCTATTATTGTCTATTTAGGTGCACGAAAAACATCAGCTGGAGATGTGTCTGCACGTCTTGCTCTAAGAGAAAAATTAAAGTGCAAGAGTTTCAGATGGTATCTTGAAAATATTTATCCTGAGAGTCAAATGCCATTAGATTATTATTTCCTCGGAGAAGTATGTATATCAAGATTTATTCAAATTTCTAATGAAATTAACTTGTTTATTTACATAACAATATAGATTCGAAATGTCGAAAGTCAGAATTGTTTAGATACGATGGGTCATAAATCAGGAGAGAAAGTTGGGTGAGTAAAATGTATTGTTGACAGTAATTACTGTATAAAACTGGTTCATACTAGTTCTTAGTAATCCAAATTCATTTTTACCAATTTATTGGTAATATAATGTTCAAATTGCATCTTTCAATACAATATATACAAATAATTCTATTTTTATTAAATTGCAATAATTTTATTTTTGCTCAATTATAAATTATAGATCATCATATTGTCACGGACTGGGAGGTAATCAAGTTTTCGCCTACACTAAACGACAACAAATTATGTCAGATGATAACTGTCTTGATGCCAGTAACGCTCATGGACCAGTTAACTTAGTTAGATGTCATGGAATGGGTGGGAATCAGGAATGGAGTTATGATGAGACTGTGAGTAAAGTTTCAAATTAAAATTTCGATAGAAAATTCTGTTATTAATTTATTTTATTTTCATTTATTCAGGACCTTACAATTAAGCATGTGAATTCAGGAAATTGTCTTACAAGAGCCACTCGAGAAGATCCTTCAACGCCACAACTTCGTCCATGTAACTTTTCTAAAGGTCAACAGTGGTTAATGCAATCAAAGTTTAAGTGGCAAACAAAGCAAGGTACAGAAGATGAAGAGAGAAGATAGGGGTTGCTGAAATTGGCCAATATGGATTGATTTAATTTATTTTCCTACATCGTTCCTCTTATCTTGTACAATATAAGACCCCATTTTTATATAATTTCTTTTTGCAAGAAACATCCGGAACAAACTTAAACTAAGTTCTTTAGATATACATAAACCAACAATGAACATGCGATTTCCATTTTAGACAATCAGTTATTTTCGATAAAATACAAACCACTTAGATAGATTACAAAACAAAAGAAGAACAAGTATGAAGTAAAAATTAAAATAATTAAGAAAGTTAGCAAAAGAATTAAATCTTTTGCAAAAAAAATAATGTGATCAACCTATAATATGATGATTAAGTTGAAAAGAAAGGACCTTTTTGCAACACATTGTTTAGTTCATTATTATTAATTGCGTTTAATACCTCGATGGATTTAGAGCATTTTTATTAGAGAGTATATATAAAATTGAAATTTGCATATCACAATGCAAGGCACAACATAAATATTAGAATGGAACAATTTTTTCTAAGAAAAAAAATAGAGAGAGCCAGAATAATTGAGGATGTGTGTTTCAAAAGCCAGAAAATGGAGATAAAAAATTTATATTAAGTATATATGTTGAAATTCATCGGATTCATGTGTTTAGAAATTAAGTAGGAATCAATTTATAAAATATTTAAAATCCTTTTTATATTAACGTACTGCATTGTGTGCCACGAAGATTTTGGCAAAATAAAAAAAAAATGAATTAGAAGAAAGAAATTAAAATCTCAATCTTCCGCAAGAACACACATTTCAAAATGATTTATATTACAAAAAGAGATGTATGTAAATAGAACAAATTTTGAGTAATCAGTTGATACAATTAAACACATGGTGGAGGTGCAATTTTCTTTACTCCCACAACTATCTTTAACAAAAATATCTCTCGTTTATAAAATATTATTTAATGAAGAAAATAGAGTAACGTTATCAAAAATAATAGTATTTAGTCGAATAAGATGTTATTTTCAATTTTTTTCGCCATTAAATTATTTTTTAATGAAAATCTTTTCCTCTTTATATTTTTTTTCTTTTGTCTAAATGAATTTTAAATAAAGAGTATTTAATTATGAAATTTAATTGTGTTCATTCATTCCTGAAAATTGATAATTTGGCACTTTTAGAAGCATTGAAAATCACTTTTTTACACTTAATTGATGATATCAATTAACTTTTATTTTCAGCGGTGTTGTTTTGAAAAATTGGAATTCACAGATTGTTTAGTTCAATTCTCTCAAACGTCTGACTGCTGAGCGTACGGTGGCTGCTGCTGTTGTGGAAAAAACCCATGCTCCTCCAGCAACTACTCGCTTGCATCGTTTGCAACTCCAGATACCAACACAAGTGCGTTTCATTGCATCTTTACCACAGAAACTGCATGTATATTTGCCGTGCTGTGAGATTTCAATTTTCTTGACCATCTTTCTCAGCGATGCACCATAACGAGTACCATATTTACCAACAATTCCGACCTTCTTTGTACGCTTTGCCTAAAATCAAAAATAAATTTTAGTCAAGTTTTTTCACTAAATAAATATTAGTGATTACTCACCATTTTTGTTTAATGCTGTGATCAATTTGATCCTGTTTTGATAAAATAAAAAAATAAGCAGAAAATTAGTTTCTTACATACATTGTATCGACGAATTTACAAATTATTAACCTATAAAAATATTTTTAATTTTATTCATTTCACTAATTGTATTAAAAATGATTTAAGCATGAATTCTTGAGCAGAATCTTATAAAATAAAATGTTATTAACAATCTGCATTATATTTGAATCACGAATTCACACTTAAAACAATTTTATTTTAATAAAAATTAATGAACACAAACCTCGACGATTGAAAAAAATTTCAGAAAGAAAGAATCAACGCAACTTGCGTACGACTCTATAAAAATTCAAAAATAAAACAGCCGTTAATAAAAATTAAAAAATTTTGTCATATGTGACAACAACACACATTTTGTGCAACAAAAAAGAAAAGAATACGCTGTATTAGGTATAAAGAAAAAGCTTATGTCTGAAATGAATTTTACAATAAAAGAAAACTTTATTTAAAATCATTGATTTATCTTTTTTATTTCATCATTTTGCACAAAATTAGAAATCTTGTTACATCTTATACCTATTTTAGACTAAAATCAAATAAATTTTTCAATAGGAAATTCAATTAAATATGTCTGTGTTTAACTTTAAAATTAAATAAATTTGAAACTAATTTCTAAAACATTTTCATCTCTTTCTCATTACGTTTTAAACAATTTGTTTGTATTCTTTAAAAAAGAGACAAAAAAATATAAGCTCGTGTACATATATATCTGAAGATACTAAAATTAATATGTTTTTATATCGTCACTAAAATGCATCATTATACTTTTCACAGTTGTTTCATTAAAAAATAAAATTTTAGAGATTCTATAATGATGCAGTTCTTTAATTAATTGAAACTTTAAAATAGGTCTCTTCAGTGGGATAATGAAATCAAATGACATTATATAAAATTATTGTTTTAACAATAACTCAGACGTATCACTGAATTGAAATTAAAATTAACTCTAAATAGCTCAATTCAGAGAATCCATCTCACTTTCATCACATAGGTAGATAGTAATAAAGTAAATTAAAATCACTTTCATCAGAAAGATATTATTTTATTATACATATATAGGTAAATTTTGATGTATGTGATTTATGTATGTAGAAATTTTTTTTTATCTTTATGAGTTTCAGTGATATGAATGAGAGAAGAAAAGTTTTCAGGGATATAAGATTGATTTCTTCTTTTTTCTGCTCGAAATATATAAAACTTTCTGTTGTTTGCATGCAACTCTCTTTACTTGGTACAAATCGTTTCCACTTAGGTATAAAATTTTATGTAAAATTTTTGTATTGTATGATTTAAATTTATATTTTATGAAAATGAAGCATCAAATCTCAAGTGAAAATTTTCATTTGAGTTATGCATTCCTGGAAGTTATTAAAATTTATCAATTTACAAAAAAAATGAAATAATTGCAAAGAAATTTTGGCATCAATACATATCATCATCATTGTTATTTGTCGTGATCGACCTTTTCTACTCAGGCTTTTCTCATTTTTTTCAGAAAAATATGGAAGCAAATTGCAGAAAATTTATTGAAATTAAAATTGTCATAATAAATTAATTTATTTGAAACAATGAGAACATTAAAAGCACTTTACGAATTATCATTATTGACGTGTCTCATGATTATCATTTTTATGGATGCCATTTTTCCTCTTTCATGTTGACCCCTTTTAACTGCAAAAAAGCACAATCATATACACACACAGGGACTCAAAACACACACCGCTAGTAATAAATTGTGTAATGAGGTAAAGCAATAAAATAATCGGAAGAATACATTCATTTTTTATGATGAATGAATTTTTTCCCCTTGGTTTTGCGTATGTGTGTTACTAATTGAATTGCAGCGTATAATATAAGATTTAGATTATCGTTGATGATGGTTGTTTTAATGTGATGATTAAAAAGAAAATTATGATTATACATGTTTTAGAAATGAGACTGAATTGTCGTTTCTGCCGTTGACCTTTTAAATGAAGGAACAAGCTTTGATGCGAGTGCGTTTATTTACTCCTTACAATCTACTAACTCTTAACAAGCGCCTTCTTCTTCCTTTGTACCAAAATGTCATAAAACGGATTATGGGCAATTGAATGTTTCAAAAGTCTTATCCATTCATTCTTTTCCTCCTCAGTAGCAGCAGACATTCGATAAACTGTATGTTTACCCTCAACAACCTAGAGTATAGTAGAGAGAATTTAATGTTATGATAAAATATTTCCATTATTATTATTATGACTGTTTTCTTACCTTGCCCTCTGAATCCGTTTTACAGGCCTTGATTATTTCTGCACCACCCGAAGCATACAATTCAAAGCAATGTGGTTTACTTTTATCAGTGGCCTTGCACTCACGAACCTAAAGTAAAGAAAAAGAATGTGTTTTTTGTACGATCAATAAGGTTTTTCAGCGTATATATAAGTCGCATCATATTTACCATAATGTTTTCTAGCGGTATAATGCCTCTTGGTTCTTTATCAGTTGTAAATTCAAAGTAATAAAGACAATTATCGTTAAGGATAAACCATCGTCTTTAAAAAGAATATGAAAAATTTTAATAACTTTTGATAAGATATTAGATAGAAAAAAATAGGTATTCACCTTTTCCACGACTTATAGCGCCCTCCTTGTTTCCATAACCAACCTTCTTTATCGGGATTGAAGAATGTATGCATTAAATCATTGCCATCATCTTGTGGAATTTTAAATGGCTCGGTTCTTATTGATTCGTAAAGTGATTCTAAAAGCTCTCGTGGTAAATCATCTCCGTTATTCACACCTTTAAATATACAAGAGAAAGATGTTAATAAACTGTATTATTGACATATAAAAATATTATATCACACATACCTCGATTCATTGAAATAAATTGCTCGACAGTTGGTTTATCTTTAACAGATGGATTATGAAGAGAAGTGTTCAACATAATAATGGCGAAACTCAAAACATAACATGTGTCGGCGTTAGTAAAGATGTCAGGATTTAATTGACAGTAGCGTTGTGCAAAGCACTCCATCATTCTATCAATTTTCTGTGCCTCACCCGGCAGTCGAAAGCTCCATAAAAATTGCCTGAAGAGAACCAAAGAGAGAAAATCCCAATGTCATTAAAATTCTCGTCTAGTTTTCCACATAAAACATTTTCTTAGACTAAAAACAAGTATCGAACAACATTGTGTCGTTGTCATTGGTACAAAAAAGCCTTAAAAAGCAACATTCAACATCATAAATAAGTAGCAACATAGTCATGCATATTTTATTTGCAAACATCTGGTGATTTGATCGAAAATGGAAACAAATTGATAGAGGCAGCATGAATGTAGTAGCCTACACCCTCACTTTTTACACTTTTTTCCTCGCAAACATCAATTTTTGATTTATTTAAACTCGTGTATATCATGGTTTCCCTTTAATCATAATGTCATGTATAAATAAATAAATTTTTTTCCCTCATCTCTGACATTTCGCTGAATTATAAAAGCCGCAATCGATTTGAATGCTCTTTCACCAAACGCGCATTTTTTATTTTTATTTTTTGCACATACATATTGCGGTATGTGTGAAGGCAAGACGTTGTTGTTGGAATAAGAAAAAGATTATAGGAGAAATCTGATAGGTTATTGTTATTATTATTCACCATCATCACATTATGTTCAGATATGAATAATGAGCAAGATTTGTGCGATGTATACAAATTGACAACACAGAATGCTATATTATTATGATTCTCACAATAGAATGAGAAGAAAACTATCATATTATGACATAAAAGAAGAAAAATCTTTATTCCTCCTTTTCACTCGCCTAAATTGATGTTTTGTCTGTCTATTTATCAACTTTAAAAGTGTTTCTCATTTCACAGAATGAGCAAAATGCAACAAAGTTTTAATCATTTTGTACAATAAAATGTAGTTGACAATAAAAATTGAATAATAAGACTACAGACGTCGTCTCTCTGACAATGTCAATGACTATAGTTGTTCAATGTCTGAAATAATTTTTTTGCTCTTAATTTAATTTATTGTACAATCAACACGATATCAATAAATGAGTGGCTATAGCTTTTTGCAAAGATAATAAATTTAAAAGTTTCTGTCTGATTGTAAAGTCAATGAATTTTAAAGGACCAAAACCAAAACTTACCTTAAAGCTTGCACTAAAATAAGATTTGTAAAGTCATGAAGTTCAACAAAAGCTTTCAAAACTTTCTCATTGAATGGATTTTTCTCGCCTAGATAGTCACCTATTGAAAAAATTCAATTTTAAATTTTTAATGTTCAATCGAGTGCACACAAATAGACAAAATAAATTACCGATTGCTGTTTTATTTAATCCTTCTCCTTTATACAAAAATTGCGCCACATCTTGTGGATCATGTTTGAGAAGATGGTTCTCGTAAAGATATTCGATACCTAAAAAATTGAAAAAGGAGAAGAAATGATGAAAATTTCATTCCTTTAATGGATTCTATCTTTCTATCTTCCTTTCATTAAACGGGGATAACTGGGAGATTATGAAAGAAAAGTGTGAGCGAAAAGGAAGAGATGTGGGTTAAATTTTATTTTCAGGGATAGTACACCCTTGGTTGGTTTAGATAAAATGCACTCAGTTAGTTAATGGAAATTTATTTGACCATTGGAATTTTTTTAATTTTTATTGAACCATGAAAAAAGGTTAATTTCATTCATTCCTGGTTAAGTTTCAATCATCGTCAATAATAATTTTATTCATCTCATTCCATACCTTTTTTCGGATCCATATTGAACTTTTTCCGTCCTATCGACATTTGCTTTTCCTTACTGGAATGCTTATTTTCGGACTCATGTGATTCCATCTCTTGTACTACTTCACTAAGCTCATCCTTAATTTGCTATATTGGGAAATGAAAAAGAAGAAAAGTAAATTTGATTATAAGAATTCTTCTTCATCATGTTCATTTTCTTTTCACATGTAGTGAGCTTTCTACGTGAAAGCATAAAAATTTAATTTATTAAATTTAACTTTACTTGTTTCTCTAGTTTATTTATTTACGTATTTTTCTATATGGAAAAGGGCATATTTTTGGTGATGGAGACGACGACGACGTCGACCGTAGAATGAAGAAGTTGAAATAGAAAATTAAGTAAAACGAATGTCACGCAATGACGGAGAAAAACGGAAGACGAAGAAAGCAGAATTTTTTTGCTTAATAAACAAATATGTACAAAACAGAGAAAGGTATGGGGGTGAGAAAGTTACAAACAATATTTAAGGTTCAAAAGATGATAATTAAAAACTCATTTGAAAAGAAGGAAGGAAAAAGGGTGCCGAAAAAATTATTATTATAACAAATTTTTATATCATAATGAAGATGAATAGAAATCTGGATTATGTATACAAGTGAATTGAACTAGGCAGATAGTGTGTGGATTTATGTATGTACATATCATCATCATTTATGCTTGTTTTTTGCGTGCAAGGGAGAGTTAGTAAAGTAATAGAATAAGAAAATATTGCTTCAGTATTAATGTGGACCATTATTTCTGACAGCTGCTTTTCTTTTTCACACAAATGATGAAGACAACGCACACACATACAGTGAAAATCTCATGGGGAGTGCTACGTTTCATCTCATTTTCATTTCTTACAATAACATCCAACCATAGTCACTACTGTCAAGTTATACAAAGAACAAAATAGGCAAAAGTAATAAAAAGCAGAATGAATGAAAATTTTCGGGTCATTCATGGAGTACTGGCGCAATAGGGTACAGAGAAATCCAATGAATGAATATAAAACACACAACACTGAAGACGACAGCTTGCACATAAAAAACAAAGATTGATTTTTCTCATGAGAAACGCAATATCACTGTATTTTGCCAATTCATTCCGATAGATAAAATTTTTTTCCTGCTTTTTCATCTTAACACAATGCCGAAAAAATAATGTTTAATGAGGTCTTCGCTCTCAATTCACTTGTCTCTCTCGCACCATGATTTTTCTTCGATTTTGTAAATTAGGCATGAACAAAAAGAAAAAAAGCGGTAGCAGAAGCACAAAATGGAAAAGAAAATGGCTTAATGACTTTATGTTGCCTACAAAATCCCTTTTCTATATTTCTTCACTTCACAGTGGACACCAAGAATCGTCCGTGCATATTTTTAATTTCAAATTTAAATTAAAAGCAATTTGGGTAGGTCTATGTAAAGAAAGAAGGAAGAAAATGTTGAAAAAGGCTCGAAATGAAGCTTAAAGTGAAATTTTCTTAATACCTTTAAATGTAGATCGCTTCATTAATTCGAAATAAAAAAACTTCGTAGCGGAACTAACAGTGAGAAAAAAAAAGAAAGAAATTTTCTCAATTTAATTAATTGATTTAAGAGAAAAGAAGAAACACTTCTATTGCTACCAATCACGATAGCTATAGCAATGATGGCAAGGAAACAACAAGTAATCTGAGAGAGAAGATGAATAATTTATGTGTGATATCTAAGAGATCACATCTACTGAATAGAAGGTAGAAATAGGAGTCTGACTTTTGGCAATTAATTCTCAAAATGTTTATTAAAAATTCAATCAAATTTATCGTCACTAGCAGCAATACAAATAGTCATCAATTATCAAATTTACATGGAGAGGGGTCATTAGACTAATTTGAGTTTCATTTATCAAATGTATGTCAGCACCAACATGTCTCCAGTCGAAAATCTCAAAAACAAACAAATAGGTAAAATACTTGTTAATACATGTCTCAACAAAATATTGTCACTCGTAATAGATATAATAAAAACAAAATTAGCACATTATGCCCGATAGTCATAAACACATGACCGACGAATGATGTTTGTAGATAGACAATACCTTCATATAGGGAAGAGGAAAAAAATGTTTACCTGTTTTGAAAATTCCCAATCTGATTTACAACTTGATAATATACTGCTACTTATCGTCAATTTGCTACCATTGCAATTATTACACTTATTTTGCATATTTGCTCGATTCTGTATATCACTGTTTTGTGTTGAACTATCTATAAACTCAATTGTACTATCATCTAATATTGAAATGGGAGTGAGTGATGATGAAGTTTCATCATTGTCCGTATACAAAAGCCTTCCACATTCATCAAATATTAGACCATCACGGTTCTTTGCATTTAATAATTGTCTCCTATTGATTAATTGCCCATTTTCATTAAATACTAAGCCTATACGATGGTGAATGTTGCTGTTTAGATTTCGATTGGTATTACTACAGCTCGTTGATGATGATGATGTTAGCGATTGTGTTGGAAGGGTCATTGTGTCATTACCGTTAATTGTTGCTTTTGTAACGACTCTCGTTGTCACCGTTCGCGTCGTTCTGCTAAATTCTTCTTTTTTGTTGTACAATAAAATGTTACTATTAAAATTACTTGTTTTTTGCTTTGGCTGTGGCTGTTGTTGTGAGGCTGGTGGTATTTTCATATCATCATTCTCTTCTTCGATATCTACATCGTCGTAATCATGAAAATCTGTTGCACAATAGTTTTCCTCGCTTGTAATTAACACTCTACGCATTTGATCACACTGTTCAATGTCATCGATTGGTGATACACCAAATGACGGTGATGAGGAGGTTTTTGATGAGAATTTACAACAACAATTTGTACATGAATTGCTATTTGACGATAAGTCGTCATTATTATTATTATTATTATTGCTACTATTGTTATTTAGTTTCAGTTTGGAAGGCTTTGTGCGGAATAGTAAGTCTTGTTCGGAAGAACCGCCATTGACGCCAGCGCTCGATAAATCTACGCAGCTCTTCTGTAGGAGCTTACTACTATCAAGTGATTTCTGTTTTTTGGGTTGTCGACGAAGTGAGAAAAACCAATTTGTTACGCCACCACTACCACCATTCGATTTCTTATCGCTTCCAAACATTTTTAATTAAATCTCATGTAATGGACCTTTATGCTAAAATTTTCCCCAGTGATGTTATTATTGTTTGAGTATTTTTTTGTTTAATTGAAGAAAAACTACTGTATAAAATTTCCCTTTTTACTCTTTGGATTTATATTATTATTATTTTTGTATAGAAGGCACTTTAATGTAGTCAATGAAGCACTTTTTGTTCTTTTTTATGCCGCGATTTTGATAATGGAAGTTTTTCCTTGTGCTGTTTATGTTTATTTCTATAAGTTTCTTTTTTTGCTGATTCAACTGCAAATTTTCTCTTTTTAGTGTCTCGCTTTTTGTTCTGATTTCTTCTGCTTTTTTGTGTATATTTATTCTAGTTATGACTAGAGAATTTTAATATGGTAATTTCTGGGAGGGCAGAAATATATTAAAAGCTAATATTTCAAGAGCAGCACATTCATTTGCATGAACTGAATATTTTCAATTCAATGTTTCTTCTCTCGCATTGCTTTTTACAGCATCCAGCAATGAAACATTGATGTAACAATAAAGCATTGAAAACATTCAATTTTATTTTGTTCTCTCTCTCTCTCTCCCACACCCGATGTTTTCAAAAAATAACAAGTTTGTATTTTTCGCTCTCGGCGAATATCTCTCTCAGCTACTTGGCAAATTGCCTGCAAAAGATAAAGGAATTTTTTTTTCTTTTATATGTCCGCTATATACACATAGCAGTGAGTGTATACATGCTTGCCATACAGCATTTTTTCATTATTAGCACATATTGCCGTAATAATAATATTCTTGATATTCTTTTTGTTTTAATTTGCCTTGGACTTGGTCAGTTTGTTTTTGTACATCTTTCTCTCTCTCTTTTTCTTGCTTGGTCATTTTTTACGAGAAAACAAATGTATACAAATCAAAATATCATACAAACACGTTCGTTGAATGAATTTGAGGGAAAAAAATATACAAATACGACTTATGTTATTTTCACACAGCATCATATTAATGAAAATAAAGCAATCAATTAAATGAGAGAGTTGCGGCATCATCTGAATGTAGGGTAAAGTTTTCTCTTCCGCTTAAAGCATGAAATTGCTAATCTGTCAGAATAATCACGCACTAAGCGTCAATTAACCAAAATACTATGTCTATGTCTCATTAGTATCAAACACACTTACATACACAGTTTTTTTGATATAAGTCTGATCAAAGTCTTTAAAATTTATGTCTTAACAAGTGTACAACTTCTTTACCACGTTTACTTACTTACTTAAAATATTTATATAAAAGTATTTTTTGCAGCAAAAAACAGTAGCAATTTATGCCATTAACCCACATTTTCTCGCATTCTGATCGCACTTGAAGTATAATGTTTATTCTTTTAAACCGCATAATATGTTAATTACCCAATTAATCGTAATACTCTTTATATCCCTCTTTAAACCCTCCCCATTGTTAACTTTTAATTTAAACTTTTCACATATATACTTGATAAGTGTTCCTCTTTCCCTTTCTTCTTACTTTTTGTTTTTCTTTTTTCCCTCATTTTGATTAAACAGAGTTTTTCTCATTTCATAATCTATCCCTAAAGGAAATTTGATTATTTACACGGTAAAGTTATTTTGTTCCTTCCGTCGTTTGCTACTTATTCTCATTTCTCTTCTCATCATCATGGATCAATATTAGAGATAAGAAAATGTTTTATAAGGAATAAATAATATCTAAGAAAAGAAACAAAGCGTGAGAGATAAAAAGTTTTCCTTTTTTATATTTCGCTTTTATAATAATAACGATTTCTGATAGAGTTCAGAGTTTCTCGCTTTTTCTTTAGTGATTAAAATTCTTTTTTGTCTTCATGAGGTCTTTACTTTAATCAACCAACACTTTGTTGATTTAAAGCTTGCACACAAAAGAATCTAAAAAGTTATTTTCATTAAATGAAAATACGAAAAAAATTCTTTTATCGTTTTATGCCTTTCTATTTCTCCATTAGACTTTATTGCGACATTTTCGCTTTCAATCTAAGAAGAAATGTAATAAGTAACGTATTAAGTAAAAGATGTTGCTGTTGTTTTATTGCTGCCTTACAGATCGAAAATAAATTTAATTTCGGGTGATGATGAAAAGTTCTCCAATCTTTCTTATTTTCTACTTACGCACATTTACATAATTCTTTCTCTCAATTTAGTTTTTTTGCTCCTTCAAGCGAATAAACAAGAAGAAAAAGCATCTTGCATGAAACTTCAACTCCGTCAAGCATCATTAGGGAGAAAGCGAAAATTTTCATCATGAACATCGTAAAAAATCAATGCACCCTAAATTCACGTCTAAGAATCTCAAAAAAATTTTATAGATAGAGAAAAAGATTTTTATGTATTGCGATATTTTTCCTTACATACATTTAAATGACAATAAGTGACTTTGTGTGCAATAAAATCATTCCTTTTTTATGTATGCGCGCCTCTTTTAAAACTAAATACATTTATACTAAAAAATATCCCATTAAAAATTCAAACTGTGTCCCATTTGGCGTAAAATTTCTTTCCTTTTCTCTTTCTTTGAGCTTACTAAAAAGGACATATACATTATCGTTATCATTAACATAAGCCACATTTCATTTGCTAGAATATCATACTCAGCATGAGTAAATGAAAAAGAATCTGTGGCTGATAAACAATTTCCGGCATTTTAACTTTTCTCCCTTCTCTATTTCTCTCTATAGAATGAACGTCGAGAGTGAGGATTATTTGAAAAGAAATAAAAAGTTTTTTGTGAGAAAAATAATAATGGACGTTGAATTGAAAATTTAAAGTGAATAAAGTTAGTATTTTTTTTCATCGATTATGCAAATTGACAAGGGAAGAATTAAAGATGAAATACATTGATTGTGAGAATGAAAGGAACAAATTTCTTTTTCCTTATTTCCTTCCTCAAGTATCATCATTATTATTATTGGCAGCAAGAACATTCAGGATGGCAAAAAGTCAAACAATAAAAACCATAATGAAGGAAAACGGTAGGAAAAGTTTCATACAAAAGTTGTCATCATTTGCATCATAATTAATTTTGAAAATGGCAAAATTGGATTAAAATTACAGTTTATTTCCATTATGGGGTCGTTATATATCAATTTCTGAGGATTAATTTGCATCTTTTTGCCATCTATTAACTTTCAGCTCTTACGTGCTCACATTTAACTGTATATAATAAAGCAAAAAAGGTTTATAAAGTTGTAAAACTGTAAGCAGAGACTTCACAGTAAAAAATAACGGTAATTTGAAAAAGGATCATATGCAGGCACAAACATATACATATTACAGCTACTTAATCATTTAAAATAATGATGATGATATGCAAATTCGGAAATTTTTATTTCTCTTGTTTCACTTGTGCACATATAGAATCTTAAAACAATGAAAAGCTTTTAACTTTACAGCAGTAGCAACATCTGCCTTGTAATTTGAAACTAAGCAACAGCGCGTTCGCAACAGCACCCAAAGCGTATTGCTTACCCACTTCTCCCCAACGATGAGCTTTATTAATAAATAAAGATATGAGAAAGTTGCAAATGAAATTGAACGGAAGTTTTTGCAAATTTCTTTTTAAATCTTCCAAAACATAAAAAAGTAATTTAAAATTTTCTATCTGGGGAATGAGTCTAAGTCTAAGTCTGGCTCACATATACCAGAAATCCGTTTTGAGTAATAAATTTCTTGATGGCGCTATTAAATTTCACATATTCTGAAATATTCGTTCACGCATACGCATACATCGGTATCATCAACAATAAAAGAAGAAACAGAGATAGTCGAGAAGAAAAAAGAATATCTAATAATTTCTTCTATCATCGTTTGTTGTTATGTGTGCGATTTTTCCTTCACACCACACGCGATCTCTCTCAGTTTGTTTGCTATATTAATCGGAATCGGAAATAGCCTTTGGCAAAGCTAAGAATCTCTCGCTTTTTCATTGTTTTTGTTGTTGTCATCCATTCAACACTATTTTCGTTCATTATGATTCATCACATCAACACCATCATCACAAAAAAAATTCAAGACAATAACCATCATATACAAAAATATTTTGGCGCATTTTTTGGGAAATTCTTTTTAAATACATTTTTTCATTCATAAAAATTCATAAATTTGTAAAATTCCAGACATTCTAATTATATTTATAAATTTTTTTCTTAAAAATTCTGAGTCAGAACCTCAATAATACCAAAAATAAATGCCACTAAATATTGTGGTCTTAAGTTCTTATCAATAAAAAGCAGTCAAAACGAATGAAATTTTCGCTGTGTTGCCAGTCATTTCAGGTCTTTTGTTAAATCGACGATGATGATCGCAACCGCATTGCCTCTGTTATTCAGTGTACAAACAAACACCCGTGAGAAAGCTATTTTTAGGTATTGCAAAAAATCATTTTATTTTTTTTTGCACAACAAAAGATGATTCTTATTTTATGTATAGGTTCACAAAATCTATCGATATGTGAAATAAAGAAAATGAGATTTCGTGCTTTGGCGTGTCTTTTTCTCAAGGATATACAGAAATGTTTTTTCGATTATGGAAAATCAATAGGTTTCGTAGCGCAAAAAAAGAAGCTTTGCAAAAAAACACACATTGATACAAAAAATTCTAATTTCGCATTTCAACTGTGCTTTCTCATTTTTGCTTATTTTTGATTCATGGCAACCATAAAAGTTGAATAAAAATGTAATCATTAGTAAAATTGCAGAACCCACATATTATTGTGAAGAAGGAAAGGAAATGAGAGAAAAGAAAATAAAGTTCATTGAACTTCTTTCCTTAATACTCAACTCCTCCTTCATCATTTCTTCTTATCATTCTTAATAGAAATCTTTCAATATGTAAGGAAAGAAAGTAAAAGAGCAAGGAACTCACGCGCTTTTGACTTTGCACCACAATTTTTATGCTCAAGCCATTAAATAAGAACAAGAAAAGAAAATAAAGATGAAGGATTTCACGTTGAGGAGTAATAAAATTGCTTTTGTGCGTAGGTGTTGTTGCTTCTTCTTCCTGTTTGTTCGCACTGTGGTGGTACTAGAAAAATTCCACAGTCTTGTGTTTTAAAGTTTCCTAATTTATTGCATTTTTGGTAGGAAGGGAAATATGGAAACAGTCACGTGTAGTACCATTAATGGCGGTAAATTTTTGCTACGTGAAAAAATGAAAAATTGGAAAAAAGGAAAACAAAACCCGATGTTACACATTTTAAAGACGCATCCCTTTTTATTACCAAACTGTCGCATTTATTACATTTAAATGGAGTAATAAATTCGGTACTTGTATATTTTGAACGTACTTTTTAAAACGCAATTCGTGTTTAGATTACAATCTACAAGCGCACCCATATACACTATGGAGCATCGAATGTGAAGCAATAAGATAGAGAAGAGATATTCATCTTTCTACTTCTTTTATATAAGTTATATGATATAAAATAAAATAAGTAGCTTCAAAAGAAGAAGCATCCCTGTGAAAATGAATTTGTTTTCTTTTCTTTTTTGCAGACTGCGAGTTAGAAAGTATTTTGTGCAAAATACATAAGGAAAAGGAGAAAAGTATCAAAAAGTTTATGGTGCGATGTTATAAAAAATTTCCTTATTATCCTCCAACCTTTTTCTTTTGTTTTATTTTATTTCCAGACAAAGCTAGAAAAAAAACTTACTAATACTACCACTACACTTGCTGGCATGTGTGCAACATCATCATGTGATGAAGAGCAAAAGGCAATAAAACAGGTATGCTGTTGTTCTAGCAGTATCTGCTAATGCTACGTGAATGAATGATGGATGAAATGAACAAGCAAAAATTCTAAGCATCTTAGTATGGGAATAGAAAAGATGAAGAAAATTTAATTTTTTGAAAGTGTCTGTGACAAAGAAGCTATAAAAATAAATAAAAAAAAAGATTTTTAAGTTCGACAAGAGATATCTATGTGTGAAAGAGACGATTGTTTGAAATGATGAATAATTATTTCACAAAATCAGGTATTTAATTTCATTTTAGAGTTAATGCCTTAAAGCAGTTTGAATTATTTTATTTAGCTTATTAATGGAATAAATTATGAGAATAAATACGGAAAGATGAAACTAAAAACTTTTTTTGAAACGTTCTATTGTTTCAATATTGAAATAAATATTTCACAAAAGAGAATAAATTAAATGAGACTAGTACCTACATACAGTTTCATCTAACAATCAATATTTGCTTAATTTCCCAAAAGCAAAAATTTTCATCATCAGAAAAAAACTATGTTATAGTTAAGCATTGTATTGCAGACTTAATCCTCGCGTGAGTAAAAGATTATTTATTTAATGGGAAATGCAGATTGACATCAACTCGCAAGAGACTAGAGAGTCTAATATTTTATTCAGTAACAGTAAATCTTTCTTTCTGCGCTTGAAAACTGTCAACTTTAAACAGATGTTTTTCTCTTCTGTACTTTTTTCACATTAGAGCGAAGGTGTTTGTTGTAAATATGCGAGAGAACATTTTTTTTTTCGTCTTCGTTTTAACTTTTTTGCACAATTAATGTGAGAAGGTAAAAGTAAAGTTTTTTCTGCATTTTAAATTTATTTTATTCATGTGAAACTTTACAAAATTATAAGAGTGAAATTTCTCTCTTTGTCACATTGCTTAATGAAACTCTATTTGTAATACTTTAACTTATTAGTCATGAATTCTTTTTTTAATGACCTCATGTATTTTATATAATTCAAAAAACATATGACGAAATATTTTGAAACATTAAACAAAAAACTGATAAGATAAGAGAGAAATTATTCGCGCATACTCAAGGAAAACAGAGCAACAACAATTTAGTTCCAAAGTCGTTTAAAAATATTTTTACGATTATTGTCATCATTAAATATCTAATGTCACAATTTCTCTCTGTTGTGCAGAATATTTAAATTAAAAGAAATTGTCAAAATTAAAATAATATTCAGTCTGTCCATCATGTCGTTAAATATTCTTCCACAATAATGAGAAAAATAGAAAGAAAGACACAAGACGATGATGGAATATTAACATTTTATTATTGACGCTTTCTCGTCATAATCCAGCTATCGAGATAGCAGCAAAAGTATCGTTATGAATTCGCATCTAATTTTGAATTCAGTAGTCAATGCTCTCTTTTGAGATCATCATTACTTTTCAAATGGCAGACAAGTTCCTTGTCTATGTGAAATAAAACATAATTCAGCTTCTTATATTAAGTCTTTCAAATTGGAAAACGTGTAAAAATTGAAAGAAATGTCGATTGAAAAAGATGTTGTGACAAGTATAGCCATATTTGTCGACTTCTACATTGAGTGTGAAATTTTCAGCATAATTTCGTATTTACACGTATTACGAAGAGAAATAACAAGCAATCATTATCCACAAAGTATAGATTATAAGAGCAGAATTAAACCTATCAATGGTATACAATCAAATTCAGACATTTCAATTTGAATTCCACTTGATTGGGTCTCACTTTCAAACTTGTTCTATCATGTGCCTTTTCCCATGAGTAAAGACTACAAGTAGAACTAGCAAGCAAGCAAGCAAAATGTGTATGTATATATCAGATATCTGGATTGTATTACATGCCATCAAATACTAATTTGCTACCCATTTGTTTTCTATTTCTACTCTACCTCGAGTTCATCAGTATACATATCATCATCATCATCATCACGATGATGATCATAGTCTTGGAGGCAAAATTATTCTTGTTTTTTTACTTTTATTTTCGTTTTCACACGACGTTTATTTATTAGAATTGAAAATTTAATTACATACACTTGAATGAATTACCCTAGCATTTATTTTGAATTTTATCTTCTAGCTACCTAGAAATGGTATTCTTGCGAGACAAACAAGCAAAATTCACTCCTTCTTAAATTTATGTAGTGAACTGTTTGTAATACGTATTTAATCAACTAGAAAAGGTTGAAACTTTCTATATATTTATTTTCTCCCTAAAACATCAACAGAAACAACTCGTTATCGACTTTACATACTTGGCAAAAATTTATTTGAGTAAGAGAAAGATGTTGAATTATATTTAAGTGTTATTTATTATAGAGAATGATCTACTAGTATTTCAAAATCTATATCAAAAAGAGTGAGAAGGAGTAATAGAATGAGATGTGTAGGAGTGTGAGAAAAATTAATTTGGTAGTATCAAGATGAAGAGGAGCGATAACGAAAAGTTTAACGATCCGGAAGCATTTTTAAAGTGATTTATTAAGCAAAAAAATGGTCTGAAGCGCAAATAATAAAAATAGAAACTCCTCCTTCCCTAGTTTCCTTTGCATAAGCCAATTTATATCAAAACATATACAACAGCATACATTATACATGTGACCCAAATTTCAAGTTACATAGAAAACAGCTATTCAACAGTAACAGCGGTGGTGGCAGCTAACTTGAACTAAACAGATGGCCTGACAATCATCACAGAGTCAGAAAGGAATTTTTTTGCTGCTCGTTGTAATTTTTTTTCTATTTACATGATGTTGTTTTCGCATGCTTTACATTCTTTTTATGGTTTTTTCACTCTCTCTATCGTCTAAAACACCCGCATTTGTTGATGGCAGATCGATTGGAATCTATCTATAGAAATGTAGACAAACATTCATATGTATATATTTGCATTTCTATCTATAGCCAACGACGATTTTCATTTATCCCTTCTCACTCCTCACTTACACTTTCTTCTTTCGATCATCAAACGAATGAAAAATTCTGAAGGAAAGCAAAAAAAAAAAATTCCAGTATGGTCTTTAAGAAGCATTTAATGTAAACATCATAAAATTTCTTCATGCATACAGCTGTGTGATGTGAAAAAATTTTTTCTTCTTCACTTTTCTTGCTCTTCTTGCTCTTCATCTTTTTCAAATAAAGAGAAAAGTTTTTTAAAAGAGAAATTTTCCCACAAATTTTTCCACACATGGATGTGAAAAGTTTATATGAATAAAGCCTGCCAAAATGATTAAGGTTTTTCCTTTCATTTTCCAATCTCCTTCGAGAAATCTTTTTCTCCTTTCCTTATTATTTTTGTATACTACAAAGTGTCATTTGATTGTACAAAATGTATGTGGCAGCAACAAGAGGCTCAATTTTATTATATTAAATATTTTTCTCCATCCCAATACTTTATTTTTATTTGTACAGAGTTTAGACTTGAAAGCCAAATTTGTTGCTACCACTGCTGTTGCCTGCCTACAAAATATTTTTCTATTTCATCCTATTACATAAATTCTGGGTCTTTTTCCTCGTCACAGTCAATATTACAAGGCATATATGTGTGAAGAGTTGAGTAGGTATGCTTTCGTTTTCATTTCATTATAAAACAGCAGCAGGAAAGAAGATAAAAAAGAGAAGAAAGTGAAAACCCACAATGGAAAATCTATTTTTATTACAGATATCCTCCTTTACTTTTTACATATTTTGTTTTAGTATGAACATATTCTTGCTAGCCTCACTACTAGTTATTATATATAATTTGAAAGGATGGACAGCAGAAGTTAAAGTAAATGAACAAATGATGTTGGTTATGGTAATAGGATTATGGAAATTAATTTTGACCAAGGAAAGCTTTAGTTTATTGACTTATAGAATTATTTTGGATAAAGTGTTTCTAGTGCTCTAATTTATATTGAATCAGTTTTGATTTCCCGCTTTTGTATTAAACATTTTTCTACTTTTACAAGGTCGTTCTTCAATGAAACGAAGGAAAGAAATAAAATTCACATCCGCTCTGGCAGCTAGGCCACATGAAAATTCAGCTGCTTTTTCTTTTTTGTATATTTTGATTTATAAATGCAATATTGCTTGTTTGCTATGGAAGGCAAATAGACGAACGTCTGGAGGTCAGCATTTTCTTAATATATATACCATTTGAGTAATAAATTTTATAACAAGCTTATTGCGGAGATTCTCTTATCACACTTTATTTCAATGAAATTTAATTTCTGCGTTATATTTCTCATGAAATTGATAATAATGATGAAGGAAATTTCCGTACTTTACATGCATATGGCGCAGCAATAGCAGTTTATTATTGTTTACTATGTAATGATCTTGCTGTCAAAAACATGAAAAATATTTTTTTAAAAGGATCAAAAAACTGAAATCAATCATTGCTCTACTCAGTATTGTGAGAGGAAAATTTTGTGATGCCAAAAATTTAATTGATGCTAGATCGTTATCATTGAGGTTTTTTTCCATCTCATATTGATTGCAAAGTTCATTGAATGTTTTTGACAGTTATTTTATAAATTACTTTAATAAAATATCGGTAAAAATAGGATTGAGTGAAATTTTATGTAAAAGAAGCCCAAATTGAAATTTATGTCTGTCAGTTAGAGAGTGAGAAAAATTTTACACACATAAAAATATGTACATATTTTCAGGCTTACAAGACCTTGCATTTTATTCAATTTCAAAGAAAGGTTTTTATGTTCTTCCACTTCTTTCAACTTATTGATTAAAGTGCCGAATTCGTTTTCGACATTTTCATGTTTGGCTTTCATACTTTCTAAGTCAAAAGAAAAGATATAAAATATTTCATTTTCAAATTTCTATCAAAACCATTGTATCGAGCACTTTCGATATGCGTAAGCGAGAGTTAGGAAACTAAAGAGAAAATCCATCACCCCGCTGCCAATTGAAAACTTAAATTCTACCTTCAACTTTACTCTTTGAACATTTATAGAATTTAAATTGTATCAAAATACACACAGAGTAATACGAATAAAAGAAAACAAAGAAGAAGAGAGAGGAAGGTTAAAATAGACCACTTAAAAGTTTGCTTTTGTGTGAAATTTATAGCACATTGCTCTGAATCAATAATGAACTTAATGTTTGTTTCAAATTGAGTGAGCAATTCGACTTTTATCTGGAAAATAACAAATGATATCGAAACGGCAAAAGAGTAAAAAAACAAGAATTTAATTTTTTTAAATAAGAAGAGAAGACATACAGATTAATTTCAAGCGAGTTAACCTTCTCAGTAAAATTAAGTGATTCTATTTGGGAGAATTTTTCAAATTATCCAAAAATGTCTCTCTTTAGGTATAAAAATGAAAAATTTTATTTAAACAAAAAATAATTCTCATGAAGATGATGCAATCAAAAAGATATTCTAAAAACACAAACAAAAAATGACAGCAAGCAGGCAATCACAGTGTTTGTAAGCTATTCCCACATCACACTTTTTCAATTGTTTTCAATTTCAACTCATTTATATCGTATTATAGAATATGAACTGAACAAACTTTTTTTATAAACCGCAATTGAATGATTCTTGTTATTTTTGGCACACGTATAAATGAATGAATGAATAATGCCAATGTTAGGTAGACAAGTTTCAATAAATATAAAATTCATATATCAATAACTTTTTCCGATGTTTATCTACAATCGATTTTGCATTGTAAAATGTATTTTTGCGATAACACAATGAACTCAATCGTCTGAAAAGTCGAGTACGTGTACCGGGGAAAATGGCAACAATAAGTTTGGTATCGACATTATTTAGCTTTTCTTTATGAACATTTTTTTCGCAATAATCTTTCTCTCCTTCCTCTATTCATTCTTTTTGTTTTATTATAATATTGTAAACATTTTTCTAAGCTTAGATTTACGACTATGACTTCCGTTTTATATCGTCATTTGACAGCAAAAAATTGTTTGTGACTATATTTTAACCTTAATATGGGAAATCAATTTGAATTGTGTGTATGTGTAGACTTCTAAACCGATCACTTTATTTATAACTGAGTTTGTTTGTCTTGACCGTATCGAGTCTACCTAGTGTATTTGTGTATTTACGCGAAAAAATTGAGAACACATTCGAGATTGTAACAAAGAACAAATTTCACTTTATTTTTAGAATCGTCAATTGTTTGGTATATTTCAAAGCAAAAAAAAAACAGATTACTCTCTGAGCGTTTGCAGATTTAATGAAAAATCAAATGAATGAAAAAGAAGAAGTCAAGGTTAAAAGCAAGCAATCTCATTTCATTTGCTCATTTATATTAGAAAGTGTTTACATATTCAGAATCCCTTAATATATATTATTCACATAGACATAAATTTTCTCATGAGCCATATTGTGTTTATGTAAAATTTAGTGTTGGAAAGTTAAAATTTTTTTCATTTATTTTAATTCTTTTCAAAACTAATTTTCTGTTTTGCTACATAAACATGTTATTCGCAATTATATTGTATGACATTTAAATAAACAAAAGAAATAGTTTTAACTACATGCGATTGGGAATAAGTACATGCCGTGAGAACGTATAATTGTATTGCACACACATAAAAATGAATTTCATTAAATTGCAATTTTCATTTTTTGATATGCATTTAATTATTTATCTATTTAGTTTGAGCAAAAAAATAAAACATGAACACTTGCTCAACTTCGACTTGTTATTTCGTTCATTCATTCCTTTCTAAATGATAATTGAAATGAGTCATCATCCGTTTCAACATTAAGGGGATTAAATGTTATTACATTTTTTTCGGACCCCAAACACGAGTGAGTTGGCAAGCATAAATAAAATAACAATAGTAGTCGATAACAAGTGTGTTCATGTCTAGAAATGTCTTTATATAAGAGCATATAAGCCAGTGAGCCACGTGTTTAACAATTTGTTTTATTATATTGTTCAATGTGTTTTTGACACGAAAATCAATTTCCGTTATTGATGCAAGCAGAAATTTAGGGAAAGGTTGTGAAAAGCGTAATAAACAGAGATATAAAGCTTTTGCATTCAATGTGATTGATTTCCCTTGACCTTAATTCTACTTCGATGGCTATGATGTCTCTATTTATCTTTCGATAGATTGTCCTCAACACTTCACTGCTTTCTATTCACTTGCAATGTAATGTTATTACAGGATTTATCTAAAACTCTTATCTCTTAATATCCACAGGCTATTTACCGATTTTACTCATTTTCTTGCACACTCAACACATTTTGTACTAACACTCGAGTATTTTGTCGTTGAAATATTCAGTGTGATAACAATGATTTTCATTCTTTTCCCATAACAGCAGCAACAGCAATAAGGGAATATAGCACACAATGCAAATGGCTCCCACTAGAAAACTTTTTCATCTTTCAGAGAAAGACTCTGTCCTGACAAAGTTACAGCAATGCCAAATAATATGGAATTCTAGTTTTATCGCGGATTTATCCATCTCAAACATCTTCATTTCATAAAAAAAAGTTGTACAAAAAAATTTATCTTACAAACAAGCAAGCAAGAAGAAAAAGCGGAAAAATGATTCCCCTTGAGAGCTATAGGAAAATAAAGGCATTTAATAAAACTTCTTCCTACTACTTTTTTATCGTCACAGAATATTCATTCAATTTGATATAAAAGAGCTGCAAAATATATAAGAATTATTACTTAATCTTCTCTTGTCGAGCATAAAAGAAAGCGAATCAACGGAAAATCAAATTATATGTCGATATATTACATAAATTGATAGAGTGAGCGGATGTATTCATGTATTCATGTGTTTACTCAAGTATGTGTGCTGTCGAATTTGATAAACTTTAATTCAATATTCTTCTTTTGATACAAGTCGCAGTCTACAATCATTTGTTAACTGAAGCGTTCACATTCGTTTCCATATTGAAATGAAATCTATGAGCATCAATAGGTCTCATCTTTCATTATTGCTGAAAATTACACAATAAGCTACTAGTGCTTCTATCAATCACCAAAAACAACGAGAGCGAAGAAATATTACGTCAAAGTTTTATATTTCATTATGTCTATTATTCAACGAAAATTAATGAATGGATAGAAGTGAAAAATTTTCGTAATCATGGTATTCTGATGGAATTTATAGCTAAAGAAGGGTGAGAAAACATTTTTTTTTCAAATGTGAAATAAGAGACAAGTCGTCAGATCAAGAGATAAATGGCACATACAAAAATTTCTATGGTTAAATAGAATGAAGCTTGATAAGAAATAAAAATAAACGAGCATAGTGAAATGTGAATTTCAAGGACTTTCTTTTTTGAATAGATAAAAAAAGAAAAAAAATAATTCAAACTTCTTTTTCCACTATGATTTGTCAGCAATAACAAATTGCTTAAAAACAAGGATATGCGTGCTTGCTTTATAAACTCTGTCTGTTCGCTTAAATCACGCCTACGTCATCATAATAATATTTTTATCTCTCGGTACGCACTCATCCAGAAGAACGACAGAGGAAGAAATTTATACTTGGACGTGCCAATTTTCCATTGTCACAAAAGTGAATACAGCAAAAAATCCTAAATCTTGTGAAAAAAAAAATCATTTTATGGTTGGAGGCGTCCTTTACGAATCAACAAATTGTCAAAAATAATAAAATATTATAGAGTTCATTGAAACATTCGACAGGCTTACGATGTTTCGGTGCCCCACATAAAAAAGAAGATATGAGAAAAGTTTGTTTTTTGGGCTTTTTTTGTTCATTGCAAAATCAATTGACTTTTATATGGTGTTTGAATCGGAACAGAATCGGGTCAAAATATTTGGTATCGACAGAAAAAGTCCTTGATATAATGAGCTTTGTATTATAAAATTTTATTTTTATATCGACATCAATCGAGAAAGCTTTTCTTGCTCACCAACCCACACACAAAAAGGAAGATTTAAATATCACAAATACCAAAATGTCTTAATATGCGTGAAGGATTGGATTATTCATCACTGCCAACCAAACGTGACGTTAAAGATTAAACTTTAAAGCAAGAATACATGCTTAGGAAATATTATTTAAAAAGAAATCATAATGTGTGAAGAGCGTTGAGGGAAGCCCTTAAAAATAAGTTTGTTTTCTTGTTTTTGTTCTCATGTCTTCATGTGTGAATCTTTACTTCCTTTAAAAAACCCATTTCTTAAGTTTATAAAGTATCTTTTTTCCTCTAAAAATTGTTTACAAGACGCAAGAAAAGAATGAAAATATTATTCATAATGTTAGCTCGAAGCCGGTAAAGTGTCGCATGTTTCTGACATAAAACCATAGAGGCAAGAAATGTATCGCGATAAAAATTCTTTTATATACTCTTTGCTCATTTTTCGTTCATCTGAAAGGCATACACATATTAAAAAAATCAAGTCGTTTTACACGAGTAAATACAGAGAAATGTTGAAGAATGAGAAAACTTGGTTCTTTATGTTTGCATTTACTTCAATGTCATTCACATTTTGTCGCACAATTCTCGATAATTTTTTTCCTCTCCTCATATGTGTTCAAAAATAATTTAAAGAAACAAGGTGTGTGTAGAGTTGCACAACTTTATGCATCCACTCTCATATTCATGTTTGATGTTCGCCACTATAAACTTTAAAGTTATTTATATGCAAAATATGTCTTTCTCAATAATAATAATAAGCAGGCATTTTTTGCATAAACGTACACATTTTAAAAATGGAATGTTTAAAGCAGACGATGCAAATAACAAATAGTTCAATGTAGTCTTCTATTTAGATTATAATCTCGGTATATCATTTCTTCATATTTCTCTTCTCGAGATGCTTTTTATAAAGAAGAATAACACATACACACGTCCATTTCACTTAATATAAAATCTTTATCACGTCGAGAAAAAAAGAGTGGCATGGGGAGCAGGCAAAATTTATTTAAATAATACCAAACTCAAATAAGAAAACACACAAAACGATTTGCATAATGAAGAGAAAAGGTATATGAACGCTTAAAACGAAAATTTTTATATGTGAAGAAAGAAAGATAAAATGCTTGTGAAGTAGGAGCGAAAGTATGAATATGAAAGATCAATTTTTAGTAGCAGCAGCAAAGAAAAAGGTAGAAAAGATTTCATGTCATTGTTGATGTTGATAATGATAGCAAAGAGAAATGTTTGCAGTTGACAAAAAACTATATTAAATATTTCACATTTCTACCAAGTTGAAAATCACATGAAAATAATATAATTCTATTTCTAATTTGTGACATGAGAGAGTCTGAACAGACATTCACATCCGTATAAAGAAGAGAATGTTCTATCGTTAAAACTTTTACCATAAAAATTTCACTCAATTATTACGGGAGCATGGGAAGTATTTCAACTTACTCTAGGCATCAATTGAATTACTTGGCAAAAATTCTTACATTTTCTTCTCTAGAAAATTGAAATATAGAGTACAAATTTATCTATTGTAACGAAGAACGTCAAGTCGGCGGCGTAAAGTTCTTTTCTCATTCACTGAAATTGTATGACCCAGAAAAATTGAATATAAACATTTTTTTTTCAAGTCCATTGACTTTAATTGTCTGAAGCTCTCTCTCTTTCTTCTTCTTTGTTATTTGCTTCTCAAATCATTTCAATCTATCTAGAAAATATGTATGTACATGAGAGAATTTACAGAATTTTTGCAAAAAAATATCTAGATCATTTATAACTGTACATGATTTTGTCTCTATCGCCCTGACAATAATAATCGAGATCTTTATAGCATATATTTTTACTACAATTTCCCATTTCATTGTTACCTATTATTTTTTCGTGTTGTTTCTTTTCTTTTACTATTTGCACTTATCGAAATCGAGACATACGCCCTTTAAAACTTGATAAAATATGTTCTGATTAACCCAGATTAACCTGTGCCGCTTTATGTGTGACTTCTGCAAAGATTTAACATTACTTTTTATCTATATATTTTACTCCTTAGTGATTCACTTCTATCAGTATGTTCAAAGTATTATAGCAAAAATAAATTTCAATCAATAAATTCTAACGAATCTTCCCAATGCATGGTTAGAATTCGAAATTTTTTTTCTCTCTCTCTCTCGCACATTCACATTGGTTTTTTGCCAAATTCTATTTCATTCATCGAGAAGAAACGACGTGAGTGCGTTTGTGAGTGCTGTTCAATTTGCGTCATTTCTTTCATTTTGGGTTTATGAGTGACAAAATCAACTATATGCCTAGAAAAATATAATATACGCGTATTTATGAAAGTAGAATAAGTGACTCACGAAAATACATAAATTTGTTCATTATCAATTTTCGCATTCGCATGTGTGTGATGATGATGTGATATTGTGATAACGATGAAAATAAAGTTATTTGAGTGAAAGCTTATAAATGCTATACGAAGAATAGCGAACAAAACGAAATAAAAGAGATGAGTATAATGGCATAAAATATGATCTTGGGCACACGACGGGAAATTGTGAGCAATCATATTAAATATTTCATATTTTTTTTCTTGTCGTTCTCTTTCTTTCTTTCATCATTCTACTCTACCAGAAATGAAACACATTCATTCATACAAAAATTCAATTGATATCATTTGTGAGAGTCATTGCGTAAATCTTCCTTCACTAGTCAGAAATTAATTCGCAAGCGAAGAGAGAGAGAGAAAGAATTCAATTAAATGTTCCATTCTTATCGTGCGACTATCAGAATACAGCGAAAATGTGGAATTCACTGGAAACATATATTATTCTTTAATTTAAATTGTGAATGAATCATCATCATCAAAAACAATTCTTAATAACTACAGACAGCTGTGTGTGAAATGAATAAATTTGATTATCACTCGAGACTGTCAACTAGACTTTGCTTTTGCTTGCAAATTTATGTAATTAAATGATGATTATTAAATGAAATTAGCTCATATTTACAGTTTGTTTTTGAAATAAAACATAAGCAAAAATGGAAAAATATGAAATACAATAAAAGAGAGCGAAAGAAAAAACAACTTTAACTCTCTCATATTAAACTATTCTAAATGTTTAATTTCGTCAAGCTTTGTAATTTTAATCTTGAAAAATGATTTTTATGTGCTCCTAAATATAAAAAAGTTTTTTCTTTCTCTTTTTCACTACTCTTTCGCTCGCTTGCTAATTTAAGCAAGTGTGTATACATGTCGCATTGTTCGGCAAATTAACAAACATTTTCACAAAAAGTTTTATCTTATTTCACAGGAACTCAAATTAACGAAAAAATGCTGTGTCTTGGCAAACAATTTTCTTATATGTATAGACTCAAAAGAAGAAATTAAATATTTCCTTACAATTATTCCTCATCAGTACTCAACACTATTTTCTCACGATGACATTGACTTGATTATCGATGACCAAAATAATCCGTGTCACTTGTCCTTGCCGGCGATATGGCATTAACTTTTCTCTCTGTCTTCACTTTTAAAATGCGCAAATATTTTTTTTCTTTTTAACTGTCTGTCGTTACATTTATTCACACACACTACAAATTAAAATGATTTTTTTTACTCTTTGTGCAGCAGCAGCAATTTTAATAAAATAGAACTAATTTTAATATAAATTGCGCAATTCATTCAAGTGTCTCTATTTTGCAGGCAATCTCGATGGTGGCTTATCAAAGCTAAATCACTACAATTCCACAAAGGATTATGGCAGATATTTTCATCACTATTGAGAATTAGTATAAACAATATATTTTCCGTTTGTAAAAATCGACTAAAACAATTTACTCTTATCTATCATACGAAATGACGAACTCATTCGAAAAAATCAAAAAAATTATTACAACGGAATTATGACGTCATAAATAACTCAATTTATTCATTTCATATATGAATAAATTGGATATATTTATTTGCTGATAAGATAATCTTCTTTTTCACACTTTTTCTTTTTTATATAGAGCCAATTCACACACCAGACACTATCTTTTTCTTCTAGTATGAATAGAAATAACTTCTAAGCAATTTTTTTGCGAAACACTCACGACCGCTTTGCAGGAATATATCAGCAATACTGGCTGTTTTGCTTGCGAGAAATACTTTCCTCTTCAATGTTGCACGATTTCGCAAAACGTTCAACAATCAACAATGTAGTAAAACAAGCTGAAGAGACAAGCCCATTGAGCAAAAAATGCATATAACGCAAGATTTATAGATTTCATGTTACAGAAGGAAGGAATAATTTAGAGAAACTGGCATTCTTAATCCATTTAGAACCTAGATATGAAGTGCATTTCATTAGAAATACTTTTATATAAAACTTATGAAAAAAGTATAGGAAATAAAAAGAAAACAAGTGTCGTAAAAACATTCAAACGTTTTATCCTCGTTGCTGTCTTCTTTTTCTTTTTTATCCTTTTACAACTCCCTTGCATATAAACAGAATAAAAGAGAGAAAAAAGAGCGGAAGAAGCATGTTCATTCACATCATCAAACACCAAAAAAATTTATAAGTGTGAGAAAGAGTTTTATGTGAATGAAAATATAAAGAATTTACTCCAATTTTCTTTATGGTTTTGGATATAAGCGTGCATAAAAAAATATCTAAAGGACATGGAATGCTCAAAAAGATAGTGCGAAAATAAAACAAATTGGAATTTTATGTAAATTGAAAGAGCGATCAATGGCCTACATTTTATATTTTAACACATAAACATTTTGCCTTCTCTTTCTCACTTTATAGAATGACTAAAATCAAAATTTTTTTACATAAAGGGACATCAAGAAAAACTGATGAGCAATTTGATGTAATCGAGCGTTTGAAGCACATCTTTCTTATTTGTCATAAATCTCAATGAGCAGGAAGGGCCTAATTGATATTAATCACGATTCATGACACTGTCAAGTGTTCACATTTAATTCATAGCAACAACAAAAGTGCTGAATGCATTCATTCATTCAGAAAGAAAAAAAATTCCTGAGAAGAATGATGAGTGAATCATTGGTATTTCAACAGAAATTTCTCTTAATTTTTTGTATATGAAGATTAAGGTGTGGACTTATGATATAAATTTCAAGTTGATATTTACTTGTGAGTATAGTTCAATTGCAGATATGTACACAGAGTATATTTATTTTTTGTTTTCGTCATATGTATCCCCAAATATGCACAACATTTCCATATAGAGAACATTCCAAAATTTTTTTTTTAAGCAATCACTTACCTGTATTTCTAAAAGCAATTCTTGTTTCTTTCTTCGTAACTCTATTAGCAATTTTTGCTGTTCAGGCGTAAGGTCCACTAAAAATATATTTAATAACAGTTATTTCAATTAAATTTTGTCTCTGATCACTTTATGTAAAATTATAATTTTTTTGTGCTTAATTTATCATTAAAGGGATCTCATTTTTTTATCAATAATACTTTTATTACACTTCTCGAATATAATAGAACTATTTTAATTCACTTAAATATGTCTATTGAGATGAATATAGATAAATTAGCTTGATCATTTAGGTCGATTGTTTACCTGATTGAAATTCTTTATTTCCTGCATGCATGCCTAAGGCTAAACTATTTTCCATTAAACTAACCATACTTTTACACTCAATTCACTTATTATCCGAAGTTTATATCGCGAATTTGATCGACACAACCTAATGAAATTCTCTGCTTAAATTCTTCAAAAAAAATTTGTTGAAATTATTGTTGTTATTATTATTTCAACTTACTAGAATAAATTTAAATTTGATATTATCGTTTTGATATGTTTTATGATTTATTCTAGTACAACATAAATTCATTTATAGACTCTTAAAGAAGGTTAAGATGTTTTTTATAACATTTTTGCTTCATATTGCGCATTATGTAAATAAAAATGTATAGAAAACACAACATTTGTAAACCTAACATGAAGATGAGATAAGATCACACAACATATTTTTGTTGTACTGCAAAAGTCGATATTCCCCTGTTAAAAACCAAAATATTTCACATCGTAAAAAATTTGCTGTAGATAAAAATGTCTAAAAGTAAGGGAAGAAAGCGAAAGAATGAAGATGAATACGACTTACAAACGATTTTAGAGGATGATATATCGAATGATGGTACAACTGAAGCTGCAGTTCCGCAAGCTAGCGGTAGAAATGCCGAAAAAAATGATGATGGGGTAAGTCTCATATAAAAATTTCATAATATTGAATAAAACATTTTAATTTTTCTAATAGATACAAGAAGATGAATATGGAGCAAAGGATTATCGAATGCACCTTGAGCTTAAAACAGATCATTCATCACGACCACTGTATGTTGCTCCAAATGGTCATATTTTCTTAGAAACGTTTTCGCCGGTTTATAAAAATGCACACGATTTTTTGATTGCAATTTCTGAGCCTGTTTGTCGACCAGAACATATTCATGAATATAAGTTGACAGCTTATAGCTTATATGCTGCCGTTTCAGTTGGTTTACAAACTCATGATATTATTGAATACCTTCGAAGATTATGCAAAACTTCCATTCCAAAAGGTATAGAAGAATTCATTAAACTATGTACGCTTTCATATGGCAAAGTCAAACTAGTTTTAAAACACAATCGATACTTCATTGAAAGTCCTCATCCGGAGATATTGCAAAAACTATTGAAAGATCCAGTGATTCAACAGTGTCGATTGAAACGAACTGAAGAGAATATGGGTGAAGAATTTATAAAAAGTCAACAGAATATGAAAGGTGTAACATTCGGACAAAAAACTACAGTCGAAGAACCAGAAGGAAATAACGAAAAAAATCAAGTTCCGGAGGATCTTCAAAAGCTAATTGATAATGAAGAAGAAGAGGAAGAAGTTAATTTAGAGACAGTATCTTTTGAAGTTGATCAAGAGAAAATTGAAATTATTCAAAAACGTTGCATTGAAATTGATCATCCTTTGCTAGCCGAATATGATTTTAGAAATGATACAATTAATAAGGACATAAATATTGATTTGAAACCAGCTGCAGTTCTTCGTCCTTATCAAGAAAAAAGTTTGAGAAAAATGTTTGGAAATGGTCGAGCCAGATCAGGTGTAATCGTTTTACCTTGTGGTGCTGGAAAATCTCTTGTGGGTGTTACTGCTTGTTGTACAGTTCGAAAGAGAGCATTAGTTTTATGTAACAGTGGTGTTAGTGTTGAACAATGGAAACAACAATTCAAGATGTGGTCGACAGCCGATGACTCAATGATATGTAGATTTACTTCAGAAGCAAAAGATAAACCAATGGGTTGTGGAATTTTAATTACAACTTATTCTATGATAACTCACACTCAAAAACGTTCATGGGAAGCGGAACAGACAATGAAATGGCTTCAAGAACAAGAATGGGGTATTATGGTGCTAGATGAAGTACACACTATTCCAGCAAAAATGTTTCGACGTGTACTCACAATCGTTCAGAGTCATTGTAAATTGGGTTTGACTGCAACATTACTACGGGAAGATGATAAAATCGCTGATTTAAACTTTCTGATTGGACCAAAATTATATGAAGCAAACTGGTTAGAATTACAGAAAAATGGCTATATTGCTCGAGTTGCGTGTGCAGAAGTATGGTGCCCTATGACAGCTGAATTTTATCGTGAATATCTTATTGCAAAAGTATCAAAGAGAATGCTTCTTTATGTTATGAATCCAAATAAATTTCGCATGTGTCAATATTTGATTCAGTATCATGAAAGAAGAGGCGACAAAATAATTGTTTTCAGTGATAATGTGTTTGCATTGAAGCATTATGCAAAAAAGATGAACAAACCTTATATTTATGGTCCTACACTGCAAAATGAAAGAATTCAAATTCTTCAGAATTTCAAATTCAATCCAAAAGTGAACACAATTTTTGTGAGTAAAGTTGCCGACACTAGTTTCGATTTGCCAGAAGCAAATGTTTTGATTCAAATATCTTCACATGGTGGTTCGAGACGTCAAGAAGCTCAACGTTTAGGTCGTATTTTACGTGCAAAGAAAGGATCTTTTGCAGAAGAATATAATGCATTTTTCTACACTCTTGTTTCACAAGACACAATGGAAATGAGTTATTCAAGAAAACGTCAAAGATTTTTGGTTAATCAGGGTTACAGTTACAAAGTGATTACTCATTTAAGTGGAATGGACGAAGATCAAAGTCTCTTCTATAAGACACGAGAAGAGCAAGGACAATTGCTGCAACAAGTTTTAGCAGCATCTGATATAGATTGTGAAGATGAAAAAGTTCCTGGTGAAATTGGCGGATCAAGACCAGGTACTTCTAGAAAAACTGGTGGTTTTAGTTCACTTTCTGGTGCTGACAATGAGGTTTACTTTGAACAAAAGAAGAAAAGTAGTGTTCAACATCCACTTTTTAAAAGATTCCGTTAAGTTTAAAGAACTTTTTTTGCTACATTATGTATGTTGTGTATGAAACATTTATTAAAACAATTCTTTTTTACATAAAATATTTTATGTTCTTTTATTTCAAATAAATGAAAAAAGAAATATTAAAAAATCTTTCAGGATCGAAGGAATTAATATAAGCGATCGATATTAATTATTTTAATTATTGCCCAATCTATGTCCTGCACCACCAAAAAGTGTACCAGTTCTTCTTTGTGGTTCATTGTGTTGTGTTGTTCGGCCTTCTGGTGCAAATCCAAAAACGCCAGATGGTCTAACATCAGGAAGATAATTCTTTATAAATTGAGGTGTTTTCAAAAAATCTGACCCATTCAGTTCTAGTGGATATGTAAATTTAAGGAAAAAGTAAAGATGTCCGATCAAAATACCAAAAAGTGAAAGCATTCCACCATTTGATAATAAAACATTGAAGGCAAAAAGTACCCACGGAAGATACATTGCTTTAAATCTGCTACCAAACCAAAATGTTACAATAATCTCTTTATTAAGTTGACACCAAATGTATAAAACTGATAAAACCATTGGATCCATTAAAACCTATATTATAAAAATTTCATTAATATTAGAATTAGCTTAAGTATCGATTATGACTTACTGGAAGTGGTACAAAAAGTGAAACACCTAGACAACATATCCAGTTGAAAAGGAGCATGTAGACAAAATCGCTTGGACTACCTAAATAATGTTCCTTCTCAAGACGCGATGAGTAATTATACATGAAAAAGCAGTTCATGAGAAAGTGAAATGAAGTTGGATAGTAGAATAAAGCTGTAATTGGTCTCCATATCTGCAAAGAAAACAAATATTTAAAATTCATAGATTAATTTATAAGGTAAGCAATAATTCTTCACTTACATTGAAGTGAGATATAACTAATGGCCAATTTAACAAAAGTGCATATCTTGAAACAAGACCAATCTTTTCCGCTACCGATAATCCGACAGTTGCTGTTAAATAATATCTCGTAAAGCGAGGAATCGAATTATACCAGGAGGAAAAATCCGACATTGTTTTGTTTTTAATAAAGTTAAAGATGACTTAATGGAATTTGAAATTTCACAATAACCACGTCAGTTCTCTCAAAAACGTCTCTTAATTAATTTAATGTCTTTATCGTCTTTAAATTGTGACTCACAAGATCTTTTTAAAATGTTTAATATTCTAATATACGTGTTAACTTTTATATTTCAAGAGATTTAATTTTTTTTCTTATCTTCACAGAATGTAAACAAAATCACTTTGGTAAAAAAATTTTCGACATTGCACAACTGTCATTTAGCTTTTAAATAAATACGAATAATTTCCGAAAAGTAGGGCCGCCATTTAAATTTATATAAATTTGATTATTTCAATGAAAACAACCCGATAAAAAGGATTTTAAATAATAAACTAAGTTTCAACTGAAAGAATTATCGATTAAGGATCGAATAAACTTATAGGCTCTCAGCGGATTGTGAAAGAAAATGAGAAAAATTGAATGAAACGAAATAATTTACAATTTTGAGGTAGATATTCAAGCGAAATACATTTTCCAAATTTGTGGCGCTAAATGGCATCAAAATAAATTAAGGATGATATTTAACTAAAACAGCAAACTTTTTGTACGAAAATAATTTAATCCAGTGTAAGAAAAGTGAAATTAAATAAAGATAATTAGGAAAAATTGCAATTGTTTGTGTGATGAGAAAGTGAAGAACGAGAAAAGTGGAACTCGAAAAGCTTTTATGACCAACAAAGTATCAAATTAAGAAAAAATGCTAATAATTCAAGAGTACTTGTTTGCTATTCTCCTGGATTTGTTTGATTGCCATATTCGTAATGCAAGCCTATTAACGTGAATAAGTCAATGATGAAAGAAAGATTAACTCGATTTAAAGTTTGTGAATCAAACATTCTTCTTTTCTTTGCAGAATAAAAAATGAAAACTGTTCATAATGAACGATAATAATTTAGACATACCGGTCACAACTCTAGCTGGACTAACCAGTATATCAGATTGTAAGTTAATTGAAATTTATACAAGACGCTCATTAATTTTATTATTTCATTTTAGTACTAAGCGAGTTACCATTATCTGATTCTTTGCCATCAAATAAAACATTATTATTTCATCCGAGAGTGGCTGAAGAAGCAAACAACGTTCTTAGTCAACGGGATGATGCTCTTGCACAACAACTCATAAGTGCTATAGAGCAGACCAATTCAAATCATATGTATGAGCAAAAATTGAAATTCATCTTACTCAATCTTTATTATCATTGTTTTCTTGTATTATATTTTTAGTGAAATTAAATCAGAATTCTTAAAGGATGAGTCAAATGCGATTGAGGCACCACTTATGCTGAAGTTAATTCAGGCATCTAGACCAAATGTCTTTAATAGTAATGTTTATAATCAGAAATTCGGTGAGTATTGTTATTTACAAAAACAAACTATATTTGAATGTATATACAATATGCACACCTGCTTTGCTTTCTTCCTTCTTTATCCCTGTTCCCATCATCATTCATCAAAAAAAGCTTTAAATAGTGTTTTCGTTTTATGTAAAATTGGCTTCATAGTTTTTATCTTTTGAAATTATTGACTTTATAAATGCTCAGTGTGTTTCGTTTTGTATTTTTATTTATTTTTTTAGTTAATCCCATTGCATCATCACATTTTCAAAATGCACAACATCAAAATCTCACTCAAAATTACTCATTAAATCCCAATCCGATGCAAGCCACAAGTCATTTCAATGCATCATTTAATTCCACCAATAATTTTAATAACTTTGATCAATCCAATCAATTTCAATATTATTCACAACAACAACAACAACAACAAACCTCTGCCGCTACCTCTGCACAATCTGATACTTTTGAAGTTGGACAAATGTATCAGCAACAACAGCATCAAAATATGCAATATTATGGACAAGCGATGCAGCAACCACAGCAGCAGTCCTCTCATCAAGGAATGAATGGTCCAACTTCGACTTATCAACATACAATAAATGATCTTCTGGTGCATCAACCATCAAATTATCAACAACAAACGAATATGTATAATAATCAGCAGCAACAGGAACATATTCAACAACCAATCCAACAACAAATACATCAGTCGGTTAGTATCATTTATTACGCATTTTATATAAAGAAAGAATATTGTCTTTTATTTTATTATCAATATTTCATTTTTTTCCTCATTTTAGTTTAACATCGCACAGTTATTGGATACTAGTAGTAATTCAAATAATTTAAATCATCAGCATTCGCAAAATCTCACCGGCTTTTATCAAAATAACATTAATAGTAGTAGTAATAATAATAGCAGTAATAGTAATAATATCAATAATCTCCCGCAACCGCAACAACAGCAGCAGCAACAAATGATGTCTTCCATCTGCACATCATCAGCATCACAACAACAAGCATTTAGCACTATAGATCAAAGTCAGCTAGATCAAAATCATTTTGTTTCTACCGGAAATAATCATCAGCAATTACAACAGACAATTAAAGTGGAAAATCAAATACCTCAATCGAAGAATAATCATATTGCACCACCACAACAACAAAATCAAACTCCAACTCAATTTAATCAACAGCAGCAGTCTTCACAGTTCAATAATATGCATTTGCGAAGTATAGAACAAATGATGTGACTCAAAAGACAGCGCCTCGTAATAATGAATATTTAGAGCAACAAAGCAGCAAAGACCGTCGCCTGCACAAGGCACAACTGCACCCGAATCTAATCATCTCAATGTGCAACAGCAAAAAAGCGAAGAGCACATAACTAACAGTATTACTAAGCATACGCAAAATGAAGTAGTTGCAGCTACAACAAGTCATCAAAAAGAGTCTTCACCGCCAGCAAAGGTGCCTTCTTTGATGGAAACCTTTGATATATCTGATGCCGATGCAATAAGTTTTAAACAATTGATTATTCCTGTGACAAAAGTAAAAGTGAGTCCCGAAGAGCAACAGTTGTTAGCCAATTTTGATGATCTTAATTCGTACGATCTCTTCAATCAAATGAAAGAAGATGAGAAACGAACGCCAATGAAACGCAAAATTCCATTTCCACAAGATGATGTTATGGAGACGTTTAATCAGCCTAAATTGAGGAGAATTGAGAAAAAATTGATGCCAGTTGCAACTAAAATGAGCAATGAAGAATTGATGAAAACAAATACGTATATTCGATTCAATTCATTTATGGAAAAGATCTTTGAGCAACTGGACGACACAGAAGTTATCAGTTATGAAGATAACGATGATAATCTCGAGTGTATTTCTCCATCAATGCTCGCAAACATCAGTGCTGAGGCAGCTAAATTAAAAGCTCGCGCATCTATTGATGCGATACCCGAAGATAAATTAACTCTACTAATTAATTATACAATGCGCAGTGTACATAGTGCAAAAAATTTCTCTGCTGGACCTGATCTTTCCGATGACTTGGTAGCAGAAGATTGTCTCGATAAGATCTTAAATGCCATTGAAGCAGCTTTGCTAATTTGTAACATTTACACATCAAAAGACACCAAATTCCTTCAAGAAGATAATATTGATGCTATAATTAAGTTTGTGCAATTTCAATTACGCGAAACAATCTTTCCATCGTATGACCCAGTTTATACGATTGAGACAAAGAAGAAGGCGGAAAAGGGACAAAATAAGAAGAAACAACATAATCAACAAAAAGGAATTACTGCACTTTATACAAAAATTGTCGAGTTAACAAAACTCTTTGTACGGCTGTTCAATAGATTCCACTTTGTAGATACAATTATTATCCACGCTAGTGCACTTGGTGTTGAGCCATTTTTCGTTGACAACATCGAAACTCTCCAGTTTGTATGTTTGGATCTCGTCACATCGGTAAGTTTTTTTTTTATTTTTTTTTTCTCGCTCTTCTCAAAATACAAACATATGTTCATCACTCGCTCATTCACACTTTTATTTTTAGATTTTCCAAAATGAGAAATATCAGCACCACCGTCATAATATACTAAATGATATTCTTTCATCAGTGGATCGACTGCCGCATTCAAAGAGGAATCTTCGGCCATACAAATTAATGAATAATGGTGGAAATATTCAAATGATGACTGCACTCGTTCTTCAATTGATACAATGTTCTGTGTTACTTCCCGATGAGATTTATGAAGATGATAAAGTGTCTAGAAAGAAAAATTCTGAAAACAAAGACAAAGTTGATAGTGTTATGATGGACAAATATAGAACAGCCACAAGTATTGGTGGTAATTTCATACAAACTTTTTTAAATAAATGCAAAAGTCGTTCGACAGAAACAGACTTCCGTCCACTCTTTGAGAACTTCATTCAAGATCTATTGACAACTGTAAACAAACCAGAGTGGCCAGCATCAGAATTATTATTGACACTTTTAGGAACAGTACTTGTAAAATATATGTCAGATAAACATGTAGACCAATCTATTCGTGTGGCTTCATTAGAATATCTGGGACTTGTGGCTGCTCGATTACGAAAAGATACAGTAAAATCGAGAAATCGCGTAAAGACAATGGATGAACTAATCAAATGTATTAAAATTGAGCAAGAAAAGGATGGAGAAGATGACTCGGATAACGAATCAATGATTGAAATTGATCCAGAAGAGGAGAGAACAGAATTTCTTCAAAAAATTCTTTTAGATTATTTATTGCTAAACAGTCAAGAAGAAAATCCAGTATGGAATCACGCTCGACATTTTTATCTCGCACTTTGGTATTATGATATTCATAGAAGAAAGAAAGAAATCGCAGAAGGTGCAAAAGGATATGCAAGTCGGAAAAAATCGAAAAAGTCAAGTAATCGTAAAAAACATCGTGGTAGTGATGATAGTGATGAGTCAAGTGATTCTGATGTGCAAGAAGTTCGTGATGTGGATCCAGAACTGAATCGTGAAATTTTTAAAATTCTCGATCAGCGGAAAAAGTATTTATTGAGTAAAGTGGCACCTTTCAAGAAGACTACTCGTGATATTATTGACCTGAAAACGTATCTCGATTATGATAATGCAAATCTCATTGCACAATATCTTGCAAGCAAGCGACGTTTCTCACAAAGTTTTGATATTTATTTGAAGAAAATTATTTTGGTCGTTCGAGAACCTGTTGTCGCAATTAGAACACGCGCCATGAAATGTTTAGGAAATATCGTTGAGGTAGATCAATCGATTTTGGCAAGAAGAGATATGCAAGTTGGTGTATCTCAAAAGCTTCTCGACACTGCGATCTCAGTACG
Source organism: Polypedilum vanderplanki (assembly GCA_018290095.1). Classification (NCBI taxonomy): domain Eukaryota; kingdom Metazoa; phylum Arthropoda; class Insecta; order Diptera; family Chironomidae; genus Polypedilum; species Polypedilum vanderplanki. Next base: position 17,569,573 of record CM031380.1, on the reverse strand, counting down.
TGAAGCAGCAGTTGATTTAGTTGGCAAATATATCTTAACTGATCGAAGTTTAGTTGATCAATATTATGAAATGATTGCTCCACGAATTCTCGACACTGGTGTGTCAGTAAGGAAACGTGTTATCAAAATTCTCCGAGATATTTGCGTAGAATTTCCGGATCATCCTAAAATTCCTGATATCTGCATCAAAATGTTGCGTCGTGTAAATGATGAAGAAAACATACAAAAGCTTGTGATGGAAGTTTTTATGACAATGTGGTTTACTCCCTGTAGCAATAACGATAAAGTAAGAAATTTTTAAAAATTAAATTTATAAGATTTTTAATTATTTTATAAATGTTGTTTTAAAGGATGGAATTCGTCGAAAATGTGATCAAATTATCGATGTAGAACTATCTTCTCAAGAAAAAGGTTTTCATGGATTGTTGAAAACGGTAAGATGGTTTTTATTTTAAATATATAAAAATTAAGTAATATTTTATTTTGTTTATAGGTATTTGAACCCAAAGAAGTGAAAGATGACACGAAGGGAAAGAAGGAAGTTTCGCCAGTCTTGATCAACGCATGTCAACAAATTGTCAATGGATTAGTCAATTTAATAATGGAATATGAAAAATCTAACATTACCCGTTTGGTTGGTTGCGTCACAGCATTACACTCATTTGCTCAAATTCGTGCCCAGTTAATTGTAGAACATGCAATCACATTAGAACCATACTTGAATATCAAATGCACAACGAATGATCAAATTAAATTCTTGGCAATGCTTGCAGAAATTTTAGAACAAGTAATATTTTTTGTTTACTCATTTTAATATATTATTATTAATAATAAATTTTGAACACAGGTTATTCCTCTTATGGACCACCCTGGTGATGCTTTTTTGTCAGATTTAGAAGCTCATTTAATGGCATTGATTGTTACACAGAGACAAATTGTAGTACACAGTTGTGTTTCCTGTTTGGGTGCTGTTATTAATAAGCTTACAAAAAATTATCCGCTTATACGTGAATGCTTTGCAAAGTAAGTGAAATTATAAAATATAATTATTTTAATTACATTAAATATGATTTCCTAATTTTAGAGTTTATACAAGAGCTTTAGTGCAGACAAAAGAAAGATTAATGAAAGATCCAAATATACCAGCTGAGCAAATCTATACACCAGTGTTTCGTCGTGGAATTTTCACAGTTGGCTTACTCATGAGATTCTTTGATTTTAGTCGTGTAGAAGTAAATGGATCGAATACAAATGAGAGAAGTATGCATTTAAATATCTAATGAAGTTGTTTATCAATAATTAATATTTGTTTTATTTTTATCTCCTATAGATCGTCTATCTCCAAACATCTGTGATGAAATTTTCGATACATTATTTTATTTTCTCAATAGCAACATACAGCCAATTCAACGTGATATACTACAAGCACTTGGTTATTTCTGTGTAACAAACTGTGAATATTTAACCAGAGTAGAATTGAGGGAATATTACAATCATCTACTAAGCAATTACTGCGACCAAAATGAATTAAAGATAATGGTGCTGAAAAATATTCTCTTGTATTTGATGGAAGAAGAGATAAAGATGACAAAGAATGATAAAGATTGTGAGTTTTACATTTAAATTTTTTTTCTTTTGAAAAAATTAAAATAATACATTTTTGATTTTTAGGGCAAACACAATCCAAGACTGAAGATCTGAAAGAAATGGGCGATATTTCATCTGGAATGTCTAGTCGAGTGATTCAAATTTACTTAAAAGAAATTCTTAATTCCTTCCTTAATGGAGATTTTAACGTTCGTCTTATGGCGATGAGAGTAATCGAGATTGTTTTGCGTCAAGGTTTGGTGCATCCAGTACAAATTGTTCCTTATCTTATTTGCCTCAGTACTGATCCTGAAACTGAAGTAAGTTTGCAATTCTTTTAAAATTTTAAAGTGTAAAACATATTTTTATTATTTTTTATTAGGCATCACATAGTGCTGATCGTCATTTACAAGAAATTGACAAACAATATCAAGGATTTGTGAATATGAAATGTCAACAAGGCATTCAATTGTCGTACAACTTGCAAATGACATTACAAAAGAACACGAATGGTCGTGCTGTGCGTGGATATAGATTGCCAAAGGAAAAGAATGATGAACCACCAGGAGCACTAAATGGTTTTGTATATTCACTTTTACGAAATACTAAACCAAATCGACGCGCATTAGTTGGCTCCATGACAAAACAATTTGATGACGAAAAATCAACACTCAGCTTTATGCTTTATTTGGCTGACAATTTAGCTTATTTTCCTTATGTAGTTCAAGATGAACCTTTGTATTTAATACATCAAATTGATTTATTTATTTCTGTAACTGGAACGAATTTGCTTCAAAATTTTCGCGATGGTCTTAAACCAAAGCCTGGTGAGGAAAACAAAGACAAAGAAAATAATCCTCTTGAAGATGAAGACGATGAGGAAGATCGAGATGCTTTATGCGAAAGACTGCCAGATGATACAACAGAATTACAAAATTGCATAACATCTGCTCAAGGCTGTATGCTCCTATTAATTCTTAAGCAGCATTTAAAGGATATGTATGGCATTAATGACGCGTAAGTATCAAAAGTTTTAAAGTGACATACTTTCATAAAACTAATTCATCATTTACTTTTATAGAAAAATAGCTCAATATTCACCATCAGAGAGCACAAAAATTTACGATAAAGCAATGCAGCGTCGTAATATTCAGCCATTTAATCCCAAGGCAACAATTGCAATTCTCAAGGAAGAACCCAAAGTTGGTAATCAATTAAGTGATTCAGAGAAACGGGTGTTGATTGATAGATATTTAGAGGTAAAATATTAGTTTAAAAGAAAAACTATATCAAAAACTAAATAATATTTCATTCTTTAGTTTAAGCAACTGATGATTAAATTAGATCCTGATGAAGAGGCTGATGATGATGAAGATGGTAAACCAAAACAATCACAAAAGAATTCAGCAACAATAGTGCCCTCAAACCAACAGCCTATAGAAGTAATGAGCAATGATTCAACTGTTAATAATGTTCATATGAATAATGTACAAATCAACTTGACTCGCGTTAGCTTACCTCCTGAGTATCAGAACTACGTAAGTTTTTGATACAAAACTTATTTTTGAAATTTTATATTTCACAATTTTTTTTCATATATTAGGAAAAACCAATAAACGTGAATTCCATTCCTAAGCCAACACAAAAGCAGCCTTCAAAATCAAAAACATCAGCGAAAAAATCTTCATCGAAAAAGAAACGCAGAAAGCTATCGAGTTCTGAAGAAGAAGATGAGAGTGATTATGATGACGATGATTATGAGTAAATGTTCCGTACATATGCACAATCAAGAAGATAAAGAAGAATTGATCTGTTGAATATAAAACTGTCGTTCCAAAAAAAATTATGAGAAAATTTAATTATTATTAATACAATTATTTAATGAGAGAAACAATTTTGATATTATGAATATAATAGTGAAAACAACCGGATAGATGAGAAATGAAACTACTTTCTGTATTAAAAAAGAAGAAAAGCAAGAAAATTTAATAGAAGGATAGGAAACGATTTTGTATTTGAAAGCTGTGTAAACACAAATTTTTAAAATGAACTTGAAATATGATGTAGTTGAATCTTATAAGAATAAATGCAAATGGGAAAAACAGAATGTTAAAGAAGAAATTTGCATTGAGAAAAACTATTTTTCGGTGAAAATTTTTCTATTTATTCGATAGGAAAAACGAAATTAAACGGAATAAAAAAAATTCGAGTGTACATAAGTAACAAGGGAGGGTGATTCGCGTGAAATGAAAAAGTAAAAAATTTATAGCGGTAGTAAATAGACATTTCTGTGTAATTTTTCGTAATACACTTGAGAATGCATGAATGTGAATTTAAAATGAATAGCAAAATTTGCCATTCATTTTTATTTTTCATAGCACCCTCAACTGCATTCTCATTTAGGATTTAATTAAATGTTGTAAAATTAATTGAAAGTAAGTTAAGCTAATTTAAATGAAGAAAAGATTATGAAAAGAAAGAAAGTGAGTAAGTAAAGAGTTCATAATGTAAATTTATTTCTGTCATCCAATATCATCATTTTAAATGAGGTTTTATAGCTTCAATTCATATACACATATATAAATTTTAATAATTTTAAAGTCTACTAGTTTCACTCTTTTTTCTTCCATACTCCCACACAAGGAGAAGAAAAGAAGAAACGCAAGAAATTAAGAACACCATTTGTAAAATTATTTTATAGATATGTTCTCATAACTACTTATGAAAAAACCTATTTTATAATTATTGCATAAAAGCATACAAACTCATTTTGCGATTTTAGTTAAAAATTATGTATTTAAAATTGCGAGAGAAAAAAATAAACATTTTCCGAAAAAATATCCCTTGGTCTTTTATTTGTCATTCGTCTCAATTAAAGTTGTTACAAATTTGCTGCTCATTCATATTTAATTATCGCTTCATTAAACAATTAAACAAAAATTTGCGTAAATTCTCATTCACTGAGTGTGGTTTTTGTTTGTGGCATTGTGAAATGTGACAGTACAAAAAATGTTTTCAAATGATTCAAAAACAAATTGTATTTTCTTTTAATATCACTTTTAAGTCAAATAAATTCAATGATAATAAATATTTCCTTCTAATTACTTATTTTTATGCAAAAACAGAAATGAATTATTTCATTTGAACAATTTTCTGCTCATTGAAATAGAAGAGAAGAAGTAGCGCACTTGAATGTGGTATATAAAACTTTAAAACTCTAATAAAATTTGCATTTAAAATTATCGTAAAATAAACCGTTTAAAAACCATTTAGAAGTTTGGTTAAAGACGCCTTTTTCTTTGAATACTTGAATAATATTTTTCACAATTATTTACTCTCTTCTTTCGATTTAACACAAGATAAATTTATGATTATTTTCCCAAATCGGCAACATTTTATAGCGCGAAACCGTAAAAAGAGCACTTGATAAAATAAATAGCGAGTAATGACTGCACAAATGGGGTCGAAAGAGTGAGAAAGGAGAAAAAAGATTGAGACATAAATTTACAGTTGAAACTACAAGCTCTTAGTAATGAAAAGAAGAATTTTCTTTCCTAATGAAATCATTTTCAATTTTACACAGATTTTCAGTTTCTCTCTTTTCAACAACATTGTAGTAATGTGATATTGCTATCTCTTTTTCGCAATTAAAGGCGGAGCTTAAAATTAGCACATTTCAACAGATTTGTGAGAATAATTCAGAGATGAATTAAAAAAGTCAAAATTATTCAATTAACAACTATAATTTTAAAAATTATTCAAATTTCTAATAAAATTTCACATGTGAAAAAATTTCTCAATGAGAAAAGTGCACTATTTGGTTCATAAAATCTATCTATCTCACTTTACACCAATACAACCCTCTAAAGATGGTACACACATATCTTTACAAACATTGTTGAAATCTCCCTCTATGTCTTCCTTCCCTTTAACATAACACAAAATTGCTTTGAAAATAAAAAGACCATTCACACTTAGTACAAATTGTAATTTGATTGGATGAATTTTCATTTTAATACGAGTTTTATTGTTGAGTGTGGGGTTTCTTTTTAGCGCTTAAAAACTTTTTCCTCACTTTGCCGTTGTTTAAACAACTTTTTTAGATCAATTTAGCATTACAACTTCCTCTCTTGTGTGGTTCGGGTATAATTGTGCAATGTGTAAATTTTTATGATTATTTTTATTTGCCCATTCTCAGATTCAAGTGAAATGGAGAAAAAGAATTGAGACATTATTTAGTTGTGCGTGAACGTGCAGAGTGAAATGACGTGAAAGTTTTCTTCTCTTAATGAATAAAATTTAATTTACATAACCAAAATTAGTAATGGAGCAACTTGCTTATTTTGTGACAAAATCTTTTGAATATTCAAACACAACAAATCGTGTGCTTGAAATTATAAAAATGTCAACTAAATTTGATGAGAAATCAGACAAAAGTGATTTGAAAATTACTGATGAATCAATAAATGGTGATGATGACACTATGGATGGTTCAGTTGATATTGACATAGACATCACAAATGACACTTCGAATGATGCAAAAATTTTGAGTGAACATGAGGATAAAAATGAAAATTGTGATAAAAAATCTAGTGATAAGACCAAAGAGAATACTTCTGAATTAGTTGAAAGAACCGCAAGTCCTTTGCCATTAATTAAAAAATTAAATCGTGATGGTTCGAAACATGTGACAAAAAATTGGCTTATTTCAGATTGTCCTAAAAAGAAAATCAGTGAAACTACAGATACAAAAGAATTCATTTCACCTCCCGAAAATCAAGAAAACGCTGCAATTAACTTGATTCGTGTTGACGATTTGATTGGCAAAAAACAATCAATTGTACGTGCAAAACCTGTTAATGAGTTATTAAAACAAATTAGAGAAATTAATAATCGATCGCCTTTAACAAAAAATGACAATTTTAAAGTGGAAATTGTTGAGGATGCAAAAATAAAAACAGGTGAGAGTTGAGGATTTTATTTTGCCCTCGAGAATTTGTAAATTTTTATAGAAAGAGTAAGAGAAAATTAATTACAGATAATTGAAACTGTAAACAACATAAAAATAAGTAAAATCCTCTCAAGAATGATAAAAAGGGTTTAAATCTTTTACTTTTGCCACCACTTCGTCTCTGTCTCGCTTGTTGTAAAATTTTAATGCTACTTTCTGCTAATTAATTAAGCAAATATATTTCAAGTAATTTTCTTCCTTTTTCAAATTTATAGCTACGGATTTAATTTAATTACATTGAAAGAATGATTAAGTGAGAAATTCTCTTTGATGAATTTTAGCTTAACAACCTGAGTAAATTAATTTTAATTACTAAAAATCATCGAAACATACATTGCTGTCGTCGAGTATAGATAGACAAAGAAAATTAGTGATAATTGAGTAAAATTTAAATTTAATACATGAAAATTTTTGATCATCTAAAACTTGATCCATAGCACGAGAAGAAAATTAAAAAGTAAAAAAATTAATATCTCTGACCCTATGAATGAAATTTTCTTCTAATTGCATTAACAATTCATAAATTGCAATAAATTTAAATTTATGTCATTTAAATGAACAAAAATGTTCAGTTCACCCGCAAACAAACAGAAGAGACAAATTTTCAATTTCAACTATGAACATCGAAATAGTTTAGAGAGTTTTTGAGGGTGAATGATTGAATAAAAGAACCACAGACAAGTGCAGAAAAAGTGAGGGTTGGATTTTATAAACTGTTTTTAAATCAAAATTAATGACTGTTGAAATTTTAATAGAGTACATCATGTATATTATTTTATTAAGTAGTAAAAAAAGTTAAAGGTGCATGCATGTATGCTTTTAATATGAATCATAGATTTTTCATCTTTGGAATTCCCTTGATAATTTTTATCTTTTCTTTGGTCAAGTGCTAGGCAGCTAATAAAAAATCAATAAAAATGAGATCATCAATCAGAACCAAAATTGAAGATTAAACTATATTGAAAACCATTAGTCATTCTTTTTCTTCTTCTTCACCTCTTAACAATAACAATGCAATAATCGCTAAAAATCATTCTAATATTCTTAAGTGTGATTTGATTATGACATGAAATTGAAATTAATGGTTTGCACTTGAATGCAATGTATTAAATAAATGAATTTTTCTCTTTTAGATAAAATTGAATCATCTGAGAAAATTGAAAGTGACCTCAATGATATAAAAGATGACAATATACATTCAAACTCAAGCGATAGTAATGTTCTTCAACTTCTTAAATCACCATCATCGCCTAATGCTTCATTGAGTGGAAATTGCAACAATAATAAGCAAAGAAGATCAAGGACGAATTTTACGTTAGAACAATTGAATGAATTAGAGAGACTTTTTGAGGAAACGCATTATCCAGATGCATTTATGAGGTTAATAATAAGCAGTTATGACTTTTATTTTTAAAAAGATTGTAAAATTTTCTTTTTTAAAGAGAGGAACTCAGTCAACGACTCAATCTTAGCGAAGCTCGTGTTCAAGTGAGTAAAATCGAAATTGATTATTGTCAAATTTAACAAATTAATTCATCCTCATTCATTTTCCCTTTTTCAACCATACTGATCCCTTAATCTCAGTCAATTCAATAAAAATTTCACATAAAAGAAAATGAACACAAATTCAATTAATTTAATTAAATTTTCATCTTCACAATAAAAATAAAAACACCATAACATCTTCTATATAAATGTCTGTCGTACCTAAATGCAACTAATCGATTAAGAAGAAAAAACGATCGTTAAAAATATTTCAATGTTTTGAATTAAAACGTAAATTAATTAATCGCTATTTGTTGTTGCTCATTAACGTCGAAAGTGTCTTCTTCTATCTAAATGGTTTTATGCGAGTTGAAAAAAGTAAAAGAAGATTTAATTGAATGAACAGTAGCAAATGTTTACGAAATGGTGTATTAATTTGCTTTGTAATTGTCTGTTAATCAAAATTTATTGCGGTTTTCATCTTACGACTATGCGTACTACGAAAAACAAAGAGATAGATAGAGAAAGTAAATGTGTATGTAATCGATAGAAAAGTCAGAATACATTGAAATCAAGGGAGAGAAAAAAATGAAAATTAAATTTACAAGACATTCATAAACGCAATTTAAACCATAAATTATCAAATTAGATGAAACGTAAAAGCCACTCTTCTCTTCATGGACATTTCTTAAGCATAGTAAAAGCACTGTGGTCATAAATTTTCCTCAATTTGCTGCTTCTTTTTCTCATTCCACAAGTTGAGAAAATCTTAATTTTTTGGCCCTTCCATTTGCTTTCTAGTTTTTATTTCTTGGCAAAAGAAAATCCATACAAAAATGCAATCCAAGCACCTTCGACCTCATAAATTTCTTTTGCTTTCTCTTCTACAATCTTCTTGCCCATGAGGTTGGTAAGAAGGAAAAAATTGTTTTTTCTTTCAAATTCTGACGATGATACATGTGGCACGATTTTCACAGAATAAAAAAAGGAGAACTGAAAGCTACTCAATTATGCGCATTATATCTCACACAATTTTCTCTCAATTTAAAGAATTCCAACAGATTCACTTAAATCATTCATTCATTTTCTTTCTTCTTCTTATGCTGCACTTATTCTCATATATGTTCGTGATTGTATTTTCCAACAGGTCTGGTTTCAGGTGAGTTAGTCTTTTATTGAAATTTAATTTTTTATTTAACTTTTAAGAGATTTTTTATAATAATTTAGTTCATTGACATTTTTCTTGTCTGAAATTTTTTATCATATTTTTTTCTCACTTTTAATCCAATTTAGAATAGAAGAGCAAAATGCAGAAAAGCAGAGAATCAATTACACAAAGGTGAGATGAGATGAATGGATTATTTATTGCATGAATTTTTTAATCTTCTTTTCGCGCCAGTGGTGATTTATTATCATTTGTACATGCACTCTAGAAAATGGCGATAGCTCAGTATGCGGTAGCCATGGGAATTTCAATGAAAAACTTTTTTAAAAAAGAAGTTTGTGGAAATTTTTCATTTAAGAATTTGCTAAGGTTTCTTTCTTAAGAGTTAGCGATGCAATTTTATTTAACCCCTGCAGCAGTGATATTTTTTATTATTAGCTTTGTAATTAGATTACTGAATTATGAAGATTTTTCCTGTTCTTTTAATATTTCATTTCTACTTTTTCTTCCCTTTTCACTTACATACCAAATACATCTCAACGAAGCATGCACATATTTTTCGTAATTTTATTTGATTTTATAATTTAATTCCATCCACAATGTTTCACTCTCTCTCTCTACTGTCATGCTTTCTGTTACTTCTTTTTTTATTGTAGCAGGAGCAGCAAAAAACACACATTGAAATCAAATATTTATTGAATTACGCAACAGTCAAAACGACTCTCAATAAATTTTTACTGATGGTGCTCGTTTGCTCTCTTGCTGTGTATATGTGTATTTATGCCGACAAAAATTGTGTTTTTTATGGTACAAATCATAAATCTTTAGAGAAATGTAAGGGAATAAAATGTATCTGTATGATTTGAATTACTGATAATATGTTATTCATAAATATTTGTTTGGGTCAGAAGTAAAAAAAGAAAGCGCCAATTTCAATACATTCTATAAAATATTATTGATTTTTAGCTCATATTCAATTTGATTACAATTCAATTTTACCAAAACAATATTGTCTCATTTCCATATCAATTTAAAATGAATCACTATGATGATGGTTGATGATCCCCATTTATAACAACTCGCCATTTTGGATAAATACATACGATAGAGAGAAAAAAAGAAAATTTTATTTGTATATGTGGCACATAGATTGTGGTGGGGAAAAAGGAAGAAACGATGGGAACGTGAATGGATTTAGCAATTAAGAATTTTTGCTTAAAAATTTACTGAACCACATTGTGTTTGAAAAATGAAAATGACATGGAACAGTGCAATCGCATGCATCGAAAACATTTGCATACATACTATCAATAGCCGAAATTTTACTATTGACATAAAAAAAATTTTGTTTTCTCTCGTAATTTAATTTGCACAATTTCTGCATATACACACTGAAATTGCAGAGAAGAAAAATGGAAAATTGAAAATTTAATTTCTTTCAACCGAGAAACAAATTTGTTAAAAACTTGTTATAACCCAAAGTACATGTAAAATCTCAGTACTGTCTGTCTGTTTGTATGGTAAATTAGAAAGGGAAGAAGTAGAAGGGATGTTGATATAAAAATCTTATTATCTCTCATGGGACACATTATGCATGATGCTGTATAACTGTCTGCTTTATTATTTACTTACTCATATTAATAGCACCTTTCTTGTCTGATTGTTTCAAATCAAATCATCAACATTTTTTTTTGTTGATAAAAAATTTAATTTTCTTAATGCGCTTTAACATCTATTCATCTTAAACTATAAATTAGATTATCGAATATAGAATATTTTAAAAGATATTTTGACACACAGGTCATGAGAATCAATCTCAAATGTCCAACTATGTCTTAGATGAAATTTTTGTGAAATCTACATAAAATGATAAATGATTGTCTATCTAAGAATTGAAAGTTTTCTATAGAGAAAGATAGAATGATAAAAACCACACTTTTGTTTAACTTTCTGATTGTTCAAATGACAATATTCGCATATGTGCACATTAAGTGTGTTCCTGAATAAGAGAAGATTTTAAATAAATTACGCAAATATTTAATTAAATTAGAAAATATCAAAATTTTGAATGCATAAACGACATCAACAATTGTAATCACTTAATTAAATTATCTTTTTATAGGTACCTATCTCTCTCCCTTCTTTCTGTTTTCTCTTTTAATGGAAAATTTAACATCAACACAGAAAGCATACGTGCATTATAATCAAAATTGGTTGGATCAATTTTTATTTCTGCTTCTTACTTAAAAGCCATGAATATTAAATTAAATGAAGAGTGCTTATAAATTAAAATAAAAGATGTACAGGGAGATTGAGACCTAACGCTCGTTTGCTTATAAAAGAAAGGCATTTTTTATGCATATGATTTTCACCATTCAAAAATAACTGCAAATACAATAAATACTCGACCATAAAAAACAGTTACATTTACTTTTACTGCTTTCACCCCCAAAAATATCTTTCTTTTCTGTTAACAAATTCGATTACTTTATAAAAGACGAGATGAGAAAGAGAGAGAAGAGAAGGAGGAAAGGAGGGTGACAGATTTATTTATTGCATCATCGAAGCCAAGAGGGGTTAAACATGTATATATACACATTTGTATAAAGAAGTGGAAATCCATAGCACTTTATTATTTTCCATGTAGCTTTTTATTTCTATTTGGCAAGTTAATGTTTATCTAATCAATTAGAAGATTGTAAATCAGTTAAATCCTTCGCTAAACGCTTACATTTCTCTCCCTTCACATAGTTGATTTTTATATTTTTGTGCCCTCGTTACACTTAATTTGCTATCGTAATGCTCACTGAAACACTTCTTTAATGTAATTGATGTTTCCTTTCTATTTCTCTAGGGATTTTAATAACAAATCATAGCAATAGCAGTTCGATGACATCACCTATTGAATCATGTCGTGTTGCGCCATATGTAAATGTTCCTACCAATTTAAGACAGGTATCAGTCTCATCTGCAAGTGTCATCACAACTTCAAGTGTTTCTTCTACTGTTACAACTTTCCCTTCAGTCGCCTCATTTTCTGCTTTCGATCCAACATTGCTTACTGCTGCACATCAAGTAAATATTTTTTTTTTGTATATTTTTACAAATTTATTTGATTGTCATAATTTTTTTAGTATGCTGCTGCAATAACTGCAAGTGCAACTTTGGACAGAAGTCTTTTTACATTACCACAGTATCCACTTAATTTGGCAACAGCATTAGCAGCTCATAATAAAAACTCAAGTATAGCTGATCTTCGTCTAAAGGCTAAAAATTACGTAGAAGCTCTTGGCATAGAATAATTTAATTTCATAAAAGTTTTGTGACACATTTAATCTTTTGAAATATTTCATTTATTCGATTTAAGAGATTATGAAAATAAAACAATTCATTTGCTCCTAAGATAAAAGAAAAGTCGTTTTATTAAAATTTTAATTCTTGGTTGTTTCTTTAATGCGCAATTTGCTAAAAAATTTATTTCAAATTTAATAACGTTCCTTTTTTATTTAAACAGCTTTTCTGTAAAGAACTTGAAAAATTTACTAAGATTAAAAATAAATATTTTATGACTAATAAAATGGAGAAAATTCAAGAAAAAGACATGGATTTGAAGGAAATTTTAGAAATGTCTAATAAATTAAATGATGACGTTCAAGTAAGATTGGTTTTTAATGAAAATCGCCAAAAAATAATTTATTTTCCTTTTAGAAATTACTTGGCAAAAATTTTGATGACAAATTAGAAAAGATTCAAATTATGGATCTTAAACTAGCTAAAAACAATCTTGAGACCACACAAATTGCTAAAGGTAAGTAGAAATAATATTGTTATATGATGTAAAATAATAAAGAGTTTTCTTAAGATTGCATTGATAATGCAGAAAAGTGGAAGACAGTAAGCGAAACCAATCCATTTAAAGAACGAATCGATGAAATTCGAGATGAGATAACTGATCTTGATGTACAAATAAAAGAAGCTGAAGCAGAAATTGATTATCTGCATGAAGTTCTTGTTCAAACTAAGATTGATTCTCATCCAATCAGTTCAAATATTCTCAATTGGAATAAACATTATATCGAAGTTCATTTTCCAACACGTTTGAGAGAGATTGAGGAAGAACGTTTGAAATGCATAAAGAATCTTCCTGGTTTTGGTGAACCACCAAGTATGTATTTCTCATTTTTCCCTAGTTAATTAGTACTAATGTTTATAAAATCAACTCTCCAGAATATTCGAAGAATCTTGAGACAGTTGAAAGTGAATTAAAAACTCTTCAAGAATCAAATACCGAAATACAAATGCAGATTGATCAAATGAATGCTGATAAAAAGATGACCGTTGATTTTGAATCAGAAATTGCAAAAATTAATTTGAATATGATAGATTTGGAAAAAAATGAATCTAATCTTGATGGAAGTGAAAATGAGTTGCTTCGGGAAATTTTTCAACTTGAGCTTGATGTAGAAGTGTTGAAAAGAGAGATACCAAATGATTCAGAAATTGCAGATCAAGCAGCAAAAACAGATGATGAAGATGAAAATATAATTGATCTTACAACTTTATTCAAGAATCCAAATGATTTTCCCGATTTGATGACCTTTCTTGAAAAAGCTCATAATAAATCTGATGGAAAATCAAAGACACCACCAAATAAAAGTCAAGAAAAAACTTCTCCTATTCAACATGCAATGAAACGCAAGATTAACATGAGTCCCAAAACTGCTACGAGTTCTGAAAAGCGATTGTGTGTTCCAAAGTCGCCAGTTGTACGTGAACTACTTCCACGTGCAAGCAAGTCTAGTCGAGTTTCAACAAATTTATTCGGTGCACGAAATTTGCAATCTCCGAAACCATCTGCAAATAATTCTCTGAGTAGAACCAAAAGTTCTCGCAATTTGTTACAAGATAAAAATCTTAAAAAAATTTCTAATTATGCACCTGAAACATCAAATGCAAGTGATAGCTTGCAACCGGCGAAAAGTTTCATTCGGCATTCAAAGAAAAAGGTATCAATTGTTGAAGCTTCCGTTAATCAAATTATACCAAATGATGATTTGACAAAAACTCCTTCTATTGAAAAATCAAATGAAGATGAATCTACAGCTTCTATTTCACCAATTACAAACACTGTTGTGACTTCAACTCCCATCGCTGCTCAAACAATTAATGTTGAAAACAGCGACATTCAAATGAAACCTATTGATGATCCAGAACCAATTCAGATTGATCAAGATAAACCTATTTATGAGAAAGAAAATCAAGTTTTAAATACATTTGAGAAGCAAAATCAACAAATTGATTTGGTAAAAATTTTTCAAAAAGTACATTTACGTCATTAATATATTTTATTGATCTTTTTTATAGTTGAACAAATCTAAATCAAATGTCGTTAAGCCATCGTCGCAAAATGCTTTGTCACCAGAACTCAATAAGTCAGAAAAAGAAATAAATGGATCTATTGATGATGATCTATTCGATATGGATTTTGATGACAAAGGAAAATTTTCTCCAGGAAATTTAGTTACAAGTGGTGAAGGTAGCTTCAATCTCAGTGGCGATGAATTTGAATTTAATGGTGGTGGCGGTGGAGAAATTTTCAACGTAAGCGGTGGTTTTGAAGGAATGAACTTTGATTTTGATTTAAATGCAAGCAATGATAAGAAAAAAGATTCTGCTGCTAATTCAAAATTCGATGGAAATGATTTTTCTTCTTTCTTTTAAAATACTAATAGGCATTAAATTGCAAAATATTTTCATTTGATTTCCATTTAATCTTAAAACATTCTGGTAATTATATTTTATAATTTGAATAAATAAAACACAAAAACGGTTTTAAATTAATCATTTCTTTATTCTTTTTACAGTTTTATCAAATAGATCAATTGTATTAGATTTGTCAGATTCATCATCATTGTGTAGAGTAGTCATATGAATAGCGAGTCCTTTGGTAGTATCAAAATATTTATGACAAATTATGCAAGAATATTGCTGTGGATTTTGATAACATAAAAGAATGTGTAATTCTAAATCTCCATAAGAACTATGAGATCTTTTACATTTTGCACATCGAAAGTCATTATGAAATCTCTTAATTTTCTTTTTGGGTGATATCTTTGATTTCTTTTTGTGCCATAACTCATCTTCACTTTGCTCTTTTGGATGATATTCATCAAGAAAATTTTCTTCTTCATTTACATCATTTGAGGCGTATTTACTATTTATTATAGGTTGCTCTGTTGCTTCTATCTTAACATCATCTACCAATGGATCTTTTTGTAAAATTGAAAATTTGTTATCTAACATTTTCTGTGCATTTTCTATTGAACTTAGGAATTTTACAAAGAATTTAATTTTAGAGAAACAGCTACTGCAACAAACATAATTTGCTTCAGATTCAATATTTATTACCTATTAATTAAAGGAAATTAGAAAATAATTTCAATAATTTAATTTTATATTTGTGAATGTAAGACCTACTATTGATATTTTCCTTATAAAATCCTTTATTAAACTATCACTTATAAGATAATTTGAATTATCGTTGTCACATGATTTTGCACAAAATTTACAAAAACTTTCTATTGTTGACATTTGTTTATTTTTATGTTGTGTTTTTGTTTCAATTTTTCTTGTGCGATTTTTAGTTCGATCAACTCTTTTTAAAATCTTTATGAACGTTAAAGTTGAGGTTTTTAAAAACAAAACAAGAAGAAGAAGATCAAGTTTTATTGAGAAAATTTGAATAAATAATTCTCAGGAAAATATTCATTTTAAACATTTTTAAAATATGAATAGACATATACTATCTTCTAGTTTGTGTATAAGGTTTGTGTAAATCAATTTACATAAAATTTACTTACTAAATAGACTTTTCAACTCACTCATAGATCGTTTTTGGGAAATAGAAATAAAATATACCGACCTCTGTATACACTTTCTACTAGAAATTATTACAATAAATATAATAACACGAATGGAGGAAGCTTTAGAGATAGCTCAAACAAGTATATTGCAGCTATAATTGGAGTTGGTGTCTGTTACTATTTAATTGAAGGTAATTATGTACATAGTCATAGTCTTTGATATTGATAAAGTCTCTTTTAAAGTTTTTACTGATAACGAAGATTCACGTATTTAATCGAGCTTATCATGTTTCATATTTAATTATAGATAGATTAATTTTAAAACAAGTCGATTGTGCTAAAAAATTTGAACCACAACATGAAAAACCTCGAAGAGATTTACCAACTTATTCGGCAGAAGAAGTATCAAAACATACAAACAGGTGATTAAAATACGATTTAAAAGAGTGAATTCTTCATGAACTTAATTATTTATTTTTAGGGAAAGTGGTATTTGGGTTACATATGGCATAGGCGTGTATGATATAACAAATTTTATTTCTGAACATCCTGGATCAAAAAGGAATATAATGATCGGTGCTGGTGCGGCAGTAGATCCATTTTGGCATGTTTATCAATTTCATAAGGAAGCAAAAATTTTAAAACTGTTGGAAGAATTCAGAATCGGAAATTTAAAACCTGAAGATAGAACATCTATTGACAATCAGGGCAATCCTTATAGCAATGAACCTGAAAGAAATCCTGAATTTATTGTGAGATTAGAACAACCATACAATGCCGAGCCACCTTTATCAAAATTGGTCGAGAATTTTATAACACCTGTAGAACTTTTCTATGGTACTTAATTATCATTTCTTAAAAAATTATTATTTTAATTTTTTTCATGCAGTTAGAAATCATCTACCGGTACCAAATATTGATATAAAGGAATATGAACTTGAAGTTGAAATTGAATCAACGGGTAAAACAAAAACTTTTTCACTTAATGATTTGAAGAAAAAATTTGAAAAGACGGGTGTTGTTGCGGTAGTAATGTGTGGCGGTAATAGAAGATCCGAAATGAATGGTGTTAAAGAAGTTCGAGGACTTGCTTGGAGTGGTGCAGCATGCGGAAATGCAGTCTGGACTGGTATCAGATTATGTGATTTGCTCAGTGCAATGGGAGTTAAATCAGATGAAAGCAGTCATGTTATCTTGGAAGGATATGATCGTGATCCAACATATACACCTTATGTAATATGATTTTAAATACATTTAAAGATATTGTAAAATAAAATTTCTTATTTTACAATAGGCAACATCAATTCCTTTATCAAAGGCAATGGATCCAAGAGGTGATGTTATTTTAGCATATGAAATGAATGGTGAGCCTTTAACTCGAGACCATGGATTCCCTCTTAGATGCATTGTTCCCGGTGTAGTTGGTGCTAGAAATGTCAAATGGTTAGGAAAAATTACAATTTCTAAGAATGAAGCAGAATCGCATTGGCAGCAGGGAGATTATAAAGCATTTAGTCCAAGCACAGATTGGGATAATGTAGATTTTAAAACAGCACCAGCAATTCAAAACATGCCCGTTACTTCAGCAATATGCTCACCAAATCCAAATGATCACGAAATTAAAATTGTTGATGGTTTCATGGAAGTTAAAGGCTATGCATATTCAGGTGGAGGAAATAAAATTATTCGAGTTGATGTTACATATGATCAGGGAAAAACATGGCATATAGCTGATTTGCAACAGCTTTCTGATGGGGAAAATGTATCAGCCGGTCGACATTATGCATGGACCTTGTGGACAATTCGTGTACCAATTGAAAAAGATCAAAAATATGTTGAAGTGTGGTCAAAAGCAGTTGATTCAAATTATAACTGTCAACCGGAAACATTTAAGAACACGTGGAATCTTCGTGGTGTTGTTGCTAATGCTTATTCAAGAGTTGGGGTCAATCTAATTTAAGAGCATGTTTGTATGTGTATTTATTTTTTAAGAACCTTTAATAACTATTGTAGATTTAATTTCTACATACAAAGCAATAAAGAATCAATCATCTGTACGTTTTTTATATTAACCGTATTCTCCTTGGATTTGCTGCTATTCACTTTTTGTCATGCGATAAATGTGATACATGTTTAGTATTTTATTCACCGTGTTTTCTTGTTGGTAAAGCATGACTTTCAAAAAAACTAATCTCAACAGACAAAAGAAATTTACACATTACTCATTACTCTTATGACACGTTCTGTCAATGTTCTAAATTAAATGCGATTTAAAAAATTTAATAATAATTTTATATGTGCTTGTCCTCAAAGAACCTTCAAGATTTATCTACTAAAAAATGAACGTTTGTGGAAAATTTCAAAAAAAGAATGACGTCAATTTAATTGTGTTCTAA
Source organism: Polypedilum vanderplanki (assembly GCA_018290095.1). Classification (NCBI taxonomy): domain Eukaryota; kingdom Metazoa; phylum Arthropoda; class Insecta; order Diptera; family Chironomidae; genus Polypedilum; species Polypedilum vanderplanki. Next base: position 17,551,066 of record CM031380.1, on the reverse strand, counting down.
TAAATTGCTTAAAAAATCAAATCGATCTTAAGATCTTAAAATCATTATTTCAATTAGAATTTTCTTATATTTCGTCATCATCATCATCGCTTGTTTGGTTTCGTCATTATTATTTCAGAGTAAAAAAATTTAAAAGTCGATGAGTCGATGAAAATATTCTCATTTAAGTTTGTTTCGCGCATAAGAGAACATCAAAATATTTTATTCTCTCACTCTCACGTGTCTTTCTGTTCGTATTACAAAATTTTTGTTATCATTTTACTTTTGTTTTGTTCATGATCAAGTGACACTCACATAATATAAGCAATTAAATTTATAAATCTAAAATATTGCATGCAGTGATATCATGTGTTATTATAAAAATGTGAATAAATATTTTATGTGAAATATTGTTTTGAAAGAATAATACGAAATTGATTTTTTATAATTCTATTTATAAAAAGTGTACAAAAGAGAGGAAAATAACTACATAGATAGTTAGTGATTTCATATAAAAACGAAATAAAAAAGATTCAAGTGCAGTTTTAATTATGGGAAACTATTATTACAAACACAATGCGTGGAAAAAAATTGTAATCAACACTGCTTTCATGTTAACTGGAAGTTTATTAATTTTATTTTGGCCAAACACATGGAGTTATTTATTGGCAAAGGCGAGTAACTTTTTTATGCATATTTTATAATCTATGCACAAGATGATCTTTTCCCATTTTCAAGTTTTTCTTGTTCTTAAACTACGTTATGTAAACTACAATACAATAAATTTTTTATAAGTTCGCAAGTCATTGTTTGAATCAGAAGATTCATTCATGCTTAAGCAAATATTTTTGAACAGATGTTTCTTAATTTTTTAGCAGTGGCAAATTAAGCCGGGAACGCTTTTATTCAAAATATGGAGTGATCCTCCTCAGCCAATTTATTTAGACGTTTATTTTTTTAATTGGACTAATCCACATGAATTTCAAAATCAATCGATAAAACCTAAATTTAATGAAGTTGGACCATACAGGTGATAATTTTTTGTGCATGGTGTGAACTTGCATAATATCTTATCTTTTTTTATATACATCTTAGATTTCAAGAATATCCACAAAAAGTCAATGTCACATACCATGATCAAAACGACACAATAAGCTACCGTAAACAAAGTCGTTTTATTTTTCTGCCAGATGAGAGTAAAGGACAATTAAGTGATATGATTACATCGATAAACGTAGTTGCTTTATCATCAGCAAATCAAGCTAGAAGTTGGAATATTTTTAAAGTGAAGGGTGTTGAACTTAGTTTATCATTTTTTGATCAGCAAATTCATCTTACAAAAACTGCTTCTGAATTGTTGTTTGAAGGGTACGATGATCCGATAATTAACGTGGCAAAGGAGATTGCAAAAATTATGGGTATAACAGTTCCTTTCGATCGTTTCGGTTATTTTTACTCGGTGAGTTACACATAATATCACACTTGATTATTTTAATTAATTACCCGCATATATAAATTATTAGCGTAACGAGTCTAGTTTGCTTACCGGTGATTTCAATGTCGATTCTGGAATTTCAACAGTTGGACAACTCAGAAAATGGAACTATCAATCCACATCTGATCATTTTGAGGGAAGTTGTTCTAATCTCGAAGGTGCATCAGCTGGAGAACTTTTTCCACCAGAAATAACAAACAAAATATCAACAATTTCTGTATTCTCACCTGAAATATGTCGAAATTTATTAATTGATTTTGAAAAAGAAATCAATGTGGATGGTATTACTGCAAAAAGATTTATTGGAGGTGATAGAACTGTTGATAAGTAAGAAACAAATATTTCGTGTTGTAGCTAATTAAAGTAAAATACATTTTGATTGTTTAGTGGCACAAAGTATCCTGAAAACAAGTGCTTTTTCTCGGGTGATAATGTGGCAAGTGGTGTGTTAAATGTAACAGCGTGCCGATTGGGTGCACCAGTTTTCATGTCATTTCCACATTTTTATGCCGCTGATGAAAGCTATAGAAATGCAATTGAAGGTATGGCTCCAAATAAAGAGAAGCATCAATTTTATATGACCTTCGAGCCGGTAAGATTTTTATCACGATATTATAGCATGTTATAAACAAGTGAATAACAATATTGTTTATATATTTCTTTAGAAAACATCTTTACCTATCGAGATTGCAGGAAGATTTCAATTAAATGTGTTAATTAAGCCCATTCGTAATATTAATATGTATAAAAACGTGCCCACAAAATTTTTACCGGTTGTATGGTTCGAGCAGCATTTTAAAGCAAGTCAAAATGTTAATCGAATTATAAAGCTATTGTTGTGGATTCCTATTATTGGTCAAATAATTGGCTTTTTAATCGCGTTAATTGGAATTTATGGAATATATAAGATTTCATCTCAAAAAAGCCAAAACGAAGAAATCTCAATTATTCGTGACAATAATTATAATAGCATCCAAATGAACATTTCAAAAGTACCAGAGAAAAGACTGCTACCTGAAGAAGCCTCACTTATCAATTAATATTAATTTATTGTACCCTATTTATAAGATTTCTTCAATGAAGTATGTTATAGTATTTAAATGCACTCTCAAATAATAAATTTTATAAACGAACTTAAGAAGTTATCATTAAATACGTTTATAGGATAAACGATGGTTTATTAATTTGTTTTGTATGCTTTAAGCATAATCGTTACATAAAATTAAGAGACAATAAGTGACTAATAAAAAATGTGTGCATACTGACAAAATAAAATAAATTTTGAACAAAGTCATTGAGTTGATAACAGAATAAATTATCACACAAAACATGGATTGTTATTGTAAATAATGCTCTGCATTTTGGTATTTAAAATTTGTGTTTCAAGTGAATAAAAGTTATGAAAAAATTTTCATCTAGAAGACGTTGGCATCTTTTCTAAAAAGTCAAGTGAAAGCACCTGTTCGATTTCAGATAAGACGCTTTTAATATCCTTTTCCGGATTTGAATTGGCAAAATGATGAGAATTTGGCCATCGAATGCATAATGTTGAGAAAAATCCATACAAATCCTGAAGTGAAGTGATTGATTGAGATGTTAGCACTAAATGTGAGCTTTTGATTGTGGCATTGTTGCTCTAATAAAAAAAAAGAGGATAAATAATATAATCATGAATAACATATCTTCAATGTTATTACCGGTGAGTGAGTGGTATAACGAAAATCCATAAGTTGTGCTATTCTCGTCACATGAGGAATAAATTTGCAAATTTGTGAAAGGTCTTTATCAACACCATTGACAATATCTGAAGAGCAATAGTCATGTTGACTTCCTACAAATGCCCATCGATACATTTGAAAGTGTGGTAAAACTGATGCAGGTAGCACGCACCCGAGCTCTAAAAGCTTTGCTGTTTCTAATTGAACCATTCGCCATGTTGGATGATTTTGTGCATGTAGTCCATTATTTGTATTTGTTACCCATGCAGTATCCAAACCAGAGAGCATTCTAATATGTTGACTTCATATTTTAGAATAAGAAAAAATAACACAAAATTAAAATTTGTTCTCATTGAATAAAAAATATTTAATACGATACTAATTACTAATCTTTAAAATAATTTTAGAAATTACCTTGAATGACTCCTAAAATAGGTATATAATGAATCCCAGAGTAAATGATGTGAAATCCAAATGAGAAAATATATATATTTTCATTAATGTTTGAATGAGTGATAAATATGATTGTGATAGACATAAAGAATTGAAATAAACAATATTGAATATAAAACCAAGCAATGATTAAAGTCTAAATTTGTTAGTAAAAACCCACTAACTTAATGAGTTTATATTAGTCTATAATCAAATATTTACCTAAACTCTTCAGTATCTGTCATAAGCTCTTGCTCTATTGACAGAAAAACTTGTACCATTTCCGCAATAATTGTTGGCCATAATGAAGTAACATGATCAGGTGACATACGTAAAAGTAACACTCGGAAACAAAGTAAAACTGCTGCTTGCACGCATGGAATAACTTGTGGTAATCTAAGACATGTTGATAATTGTTCTAAATTATAAAAATAAAAAAAGAAATCAAAAATCATCTTTTACAAATTAATTAATTTATTCTCACCCTGAATTTCTGGCATATATTTTTGATATTGATCTTTCTCACTACAAAATATAACAAAAGCAAGTTTTTTCAAAAGCATTGCTTTCTGCTCATACTCTTGTTCTTTTGATGTAAATATATTAAGAGTTCCAGTTTGAGCAACTGATAAACGACCTATAATATTAATAAATTATTACAATGAACAATAATTAATAACTTTAAGAGTTACCCATTAGTTCTCTGAAAGTTATATTATCATAACTCATGAGATTGTCAAGAATTTGCTTCCAGAATGGTAAACAAGAAATATCAATTTGAAAGAATGTAGGATCTAAGAACAAATCAAAGACATCTTTTCGCCATGCTTTTCGAGTGTATTGATAAGGTGTAAGCGTAGAAAGTAGGTTCGAACATGCATAGAAAAATGGTATATTCTTTGGAGTGTGATTTTTCAAATATGGGATTATGTTGTACATCAAAGTAGTAACAATTTGAGTAATTTTATCTTTCTCCTGTGATCCGAATGAATAATCTAATAAATTCACCAAAATATGCCCAAGAATAGACTGTGCTTCAACTGTAAATTGTTGATTTCCACTTGTTGGCGTTAATTCATCAGTGACTGCTAAATTTCTTCGCAACCAAGTTGTTTGTTCAAGACATGATCCTGCAATATTACTTATGATATCTATCAATCTTGTAATTATATCATGAAGATCTCGAATATCTTTCTTATCTCTTCTATCGAATGGTGAACATTCTTTCACAATTTCATAAAGAATGCAGAAAAGCATAAATTGTGCAGGTGGTGAAAGATTCATTGAATCTCTCAACAAATTTAGCAATGATCCCCATGAATCATTTAAATTATCGCTCTTTATATTCTTGATATATACATAAAAAAATTCCAATGCGCTCACGCTTAGTACAAGGCCAGGTGG
>CM031380.1:17432070-17545539 GCA_018290095.1 Polypedilum vanderplanki | reverse complement strand
GGTCGATAAATTTGAGGTGGTGACTTTATAACGCTATTGAGTGTCTGAACGAAAGAGTCAAATGGAATCACTTTTATTCCCAAGACCATTTTAATAAGTGAAAGTTGCATTTCATTAGCAGGTTCTTGAAACTTGAATGTATTTTTCTGCATTTTCTTATCTGCGCGTTCATGCCAAACAACTGCAATTGCAGCAATAAAATTACAACCATGATGTAATGCAATTGGTGTAATAAAGTTGATTAGTTGTTGCTTTACAAGTCTGTCTTGTCCTAATTGAGTTTCAAGAAGAAGAGCCATGCTCGATATGATTCTCGGTAGATGACTCAAAACACAAGTTCTAGTGGCATTCTGCTGAAGCTGATGTTTATTGTAAGCTTCGCCAACTTGTAAAGGTGATGATGACAAGAAAAAGTTCAAAATGTTATTGTAAATTTGTCCATAGCTCGATGACTGCGTTGAAAGCGTCGTATTTTGTGGATTAAACAAGTGTGATAATGACACCTGTTGATTATTATCCAACAGACAAAAATGACAAATTACTGTTAATGCCTCTAACTGAGAAATGATATAATCTGATGACACTTGATTAAACAAATTAACCTGTGTAATATTATCTATATTTTCACAAAGTTGATGCATGATGCTAACTACAATATTAGAGAGGGCATCCGGAGAAAAGCAGTTTAATGATGAGGTAACAAGTTCTGTCCAATTTTTATGTAAATGTTTAAGATTTTCTGATAGTAAAGCATTTAAGATAGCAGTAAGGAACATTGGTTGTTGACTTATTGTTAAATTTTGTATATATTTTACGTTGCTTGATGCACTTGTCATTGATTTAGGTCGCGTTGGTGATTGAGATAAAATTGATGATAATGTTGTAGTCACTCTTGGAATTCCACCCGTTACTGTATCTTTGTTTTCTTCACCTTTCTGCACAATAGTTTCATGCTCTAATTTTATCACAGAATCTAATAACTTTAATAGTTGAATTTGAATGGCTTCTAAATGCATTCTTTCACTATCACCAGGATCATTGAATTTTAATATTTTTTCAGAAGTTGTTGTCATTATTTTAGTAGTCGAATAATGTACTGATGTAAGCACACAATGTAAGATGACTTTTTGCACTTTACACTTTATCATTAGATCTGCAATATAACTTGCTAATCCTTTACCCATCTCTTTAACAATAGAAATCAATTCAGTGAAAATCAGATGAAGCATTTCAATTGCAGCCAGTTGAATTTTACAATTTGCCAAAATGTCTTCTTTCGATGCTTTATCTTGATTACGTGTTCTAAAACTTTCATCTTCACTATCTGAGTGATTCTCTTCTTGATTTAATTGAAAGTAACTTCTAGCAAAATATAAGCATAGCGTGATCAATACTTCAACAATCATAACGCCTCTGTACGCATTATTAAATTCTGTATTGGTCAGTGACCCGTCAAAACCTTTTCCAAAAATACTTTTTCGGTGACGAATAAGTAAATGTTTTAGTTGAGTTTCTGACACAGCAGTATTGATTGTTAGGCACATAAAAAGTTTGGGATTTCCCGCTACGATAATATTTCTTAAAGTCTCAAGACAATATAAAATTCTTTTAGTGTCATAACATGTATGATATAACAACAGGTGTGTATGAAATGGATGAAGTTTTTCAATTCTCGTTTGGAAAAATCCATCAAATTCATTCAGATTCTTTTTCAATATTTTAACATTTTCTTTCCCCTTTTCCAAAGTTTCTTTTGTAATTTCATTATTGTGTTTTCGGTGTTTCTTTCTGCGATGAATTTGAATTTGTCGCTGTTGACAGTCTGTATTTTCTTTACCGAGTTTTTCACTATCTTGATCACTCATTGAATCTCGATTTGCTTCTTCACGAGATGACTGCGCAGTTTCAATTTTCTGTTCACCTTCAGATGGGCACACTTTTTTTTCTTCTTCATCATCAACATTATTTTTATTCAATTCATTCTCAAGGAAATCATTAATTGTTGTTTTCTCATAATCTTCAGTGTCTTTATTTTCTTCATTTACTGATGTTTGTAAGAAATATTCATCTGCTGCAGTGCCAGACTCATCATATGGCGTGTGAGAAATTACAAAATCATCATTTGTTTCAGATTCGGTTCTTAAAACATTATATAACTTTTTATTTCTCGATTTCTCATCATAGCGATAGTCATCTTCGATTTTTCCAGAAAATTTTATTTTCTCATCGTCAGACATTTCGTTATCACTCATAGAATCAGCAGATGTTGTGGAATATTCTGATGAAGAATCTCCTGATGAACTCTTTTTAGCTTGATTAACTAATGTATCACGAATAGAAGTGGGCGCACTTTTACTAATGAAACTTGGGCTATGTTCTTGTTGTTCGAGTGGATTAACAATCAATCCTATGTTGTTGATGTCTACATCGGAATTATTTTGAATTGTAGTTAAATTTGAACTTGTCACTGGCATCAGACCTCTTTCTCTCATTTTTTCACTAACATTTGCACTTTTACTGGCAATATTAAAAATTTTCTTTTGAATTGAACCAATTGGACTTTTCTTTTTTGTTGATTCCAAATGATTTCTTACATTTCCATCATCCATTTTAATAACATAAACCTCATTTTCTACTGGTACATCTTTTAGTATTTCTTTTTCTTCACTATTTTTATCATCGAAAACAGTCTCACTCAGTTTTTTATCATCTTTAATTTTTAGAAGATGCATATTCGAGATACTTATACGTTTTGTATTTGGATTAAGCATTATTTTAAGCAAAGGCATAAGAAGTCGACCTAAATCACCTCTTAACAATGACTCTTTGAGCCACTTAACAACAAAGGTGCGAATAGATATGTGCTGTGGCAAGCTCAGATTATCATACATTTTTAGTAAAATCTTTTCGAAACATTCTTTTTGATCACGTCCTAAATGCCAAAGCATCTCAAATTTCTTAAAGCCACTCGATTGCTTTTCTGTTAATTGACTGCTGCAATTAGTTGCAGACATGTCGGGTAAATTTAGCATTATTTTGATATCATTTAAACGCTCCAACTTGTATTCACTTAGTCGATCATCATTATTTTCAAGATCTGAATCAACGATTTCAGATGATGTCCATATAAGATGAGAATTTTCTATTCTATCACTGATTGTTCGCTCAACAAGACCACTATCAAGACATGAATGTAATCGATATATCAAAACTGTTATTTGTGCGATATCTACATCATTTGAAGAATCAAGATAGTCCCATAGTGTTGATATCAGTACTTGAAAAACTCTTGTATGATTTTCTAAATAAGTAACATGACTATGCGTCAAGAGTGGCAGCATTATCAAATGTTTTACATCCTTATTAGGAATCATTTCTTTTTTCTGACATTTAACAATGTCAATTAGTTCAAAAAATGTTGTAATCGAAATGATTTGTAATTCCTTGTCTGACTTTGAAAACGCTGCAATTATGGATAACACTTTCAACCATGTTGGCAAATCAATATGTTCCTCATAATGAAACGATAACGATTGATCATAGTTTGGTATTGTTGAAAAAGTCACTAAAAGCTGCGTCAAATGTTTAACTGATCTTCGAGTCGCTTGATTAAGTTTTAGTGCTAGCAATTTATTGATCAATTTCAAGCTTTCATTTGAATGTTGTTGTCTGACATCAGATTTTTCTTTTTCTTCACAATCATTGTCTCCAATTGATTGAGTTAGCAATGAATGTAATTTTTTCACACGACATGTTTTTTCAACTTTAAGACTTGCAAAAAGTTCATCAACCTTATTAACACTTTCATCATTTTTGCATTCTATGATTTCGTCATTTAAGAAATAACTCACTTTTGCACTCTCATTCTCTACATTATCGTTTAATTCAATCTTAACTGAACATTGCGAGTCTTTCATTTCATATGGTATATTTAAAAGACGAGTTGAGAGAAAAATTTGAAAGAAATATTCATACTGTTTGCTACATTTTTCTAACACAGTATATTTTTGCAACTGAGCTTCACATGCTTCATCTTTTACAATAGCATCTTGATTATTTAAACTGTTTGTACCCATCACAGGTTCACTTTGCGTTGTTTCATTACTATCTTTTGATTCATTTAAACTTTCTCCTTCATCAATCACTTTTGAAGCACTCTCTTGTAACTTTTTTAATTTCTTATCTTTTTTTTTACTTCTTTTCTCATTCGTTTCATCCAAATTAGGAACGGATGTGGCATTTGAGCCTACAACTAAATGACCAGTATCAGCACATATCTAAGAAGAAAAAATTTTGAATAAATTTTACGATAATAGAGTACATCTTCTTAAAATAAATGTCACACTAAAGCATTCCATGCAAAAGATAAAAAAAAATTAAAATAAAAAATGTTAAAAAATTACTACTTCTTTATCCAACTCGTAAAGCTTAGAATGAGACTTGGATTTTTTTGACTTTTTTGGACTCTTTTTTCCACCCATATTATGATTGGAGCGAGATCTTTTCATTGGTTCATCCACAGCACTCTATAGAATTGTTTATTGGTGTATAGTGTTAGTGTGTATTAAGAAAGAACATGCATTAGGTCAAAGTAAATACAAAAGGGCAAAAAGAACATGCATAAAGAAAACAATTCATACCTGATTGAGCTTTGAATCTGATTTGCTTTTTTCAAGACCTATTGATTGTTCTTGAAATGTTACTGATGCATTTTCAGTTTTTGTTTCAATTCTTTCTTCAGGTATTTGATCTAAATTTCTTGATGAGTCTCTAAAATATAATATTCTTTTATGTAAATTATATTTGAGCAATTTTAAAAATTAACTTACAAAATCATTGGTTGAATATGCTTTACTATTTTACTACACAACATTATAGATGCTGTGACTTCATCTTCTGTAAGTTCATTAACATGTGATGTCAAAATCTTTGTAATGGCAAAAAGAACTCTTGGCAGATAAACTTGTGTGGTTTCATTAAACATTTCCAATGATAAAATATCTAATAAACATTCTACTAAATAGCACAATTCAATTACATTTGGATCACCATAATCTATATCATTTGCAGAACGTTGACAATTGTCATTTAAAAACTTTCTCCTCTCTTCTGAACCTTTCAATTGACATGACATTTCGAATTGATTAGTGAGAAAATTCCATATATATCCGGAATCGAAATTTCCAAATAGTGTATTTACGGATTTTTTTACTTCAGTTGAATCTTCGACAAGTGCTGTAGTTCTTATGACATCAATAAGTATTGAGTCTAAAACCACTGGTCCAATTTCAACTTTGTCAAGTAATGAAAGAAGTATCTTGTATGGTTTTAAATCTGCAGTTTGAATACTATTCTTAAGCGCAATTTTTAATGCACTAATAAGAATGTGTTTGGAATATTGTTCAAAATAAGATATTTGACTGGATTTGTTTGATACGCTTAAATCTGAATTAAAGCTATTACTTTCAATCATATCACTGTCTAATATATTTCTATTTGCATTCAACACTTCTGTTCCTAATAACCAAGAGTATACTCGTCTATTTAATGACATATCTCGTCTTAAAATTGTGTTGAGACCATTGGTGACTAGTTTTATTAGATCATTTTGGGAAAGAAGTGTTGTGTGAAGGGGAAATCCCAAAAGTAAAAATTCTAAAGTATTACGTTGAACTAAAATAACAGAATCGTTTAAACACGAGCAAAGTCCAGACATCTGAAACGATATTTAAAAATTATTATGTAATTCAATAATTTAAGTAAATATAATCACCATTAACTCTGCATTTCGACCAATTAAATAAATTTGTTCACTCATTCCTACTCGTTTATTAAAATGATCAATCACATATGTAATTGCAGGTAATCGTATAGAAGAATTGGTTGCCACACATTCCCATAAGCAAGTGTAAAAATAAATTGGACTAACAGCACTACAGACTTGACTTAGCAATGAATTAGTACGATCAAAATGATCTAAACCTGCCTCAAGTCCAGGCAAAACACCACTACAAAGAAAATCATATTTTAAAAGATAATTTTTCAAAATATGATATGCAAAAAAACAAACCTTAAGAACCCACTTAAAGCAGGTCGTAATCTTTCACCAAGAGGTACAAAATATTTTTCATAAATTTCTAGTAATGATGGTCTAACGTTCATTGCTGCATGTTGCATCAAAGGAAACAATCCCGCACTATATATAAAAAGTTCAGATGCAAGTCTTTCTAAGCCTGTGTTACTAAATATTACATCATATGTCTCTAGAGCTTTTAAGTGAACGCCTGATGGCAAAGCTGGATGCATACATTGACTAAGTCTTTTTGATATTTTTATGCGCCTTGGAATAACTTGATATTGAGGATAGCTAGAAATTACTTTGTTGAATTTTCCTAAAGCTGATATAAGATCAGCCCATTCACTTGAATATTCAAAATTCTTCAAAGCTTTGTCAATATTTTGCATATAAACGCGATATTTGGCTTGTTTCATCAACTCAAATTCCTCCATTAAGCTTGAACCTGTTGCTGTATCCATATTTTCTTTCTGGAAAAAAGCGGAAAAAATAAATATACAATACACATGTTTTTTTGATGAACTGTGAAAAAATATAAAGCTCAGCAAATCTACATTATTTGTACGTATTATTAATTAACACATTTATATTGATTATTAATACTAATTTGAATGTAAATATTAATGTGTAGGTCATTTTTTTCAACATTCACGATCTAATCATTTACTTTTTGTGTTTTAGAATGACACCAGTTGTTGATGTGAAGCTTTCCTGAAGCTTTATTTGACATCTTCCTTATACCTTTCATTCTTTCAACTAAATAGTCTTTTTACGCAAATCATAAAAATTAATATTCTTAAACACTTTACTTTCACAAGCATGTACTATATTTCATTCTTATCAATCAGTTTCTTATCGTTTGAGATATTCACTTATTGTTGTTAAAAGTACTTAAAATAATAAAGAGATTATTAAAGTTTTTTTTAAATGATAAAATGAGTTTAGAATCTTTTTGAAGTTTGATATTATAATAATATGTAGGTGATGTAATATATCAAATTTTAAAATATAAATTTTATTTTTTATCCCTTCATTTTTTAGTACAAAAAAATTATTCAAATAGTTTTTACGTTCACAGTACAAATGAGACTGAATCGGATGAATAAGTCTCGAAAATTGCTCAACAACAATATATGAACACACGTAGACACAAGTAAGCACATAAAAAATCTTGGTGATAAAATTTTAAGTCAATACAAAACAGTGATAGCGCTTTATTTGTAGCTTCAACTAGTTAATATGAAGTCATATTTTTTGAAATGCTCATGGAAAAGTTTTAAATTAAGTTTATTTAAAAATGAGTATAAAAAATTCTTTTATCAAAATCTCAGTTATTGCATTTCAACGAAAAGTGGGTGAAATTTGCGATAATAGGTATTACAAAAGATAGCGATAACAAAAAGGAGAAAAGTGTCATTTCAATTTTTTGTCTTTACTATTAAGTTCCATTAAATTGATAACAAAATTGTCATAGATACAAGATGTATCAATTGTCATTCAGAATAATTTTTTTAGTACTTTTAGTTTTCAATATTTGAGTGAAAGTAAAAAAGGTATTATGAAACATTAAAAATATAAATTATTCCATAAAAAATCACTGAAATGAAGTCTAAAATGATCTAAATTGCGTTCAAAATTTTTTAAAACTCTAAAAAGCAGATCTCTAACATAAATAAGTTGTGGAATAAATAATAGACACATGGGAAACTTTTACTAAAGCAAATTATTACGCCATTCTATAGAAAGCTTGAGGTCATAAAAATTAGATACATTATGCAGAGCTTTGAGTTTAAGCAATAATTCAAATTGACTTTTCATTCCAATTTGAATTTAGTTAGAATTTCATTTCTTTGTCAAGTAAATGAAAAATTATGGAAGAGAACAAGTCAAATACTTACACTCGGATGATTGAAAACAATGAAATGACTCAGATGTTGTAAATTTTTTGCCAACGTAATTTATTTTAGTCTGACGACGATAAAATTCTTTCTTATGATTGTAAGCATACTTTTTCTATTTCAAACCAATTTTTTTACATTTCTTTTATCAATAATTCACAGATTTTGTAAGCAATATAATGGAGTTCTGAGATATTTACAATGAATTTTCTCGATTGCACTACTTTCTTTTGTTTAAATTTTTTTATAAAATGTTTTGATTTTGAACTTTGAATATCCTTTTAACTGTCTTTCACTACTGCCGAATCAGGCCAAAACGTTTGTTTAATGTTTTTGTTGCCTTATTATTGATTCTTCCTAATTAAATTCAATTTTGAAAGATTTTTCTCACACTGATCTTTTTTGAAAAAATGTTCACTATTATTTTTGTTGATTCTCAAAGTTCTTCATTATATAATAATCGATAGAGCATAGTCTGAAGTTTATCTAGTGAATATTAGTGAATAACTGCGTAATTACTGAGAATTATGATTCAAAGTTGACAATTTTTTGTTACATTTTATGTGAATTTCTGATCAGATTTCTCGCTAATACTGAACTATTTCTAACATGTATATATCAAAAGTAAGTTAATATAGTGTAGAATACAACAATAAAGACTTAATGTTTAAATGCGATTCATACTGAATTTGTGTTGCCATTTTAATTTTTCCAATTTTTAAACTCAAATTACTAGCGAACTCTTGAATCCATCAGACTATCAAATCAGTAGATTACAACAGAAATATCTACTGTATAAGCTCTACAGCGCAATCCAGCGCAATTCGTAAATTTGCGATTGAATTTATCAAAAATTTCATATTAAATACAATTTTCATCATATTCAAACATTTATCACAAATCGAATGATATTGTCATAATAGATTCTACGTTAATAAGCATTTTTGATATAACTATGTCTAAGAATGATCAGTATTAAGTGAATATCTTGATCTGAAAATTCAAAACATAACGTCAAAAAAATAATAGTGAACATTTTTTCAAAAAAGATCAGTGTGCTACGTCTTTTTTTCTTCAAAACAAAAATAATAAAAACTTTTTTTAAGCGCGCCTACCCCCTATGCATATTAAAATTTTTGAAACGTTAAACTGTAAATTTATAAGAATAAAAGATACTGTACATCAATCATAGATCATTGGTATGTATATATATGTATATATAGAAAATTTATTTATTAATTATCATTACATTTTTTGCTACCATTTTTTAATGTGGCAGTAAAAAATTAAAATTATTCTTTTTGTCTTAAAAATCACAAAAATAAAAATGATACATTTTGAAGTAGTTTCTTCTTTTAAAAAAATCCAAACTTATTCACATGAGTGTATACAGAAAATTTTATATCTTAATGACGATGATGTTATTGTTAGGTATGCTTGACTTTCTTCTTTAGTTATTTTTTAAACAATAAAAATATAAAACGGTAAATTATGTGGAAAGGTAGAGTGTATAAGGAAAATGTAAAACTTAAATATGCATTAAAGTTAAGGATGTATGTTTCAATCATATTTGTTCGTTTTTGTGTGAAAAATTAATATTGTTGTTGTTATTCTCTTGCTCCCTTTTATCACGTTCTTCTTCATTCAACTCCAATTTTTTTAGCCTAGATATTTCATATTCAACAAAATCATCGAATAAGCTGGGCCATGCTTCGTTTGAATCATAAGAGTTAATATCGAAGCATTCTGCAAAATTTTGGAACATTAACCAAGTGTCACGTTGAATACCCCGAATGCTTTCTTTTGATAGAAAACTTAGCCAGCGTTCTAAAACATTATTATTTGGTGCCTGTACAGTATAAACCAATTTCCATAGACTCATTGCCATATCGAGACTTAATATTCTCGCACCTTCATCTAAGCCAAAGTGAAACGAAAATCGATATAATTGTTTAAAAAGATCTACATTCGTCTGAAGATCATCAACAATTTGCATTAGTCGATCACGTAGCTCACTTATTGTTGTCGCATTTAAATTTTTTAGCCCATAAATAAATTCTTGTTTTGTAAACTTGCACATTTGCTTCGCATCAAGACAAAATGCTAAAACCAATATTGGAAATTCATCTGGTTCAAAGTTGAGATCTTTACATAATTTTTCTATGCCTTCCGATAAAATTGCATCCTCATCTTTGTCCTTGTATTCTTCAAACATTTTATTTATAGCATTGTCAGCCAATTGCGATTTTGCTGTATAAAAAATATAGGTATGCATTACATTTCCGAAAATATTGCGCGAAGATGAAATGAACAATGAACCAACCTGTTTGAATTTTACTTTTATCTTCTACTAAATTAGAATTGCTACTTGCACTTCCATTCACTAGAGATTTTTTGTAATTGCTGCTATCATAATGACTTGTTTTAATATTTATATTGTTTACATTTGTCTGTAATAACTCTTCCGATTCTAAAATTAAATTTGATTTCACATTGATAATTTTATCTTTACAACTTTAGCTTTTAATGCATGTGTATTTTAGTATATGATACATACCATGTTGATTTTTCTCCTTCTCTGAAATATTTATGTTTTGACTGCTATTAATTGCAACTGAATTATCAGATGATGTTGATGATTTAAAGCATCTTAGACAGTTTCCCATTTCTCGATTTACGAAATTTTCCTAAATATATTTTTTGTTTCTCCTTTTATCTAATTAGGTAGATAGGTGTATGTAGATAGATTTTAATTTATCTAATGATTAATTTTAACAGAAATTTTTCTAGATTTTTTATTATTGGCACTGTTATCCATCTCTCTTTCTTTCTGTGTGATTTTACTGGATTTAAATATTTTATTTCCTTCTATGAAATCCAATTGTTCAAGTCAGATTATCATCTCGTTGCAGTTGACTATCTTATATTGAGAGAAAATTAGAATAAGGCAAAAATTAGGGAAATATTCAATTAACAGATCAAAAAAAATTCCAAGGGATTGATAAAAATTTTAATACTTTTCTATCTGTTTGTTTTGTTCACATGCAATCAGATATTTTTTGACACAAATTTAGAGATCGAAGTTTGTGCTTACCACTAATTAATAGTAGAATAACTTCTTTAAAATTGTTGTTTTAAGCGATAATTTATGTGCTCGATTGAAATTATAAAAAAAAATTGTATGGGGGATAATTACTCTAAAAACAAGAAACAAGAGATAGCAAGTGTTTCAATGAATTTATGAGAACTGTTACTTTTGAATATTCTGTGTTCACTGCATATGATAGAAGACTGTACTTTTATTACATTCCATTTTTGTTTGATTTTTATTTATTTATTTTTACAAGTTTCACGCATACAATTTGTAAACTTTCAGAGACTTGGATGTAATTAATGTCTCTGAAAGTTGAACAATCAAAGTTTAGTTGAAAGTTTATTGAGATAAATTTATTTGGAGTGTTTTTAAGCATTTCCTGTGTTTCGCAATTATTGTTTTTAAAAGAAGTTTTTTTTACATAAAGTTCAATAGCAAGCAGCATAATATTGAAATTTGACAATCAAATTAAATCATTAAATAACACATTTTAGATCATGAGCGACAGATATCACAAGTTAGTTCAATTTGAATCAAAAAAAGTATTTATAAGTACAGTATATTGTAATAGAACCGTTATTCGTGATGAACAATTGCTTTTCATTGTTTTTTTTATCTTATCGGTTAATATTGATTTCTCTAGAATTGCCTATATTTTATGATAACGATGATTCAATAAATGATTGAACTTTTTGATGATTATACAGCACATGATATTAATTTTTTTTTTGAATTTTATTTATAGAGCTGCTAAAGATGGTTTATGCGAAGTTCTAAAGGAGGCAACAAAGAAAGAATTAAATAATAAAGATAGCGATGGAATGACGCCAGTGTTATGGGCAGCTTTCGAAGGAAAATTAGACGCCTTAAGATTGATGATTGGAAGGGGTGGAGACCCAAATAAAACAGATCAATTTGGTAATTCTGCTTTACATCTTAGTGCTGCCAAGGGACATTTTGCAGTAGTTGATTTTCTGATCAAGTATGGTGTCAATTTATATGCACTTGATATCGATAATCATACCGCTAAGGAACTTGCTGCAATTAATAATCGTGAAGATATCCTTCGTTACCTTGATGGTGCTGCTGCTCATTTAGAGGCTACAGACAAGAAAAAAGTTAAGGATTTTAAAGAAAAGGCTAAAAAACAATCTGAAAAACGAATCAAAGAATTCTTAAAACGACAGCAAAAATCTGAAGAGCAAAGACAGGAAGCCGAAAAGTCTAACATGCTGAAGGCGATGAAATATAAATTTTGGACAGGCTCACATGGAAATCTTAGTAAAATGAAGGAATCAAATTTATATAGTCAAGATACGAGATTCAGTTCACTTGTTGGAAATGGTGGAACATCAGTTCAAGTTCAACGTGGTGCAGCACAGCGTAAGATTCAAGCACTTAAACAAGTTCGTCAAGCAAATGCAAATAATAATGAAATGGATCAGCAAAATAATAACAGATCAGTGCGAAGTATTGAAGGTGTTAAACGAATTGATTCTGATGTGCTTTATGTTGGAACTTTTCATAGTCAAAATAATGACAAAAGAGGAAGACTTGCAGAAGTTTTTGATGATACAGAGAGAAGACATGCCACATTATCAAGATTTGCTAGCCAACCCGATCTACTAGGCAATTCTGAACTTGCAGAAGACATTAGAAACCAACGACCCTCAGGACTTTTTGATAGACCAGTTCTCGGTGCTCTATCGATGGGCCATTCAATTGCATCTGACCAATTGTCAAACCATTCAAATCATTCCAGTGAAACAAGTACAAGTACAAAAAATCCAAGCTCAAAAAAATCATCTTCATCTAGACAGAGGCAACTTGTTATATCTTCTGATGAAGATGAATCGAGTTCTAAAAATTCTTCATGTGATGAGAGTGATGATCCTCATGAAGCACTTAAAAGGTTTCTTGCGGCTTATTCACTTGATGAACATTTTGAGCTACTATTACGCCATCAAATTGATTTAGAAACATTGATGTTATTAACTGATGAAGACTTAAAGTATCTTAATTTGCCGCTAGGACCTTACAGACGACTCGCTGTCGCTATTCAAGAGCGAAAAAATGCATTGAATAATCCTGGAGCTATATTTGATAGCAGACTCTAAAAATACATCCACTATTTATTATTTTTTAACATATTTCTTGAATTCTACTTGTTTGAAACTAAACGTACTTAAGTTCACAAAGTATTCTGTGCCTTAAAATGCATTCATTTTTACACAATAAATAAACTTTTTATGGAATTTAAAGTAAAACTTGAATTTCTTTTATTTCTATTACTATTTCTATAATTTTTAGCTTTACCATGCTCTTCTTGGTGATTGAGTGGCATCAGTAAGAATCCATGTATTATGTTCTCTTTTCTTCATGGCCATTTGCTTGTGACGAGGATGAGTTTTACACATAACATACAGTCGTTCTTGTCTAACAACGAAATAGCAGTCTTTGCATCTTCTTTTGCAGCGTCCAACTTGCTTTAGACCTCTTTCTATATTAATTGTTGTGATACATGGTTTCAAAAAAGCTGACAAACCATAGTTATTATTGATAATTGATGGTGAGGTAAAAAATGAAAAATTCCTGACACTTTGATTCTGCATAATTGGTTGTATGATTTTTGAAATTCTAACAATCTGGCTCCACATTTTTTAAATTTTATTAAAATGAAATCTTTTAATATTTTCAAGCAACTGAAATTAAATTTTTTTTAAAGAAGATTGGTTAGCAAGAATTTTTTTTTGTTTTGATTAGTTTAGGGTAAAACAACTGAAATTCAGCTCAAATTTGAAAAAGACCGATAACTAATGTTGCATGGATACACAACAGTTGTTGTTGCAAACATTAGTGTGAATGTTGTTGAATTTAAAATAACAACATCACATGTAATGCGTGATATTTTTTGTATTGCTAAAGACATGTGATTGAAGGAATTTTTTTCAGTATTACAATTTTAGTAAATATTCTTTAAGAACTTAATGTTTGTGTTTCATTAGCTTGGTTTATGAATAACCAATCATTTTGTGTTTAAATTGTGAGTTAGAATGCTTATTTTAAGAGAAATTGATAAAATGTAAATTTAACTTGTTGCCTAAAATGAAAAATTAGGGTTCGGACTTGCATGCATATTTTACTTGATATGCACATATATTTATCAAGTTAATTTCACAGTCAGTTGACTTACACAAAAATTTCTGTTATTCATTCAGATTTTATTTATTTTAAAGTTCAGTAAATTTGTATGCAAGTCAATGATTCTTTAATTTACTATATATTTCAATTGAATTAAATTCAAACTAAATTAATTAAAGACAGTTTTGTGTAAGTCAACTTGAAATCAACTTGATCTAATTTAATTAAAGTTCAGAGCTCTAGCTTTCAATTCCTGCCTTCTATTGATTATGTAATAAATGTGATACAAGCATTTGTAATTTTAACTAACTCGATGATTATAACTTTTTCCCGAAAATTATTTCTTTGCAACGGTACTTTGAATCATCATAACTTTTTAATAAAAGCATCAATTATATTAATATCTCAAATTTTGGTACTTATTAGTACACAGGATGGCATTAACTTTAGTCACAAGTCTTTTAGAATTCGAGAAATTACAGATTTGATGAGCGTTGCATATGAATAATTTTTTCGAACATTGCCCATTGCTTTTAACTAACTCTGAAAAATGTAAAAATACATCCAATTATGGGTCAAAAATTGATATTTTCGAAAAAAAATATTTTTTCTTATTTTCTAATAACACATACGATTAACGGAAGAGCTGGAGACTGTAGCTGCTCATGGAAAGTTTTGGCATCATCTATGCAGCTACAGCTTCAAATTTACGAAATTTTCAAAAAAATTTATTAGTATCGTCTTCTACGACACCAAATTACCCAAAAAAGTCATAATAAAAACGAGAGCAGTTTTAGTGGAAAAAATTGATAAATATCAATTTTTGATTAATTTTGAGCATCTGGTGGTCACATATTTTGAAAAAACTTTCATAAATTTGTATAGTAAAATAAAGATAAATTTATTATCTGTCATTTAAACTTTATTTGATCTCTTTTGGATCACATTTAAAAAAGTTAGTCATTTAAGTAAAGTGACAATTTTGAAAATGTACCTTTACAAAAATGGTTATAGCTAAGCAATGGAAACTCCAAAAAATTTTATTTATGACCTATTCTACTCATAATCGCATGTGTTATTAGAAAAAAAGAAAAAAAATGTTTGTTGAAAACTTCAATTTTTGCCCCATAGTGGCATTCAAAATGTATTTCTTTATCTTTAAAAAAAAAGTCATTTTTAATACTGTTTTATGTTTCTAAATTTTATTGTTATATTAAAATAAGTTGTGTCATGGGATACACTATTAATTTTTATTGAAAAAAGGAACTTGAAAAATTTTTATCCAGAAATGAAGTTGTAATAAATATTAGTGTATGTGTTCCTTTACTATCTACATCATCATTCATAAACTAACTTGTTTATATTGCAAATGTCAACTAATTTAAAAGCCTATAAAGGCTATACTCAAATAAGCATTAATCAAATAACATGGTTTAAAACTAAAATTATGGCAAAATTATTGAGATTCAATTTTGAACTCAGCAATTTATATGTGGATATCTATTTAACGATAAAAAAATTTCCATTCGCATCTTGCATCTTGCAATTATTTCACAATATTATCCAGCTTATTCGAAAAACATATGTCCAAATTATTGAAATTTTCTCTCTTTATCACAATAATCAAACTGATTAAATCAGATACAAATATAAATTCATCTAAAACAATTTCCTTTTTTAAAATCATTGTCTATTTCTACTTTTACTGCAGTCTACGTCTACCTAAAAATCTATTATCATCATTATTATGCATGGTCATTTGAAAAATAATTTTTTGGCTTGATGTCAGTTAAAAATAAGGAGGTGTGAGAAAATAAAGTAAAACACGTAAAATAGTATGTATACTTTGTCCTATGGTTACATATTGAAGCTTAATGGTTTCATATTCGCGACTGATGACATGCGTCTTACTCGTCCCATCATTTTTCTCTCAATCTCTTCTAATGATTTGCCCTGTGTCTCTGGTACAAAGAATATAACGAAGAAGAGACCAATAAGACAAATCACACCAAAGAACCAAAATGCTCCATGATTACCGATAGCAGCTATAAAGAATTGATATTTATAAAATCTATAAATATTAAATTGATTTCTAGAAATTACCAACTATATCAGCAAACGTCTTTGTTACAATGAATGTACATGTCCAGTTAAATCCAGTTGCAACTGAAGCTGCTGATCCTCTAATTTTTCCTGGTAAGATTTCACCCAACATCAACCTAATCATAAAAGTCATTGTTATTAAAAAAAATCTTTTATATTAATAAGATTTTACAAACCATGGAATTGGGCCCACACCTTCGAATATCAAATATAAATCAAAAATAAAAAAAATAAAGTTAGTGATTTAAGAAGAATTAAGTCGAAAAATGTATTTTTTTTTACTATTAATTTTTGCTATTTACCTGAACTGAATCCGATAACATAAATAACAAAGCTAGCCAATGGTAGCCATCCAATATTTGAGACATCATTTCCAGAATTTTTATAGTAAAAGAATGTTCCTAATGTCAATAGAGTAATTACCATTGCTACTTCAGAGATGTACAAAAGAATTTTACGTCCAAGACGATCAATAAGAACGGTAGCAAAGAATGTTGCGCCTGTGGAATATTTTATAATTTAAAGAAAATGTAAGAATAAATATTTTTCATGGAATTTACCAAAATTAACAACACCAACAATAATTGTGCAGAGATTCTCATCAATGGTGCTTCCAGCGTCTTTGAATATTGACACTGTATAGAAAATGACAGCATTGATACCGGACAATTGTTGGAAGAACATCAGTCCGAGAGCAATCAATAATGGTTTTAAGTTGCTTCGTTTCATTAGATCAAAAATAGCATTTTGTGATGCATGACGTTCAGCTTCACAATGAGATTTCACTATTCCCTTAAGTTCAGGTTCAACATCAGCTTTCTTTCCTCTTAGCCATTGTAATGCTTTTCTTGCTCTTTCTTCACGACCACGTGTCACAAACCATCTAGGTGTCTCGGGAATCAATAATGTTAAAACCATAAATGGAATCGGTAAAATACTACCGATGAAAGCTAGACCTGACCAATTCACATATTTTCCAGCCACAAAGCATATTAATATACCGATATTACCAAAAGCTGTTGGTAATAAACCAAGTGTGCCACGAACTTCCGGTTGAACTGTTTCACCTAAGTAAACAGGCAATGAAAGTGAAGCAATACCGACACAAAATCCTGATAAAGCACGTCCTGTAAATTAACAAATTTTTTGTAGAATAATTTTAAATATTTTAAAAATGATTTATATACCTGCTAACACCATCCAAATAGAGTTCGCAAAGGCGATTAGAAGCCAGGCAACAATAAAGGGAACTGCTGTGGCCAAAATTGTATTTTTTCTGCCCAAATATTCAATAAATGGTCCACCAGCAATACCACCGGCTAAACCGGCAAGTGGCATGATTCCTCCTACCCAGCTTGCCTATATTATGAAATAAAATAACAATTTAATAAAATCATTGAGTTGAATGGCAATAAAAATTATCATTTAAATTTAAAACATGTTTTTATTCAATCGCCTCCGTAAAATTAAAAAATCTCGAGAAATGAGAAAATAAATTTACTAAAAATAAAAATACAAATAAAAATAGGTGGAATAATTGCATATATGACTAGAATTGGACAGATTAATATAAGCATTTAGTCATTGCGAACAATGTTTTTTGCTCTTCTTATTTCACACATTTTTCTGAGATGAATGAAGGGTGTGGGGAGTTTTTTTTCTAATGACTTGGAAAATTCCATTGATTAAATACTCACTTCTTGTTCTGTCACTTTAAAAGATGTGATTGTTGTATTCTGCATTGATACTAATGCAGGTGAGGTGTAGGCAGATGCAAATCCAACTACCATTGAACCCATTGAGACTGCAATTGCTGCCAATATCTGTGGAAAATTTTTGACTATCAGACTTTGCACCATCGTTTTAATTTTTTACGTATTGCCTGTGAGGTTGTGCACTTTGCTTTTGGCTCTTCCGCAGGCACAAATGAAAATGACACATGTGTGTCTGCTCGCATGAGAATTTTAACCATGTTTTTTTAGTATAAAATAAAAACTAAAGTGAGTAAGGATATAAATATTCTTCGAATGAAGATGATGACAATAATAATGATGAGTAAATTAAATAACTTTTTGTTTGAATAGTTGAAAAATTGATTTCCATTAAATCTCTTTTAATGCGCTTTTATAATAATTTTTAAAGTTCTTCTTTTAAGAGAGAATATTATCCTTTCGCACTACAACTTATAATGATTTCACCAAAAAAATGTCAAATGAACATCACTAACTTATATCATTATGTTCGTCTATGCTACACACATGTATATATCGATAGTCAATTGAAGCCCTAAATTGATTTATTTTATTTCTTTTTTTTTTCTTTCACAAAAGTCTCTTGGTTATTTATAATCACTCGAAGATGTGCATGTATTGACCATATTATTCCAATAAATGTCAAATCTCAATTCTTGAGAATATTTGCCAATCTTTTCTCATATCACGAACACAAATTATTTACATGAGTGATTTTTCTTGTTATCAGGATGACATATTGGAATACAGGTCAATATTGCTTCATTATTTTTTTTTTGCAAAATTCCTTTGGGATTTTTTCCCTTTGACACAAGTACTTTTATTTGTTTTAACACGAGCAAAATTTCACCTCTTGCTCTTCCGTGTTATCAATTGAGATTGAAAAAAATTATGTATGTACGTAGAGCACGAAACGTTCAATTGAATCTCATCCTATTGACTGAGGCTCAGTGAGCGCAATTGATATACTTTATATAGAAAAATACATTTGGAAGGAATAAAAGTGGAATTTATATCACGGCTATTGTTTGATAATAATCCTTAAGCTTTTTTAATTGCAATTTATTAACATATTGAAAGGTTAATAAAGAGATATTCATAAAAGTCTATGTTCCATATAGATAGAAGGTAAATTAAGTCGAAAAGAATTTAAATTTAGAATAAGATTTATAGCTATTTCAAGAGATAAAGAAACTTTTAATTCAATTAAACAGTAAATTATTAGTAAATAAATGCATTTTTAAAAATAGATTGATAGTATTGCATACGTTTTAGATTCAAGTATAAACCGATCTTATTTTTTCATTGAAATAAGCAATCAATAAAGTTTATATGTGCTTATCAATTTCATCTGCTCAAAGCATGTTTCTATTTCGATTCGCGATTCTTCCTTGACGTCAGTTGTTGTCGCTTTTTAAAATATTTTCTGTGTGACTCGATCGGTCACTCATTTCATTCTATCTCGCTCTCAATTCTTGACCTAGCATTAATATTTTTTTAAAGCTTAAAATGCTACTGATAATTTATAAAATCACATTCATTCACAGATGCAGAGCAGTTAACGAACCTGAATTGAGTGGCGCTGAAACAATCACGAATTATTTCCGGATTACACTTGATTATGTTGCTTCTAAGCAACTGTCGAAAAACATTGAGCACAGATTAAAAATTGAGTGTCCAAAGGGAGCTCTTATCATTGAAAAAGTGTTCTAGTTATAAACAGTTTCAATGTCATGCATTTTCATAAAAGTTTTTGGAAGAGTAGCAAAGTGACCACACATATTTGAGAGGAACAATGTTATTTACCTGAGTATAAATATAAATTGGATTTGTAGTGGGTCGATAAATTTCCAATTTTGCTTTTCCATCTTCAGTAATTTGACGTACAAAAGGTACGGTATGACGTGGACTATCTTCTTTATTATTGAGTTCCATGTCAAAGAAACTAATAGACTTTTTGGATGCACCACTGGCTGATTTTGCTTGTTGAAATTGCTTGCGATTTTTTTGAAGATCTTCTTCTTCGTCACTTGACGAATCCAAGTCCTAAAATTTTGAGAAAAAAATTCGTACATAGTTCAATTACTAATGTCATTGAACCTAAAAAAAGAGAAAATGTTTACCTTCAAGTCAATAACGACTGGTTTAGTAATATCGGGATCAATTCTTAATAAACTTATTCTCTCAAAATCATTATCATCGTCTTCTTCTTCTTCACTTGATGATGGTGTGGGTTCTTTGTCTAATTTAAATGATATGTGTCGAGGATCTAAGCTTTTATGTTTTCGGGCCTGGAATGATTTTCGCTGACTTTCAAACTCATCCTCTGAGGAACCCGATGCCTTCAATAGATTCTCTAGCTGTTTTGATGATTTTACATCTAATGACGCGTGTTTCTTTGATTGATATTGACCTCTGTCACCATCTAGATATAAACGTAAATCCTGTTGATTTAAATAAAAGAAAATTTATACTCATTATATGGCATATGTCATTGACATGTAACTCACTCTTATCAGAATACTTTTATGTTCCGACCGTGATTTTGTTTTTTGAAAATGTTCACGCTTCTTCCTAAAAGCCTCTTGTTCGTCAAAACGATCACCTTCTTCTTCTTCGTCACCAAACGATATGCCCTGCTTTGTTCTGATTGCCAATTCCTTTATATCGTCTGCAAAAGGATTTGATGTGTCTTCTGACTCGAGTATAGGACTGAAAGTTCTTTGCTTTTGTTTTTGGAGTTTTGGTGAGTTTGATATATTATCAGTTGAGGTATCAATTACCACAGTATCTAAGCTCGTACTTGTTGTCGAATTAGATAATGTTCCAACATCAGGAACTTGACTAACTTTCTGATAGCCTTGATTCAAAGGATCGTCCTGAATATGATTTTGACAAAAATATTTTTTAGTGGAAAAATTTAAGTTTATTAATCTCCCGAAAATTACGACTACACTCTGATGAGTTTGAAAGATTTATAGAAACTAGACGAATTAAAATTTTTTGAGCAAATATTTGAAGAGAAACATAGAAGATTACTTGTTATTGGACAAATTGTCTTATCAGCATATATTATTGAATTATTAGAGGGGAAGTGAAGATGTTTTTAAGTATTTATTTATTTGCATGAATGTGTCACATAAATATGTATGAGTATCAATAGAAAATGATAAGAGCAATAGTGTCTCAATAATTTTTTATTTAAGTCATCTCCTAATGACCTAATGACCTCCAGTACTCTTGTTTAAATTTGATACAAGAAAAAAATAATCGACTGCTGACGTGCATGGCCAATGCGTAAAATCTTTAAATGTACATAGAATTTTTACGTCATTTACACAGACGTACTTAGGAATGAAAGTATTATCATCATCAATTGTAAACAGTTTGTCTAGAGCTTTTTTTTTTTGTTATCGTCAAAAGCTTTTTATATAGTGAGCTTACAATTGTTTTTACTGCTAAGGGAAGGAAAATCGATAACATCTGTTATGAAATTTCATGAAAGCTCAGAGCTTATCTGATGACGACTTATTGTCTCGAAATATAATCGATTCTCATCTATGTGATGCCAAAAAATTACAGTTTTGGAAATTTTGTGTATGAATTATTTTTATTTTATTTCAAGTAAAGGAAAATTTCATTCATTCATCGAACCGGCAAGAAATTTCTTTATTTTATTGCACTAAATAAATGTCAAAGAAAAGTTTGTTCGGCACGTGCATGCAAATTTTTGTTATGAAACTGAATGCAAAACAAAAGATTTGTCATTGGATCTGTTTATTTTCTTATATAAATTTATATGCTAAATGAAAGTAACTCTTGGGGTCATGAAGTTGTTGTTCAATGATTTATTTAATTTAATTTCATTATGATACTTTGATATAAGTATATATCAATTTAAAATTATTGCGAAGGTGAAGTCTCTTTCTATTTGAATTGATTGAGAAAGTAAGATATAAATTTTAAAAAAGTCAAATAAGTTTTAAAAATAAATGACTTTTACTTTCAATCGACAACTGATCGTCATCATCAGTGAAGGAAAAAATGAGAATATAAAGAAGAAAAAAGTAAAAGCAAATATTTTGTCTGGGAAAGAAAGAGAGAGAAAGATAAAAAGAGACTAAGACAACCTAATAATACTTTGACTTTGAATCAAGATTGTTGTTGATGAATATCAATTGATTATTTCTGCTGATTTTCATTTATTTTTAGTTTTGCGTTCTACTTTTCTCACACACGTTAGAAAGAAAGATTAACGATGTTTCGCACGCCAGCCGTTGACCGAAAAAAAATAACATTTTTTTTTTATTTTTGCAAGTATGTAGAGTGTATTTTGTCGTAATTATTTTATTTAATTGATTCTCAAATTTCTCATCTCACCTGACTAGCCATTCCTTTAATTTTATCCACAAATCGACTCATTTTGAAATTGTTATTAGAGGACCAATTTTAGCCCACAAAAATAAAAATATTTTCTCACTTATGTGACGAGGCAGTAATGAAATTCAAATAAATTGTTTCTCGCTAATAATTTTCTGTTCTGGCCTTATAAATTAAAAGTTCACGTTTTTCAAGCTACACATTAAAAGAATTAATAGATTTTTTTTTTCACTATATTAGTCACCTTTTTTTAAAATTTTTATTAAACTTTTTTGTATACTATGCAATTTTTATTCTTTTTTATAGAATAATACATATGAAAAATTAAAATTTTTCGACATTCATAAAATTATATAATACATTTATAATAATTTGTAATTATTTTTCAACAAGGTCATAAGAGCGTTTCTATAATTTTTTAATTTTTTTGCCTCTTTGCAGATTTCACTTCCCCATTGATTGACTGTTAACTTTCTCACTGTGTTGGACTAGTTTAACACATATAATAATTTTTTTGCACTCTTGTCTATCCAATTTGCATCATCGGCTTTTAAAAAGCATAAACACAAGAAAAAAAATAAAATAAATTATAATAAAATAAAAATGACTTTGAAACTGTTCTTTTTCTTCTCAGTTCTTTTTATTTTTGACTTTTAATTATAACCGAAAAGCGCATTGACTGTTTCATATCTGAATTTCAACTGACGAATATCCAATTTTGTGTCTTTTCATTTATAGTTCGCTATACACGGAGCTCTTATACATATACAGTACACAAGTATTTATACATGTTCGGGTTTTCTAGATATACATGCAGCAGTAAGTGTATAGAGAGAATTCTGATACCGCGCGCAGCTCATTTTTACAATATTTTACAAATTTTTTCGTACAGGAGAGTCAAATTGACGGTTTTAAAAATTTATCTTAGAGTTCAAGGGTTAATTTGTTCTAATCATGAACGTAACAAAGAATTAAGTGAGACAGGTTCATTCATTAAAGCATGTTAAGTAATATTTTCTGTTAAACAAATACAAGGAAGTTGTCGGGTGAGCTTTTGAGTGTGTATGTGCGCCATTCGACCAGACAACACTCTTTTTTACGATACATATGTGCGGTTGGATTTTGACGTCACAGTCAAGAGGCTCGACTTTTTTTTATTTTCTGTTTAAATAATTGTCGAAAAATACCAGGAATACATTTCCAAAAGATGATGCAATATTCTTCTCCTATGTGTAGTTTATTCGCTTGAGGGTGTGTTAAAGAATTGCTTTTAATAGTATTAGATAAGGCGCTGTTCTTTTATCATATTAGAAATAATTAGCGAACATATTGCAAAAATTACTTTATGACATTTTCATCAGTTTAATGTTAATTTCTTTACTATTGCCGCTTTAGGATAAAAGTTAATTTTTTTTAAAATCATAAATTGATTTTATCACAATTCATGTATGTGTACACATACATCAACACGCAAGGCGAACTCTGAGTCGTTAAATATCGTATAATTATTATTGGAAGCAATCAAAAAGAGTAAGACTGTAACGTCAGAAAATTTGACCTTGCTTGAAGGTCTAAGCACAAAACTGGTCGATAAAAATACATAAATTAATAATTGACTATTCCTATCATTCTAATTCATTTACCTGTCGCGACAGGCAATTTTTTAGCGACTGTAAATCAACATTTATGAAGATTAATGTAATAAAAAATAGCAGTACCACATATAGAACGATCATACAAATGTCATTGCCATTACTTTTCTTACAACATTGTTAGTCAGTCAATGCGATGAAATTAGATCATTGTGTTTGCCATTTTTGCTTATATTGAGCGAAAAATGATCAACACAGCAAAATTATTTACATAATTTCAAATTGCCATGTTTGTCAAAACATTTCAATTTAAAAAGAACATTCTAGAGTGGAAATTTACTTAATTTTGATATTGGGAAATTTAATTCAATGATGTGCAATCCCTTAGATGTATTTGTTATGTTTGGCTATGATTTTTGTACTTGTTTTTGGGTAATTTTGCGACGGTATACGATCTCACATATTCGGTTTGAATGGAAAATTCCATTCAACTTTTTAAAAAAAGATTTCCAGTGCACCGCACGCAAAGAGAAATGGGAACATTAATAATGTATGATATGACAACATACAAGTATAGTGAACAGTATAATAATTACAATACTTTGCAAGTTCTTTATTTATGTGAATAAGATGATCATTCACCACTAAAGAGTGTAAAATCAATAACAACTACTACCATCATTGCATTGTTGATTGAACTCAACTTGATAAAGCACGAATATTATTCATGAGTTTATTTTCAAACATTCTTGTCCACGTAAACTTACTACTCTCAAAACTTCCGAGTTATATTGTTATTTACACACGTACGCTGGTTGACAAGCCCACAAATTTGTTAAATTTGCCACAAAATGAATTTGCACAGCACAATAAGCATATGCCTTTATTGTTATAACTATCGCATGATAATTGTAGTAAATTGAAACAATAAAGCAAGTTGTCTGTCAATATCATGCATGCATGTGAAGAATAATAGAGATTGGCGTCAGTTCTAACGACTAATTCATCTTAGCAACTGAATTATTATAAAAATGTTGTGATTGGTTGATTTTTGAAGGCTCGACGATCAACGTTAAAGTCAAATTTAGCAGTGACGCTTGACTAAAACAAGTTTAGTTATGGCAAGAAAACAACGTGAGCGTTTCAACGTAGCGGTATGTGTATGAAAAAGGTTAAAAAACTCACTATTGTAGTATGAATAAATTTTTAAAATCGATCATTAATTAAAGTAATTACTCTCAAATAAATAATATTCATAACAAGGCGCTATCTTATCGCATATTTTTTTTGATAGAACACAACACTTCCAGGTGTGTTGTTGTTTATTTACTACTAACACGAGTGAAGTAAGAGTTGATCTTTCTCATATCTAATGGAAAATTCCTTGAAACGTGAATTAAATAAACAAATAAAACTGAATTCTGTGTGTCATTTTTAGACCAGTCACCGCATTCAACTATATTTATATTTAAAAAGAATATTTATTTTTATAATAGTATGTAATACACATTCATGATGTCGAAAATAAAGTTTTAAATCTGTATACGAGCGGTTTATCATGTACACATATTCATTTTTTGGTGATCGTCATTATTCAAAGATATAAATGAATATTCAAAAAAATTGCGATCAGTTGTTGTAGATGAAAGTCAATGCTTGACACATTGCCAAAAAAATCATGACATTTTTCACCTACGAGTGATTTTTTAAACGCGATAAAGGCGTGAGTACTGCAAAAATGAGTTACATGCTTATCTAGTGATATTTAAAAAAACGTGACTATTTTTGCTTGCCATATAAAATAAAATATTTCAATCTTTAGTCAAATAATGCAAAAAAGGTATTAGATAAATAAATACTTTCTCAAAATGACGTAATAAAAAGTTTAGATTTGTTCCAATAACTATTTTCGGATCTAAGACATTTTTTGAATACTTGCCAATTGAGTGAGTGTAAACATTTGAATTCTTTGTTGCAAATTAAAAAACGTGGCTTGATCATAACATCACATGAGATTGAGAATTTAAATATTATCGTCAGCAATGTGACAATTAAATCTTTTGTTTTCACTCATTAACATGGTTTATATATTCATGATAAAAAATTACTAGATGTGAATGTGATGATGTTAATACGTAAAACTAAGAATCGAATTTATTAGGAAGATAAATTTAAAACATATAGAAGAAAAATCCTTGGCCACGAAAGTGATAGAAGAGAAATTTGATGACCTCACACAATGACAAATGAAAGTCGAGTCTCGACATAGAAATACGGTAATATTTATTGCGTTTTAGTGAAAATTTTTTTTTCCTTATATTAGTTGTATTGAAACTCATGCAAAGCTATGACAATTAAAAAATTATTTCACACTCAACTCTACGTAAACTTTAATGTTTAGGCCAAAAAATATAAAGAATTTCATTACTAAACCTCGTCACTTATTACCTTAAATACCTGGAATGATCTTGAAGTCTTGCAATCCAATTTACTTGATGGTATTTTATCCTAAAAACTTGTTATCTTACTTACTTCTTATCTTTTCTCTTATTTAATGTTAATAAAAACACACCCACAAATTATTTTCTTTTTATTTTTCTTGGAATGTGTGCAAAGTTTAAATGAAGTTATATTCCAATTTTTATCTTGAAATATTTCGTGAATTTGCGACATTGCATTCGTTTATGGTAAAAAATATTTTTTAAAAAAAATAACAGATTCACGTGTCGTGCAAAAAACGATTTTTACGCATTTTCCTTATTCAGCCCCTCACTGCCATGTATAATTTCCATAATTGGCTGTATGTATCTTGTTCAATAAGAAAACGAGAAAAGTTAACAAGAGTTGTCACACTCTGGCTCCAGTCGCACATTTTTAATAATTAAATCGAACTCATTTGTCATCAGCATCAATTGAAATTTATTTCATGCTCAATAAATTTGGTTTCGCCTTCATTCACACGCAATGATTTCTTGTTTATTGTTTGATTGTGATGTGAGTGAGAAAGGTCAAATTAATAAATTTTTGCTTCAATTTATAGGTGATCTAAGAAGAGTCAGCTGAAGCATGTGTTTATTAATGAAAGGAGTAAAAACAAATGAGCTCACTGCTCACTTGACTTACTTTCTTTTGCTCGTGATGATGATGACTGCAGGCACGTAAGCACTCAATGAAACCAAGCCCATTTTGTGCGAATATTAATAATTTTTCATTTCTCTTGCTGATTTTATTTTGAGTGTGTGATGAGTCTCGACGATTCACCTTAAGAATATTTTCTCTTTGCAAAATTTGCGCGTCTGCCATAATGTCATTGACAGGCAGGCAAGCATTACTTGTGTGCTATTTTTAAATATAATTTTTCTTTTCGCAACAAACAAGCCCCCAAAAAAATTTCAATTATGACCAACGCTAGCGTTACATTTGTGTGATAAAATCAACACATGTATTCTCATGTGACGACTCTTGACTTCTTTATTTATGCTCATTTTCAAAGAAATTTTGTTTTTCTTTTTCTTTACATCCGACAAAGATTGATGCTGTTTTGAGAAATTTATGATCTTTTACGATCATATTGAACGATGAAAACAAAATATTTTGTGCCTAAATTTATACGCACGTGTCAGTGAATTTTTCATGCATTACAAACTTATTGATTTTTACCAACTATGATAAAAAGGTAGTCATCATGTCTATAAGTCATAAAAACTTTTTTCGTCCTTCAAATGACTTTTGTGATGGCCCAGTATTCCACACAAACATCACGTAGGACATTGCCCGATATTTAAGTGTCGACAGAGCTTAATACAGAAAAACAATTGACAAATGTATTTTTATTTGGCAATTACTTGACTCATAATGAATTATATCGAATTTCTTGCAAGTATCATATTACAAAAAAAATTACTTTAGGAATGATATGAAGGTAGAATAACACGTGTATGTTGTTGATAGTCAAATTTAATTACATCTATTTTCTTTCATCATAATAATTTATAGTTTTCTTTATTTTTTATGAGACTTCAAGTGTCAATTTAATTGTCAATAAATATTGATTTAAATTAGTTCACAAATGAAGCAATTGACCGTTGTCACTATTGAATGATAGCACTTTTATTTTATAATGTAAACTATCGAATTCTAAAAATGGAAACGCTTTTAATTGAGAAAATTATTTTTTAAAATTTTCCTTAATATTTTCTATTCTTGAAAATAACTAGACGATAATTGTACATTTAATAAGAGCGGAAAATACCAATGAATGAAGTGCCAACAATAACAAAATTTGTAAGCAAAAAAAAACTCTTGAAAAAAAATCAATAAACGGAACAGACAAAGTGATAACAGCTGCAAGTGGAAGAAAAAAATGTGATGATAAGCTCAAAATGTGGGCTCGTCAATTAAAAAACCAACGAATAAAAAACAATTTCTGAATTGCTCAAATGAAAAATACTTTATTTCGATTTATTTTGTGATATCATTTTTATAGACATTTCCAAAACGATTCATTTAGTTCCAGGTGTTCCACTGCTAACAAATTCTTCATAACTGATATAACCATCCTTATTTTTATCCATCATGTCCAAGACTTTCCCAATCGAATCCTCGATTTGTTCATCAGTATAGGTCTCATGCAGTGACTTTTTACCATCCTTTTCTAAATGTTTTTTTTTTTGAAAATTTAAAAATTTTTTGTGCAGTTTAAATAAATTATCAAGGTTCAGACAATTCAATTAATGAAAATTTTATTGTTCTTCAGCTTTCATTCAAAATTTGATTAATTTAAAATTTAATTATAATTGCCAAGTTGACTTACACAAAAATGTCGTTTATTCATTCAGATTTTATTTAATTCATTTGAAATTCAGCAAATTTTTATGAAAGTTAATAATTCTTTAATTTACTATCTATTTTAATTGAATTAAATTCAAACTAAATAAATTAAAAATAATTTTGTGTAAGTCAACTTGACAAAAAATATGCATGCAAGTTTGAACCCTAAAGTTTATAAGATTTATAGGGAAAAATTGTTTCATTTATTTTTCTAAAATAGAAAATTTACAGAAATTTTCCAAAGAATATTTTCAATAAATAAAGCTATTTGCCATTAATTGAAGTGTCTTTACCTTGTAAACTACCCACACCACCTTTCCATCAATCAATTTTAAAGACAGCAACAAATGCTAAATTTCTGATGAACAAAAACAATATGAAGAAAATTTCTTTTTATTTCAAAGTAAAAAGTTGTTCGTCAATTGAATTTTCTTTTAAGTATCGAGAAATAAACATTACAAAATTATTTGTTGATAAAAAATTAAATAGGAGGGAAAAAATGAGTGAAAATAAATGATTTTTGAGATTGTGCCAAAATGAGAGTTCTTTTGTTCTGTTTAGAGATTTTTTTAGAAAGAAATAAGCAACGAATGAAACTAGAATGGAATGGACGAGTTTCTTGTTGTCGCTTTTCTTTCAGTCTTTGTAATTTGTTTAGAGATTTCTATTTTGTGATGGGACTAATAAATCTTAAAATTAATCTCGTTATCTTTTATTTTGATTTGCAGCTGCCGATTTCTGTTGCGCCCGAATAAATTCAGGATAATCTATGTAGCCATCTTTATTAAGATCATCACTGCTGAGAATTGGATCTATCAGTGTGTTAAGCTCTTCATCTGAGAAGATTTTTTCTTCTACATTGGGAACTTGTTGATGTTGATCTTTTGGTTGTTTACTTCCTTCAGCTAATGATTACACATTTCAAAATGAATTTTTTTATCGCACACCACAATGGACACCACATGATGGATTTTTTTGTTTTTGTATGAAAAAAATGCGAGTAAGCAAATGAAGCGTAAATAAACCTTGAGAAGTGTACTCACCATGCCAGTGAATTAAACTTTTAATCAACTCGCAACCGTCTAATTTATTATTGTTATCAGCGTCATGCATTTTAAAGTAATGGAATTGCAGTTCTTGTTCAGTCATTTTGCTTGTATCGATTGGCACTTCCATATGTTCAGCAATGTGACTAAAAAATTCAAAATAAAAAAAATACTTTTAATTAACTACTCTTTGGTTTTTAAATGTTTGAAAAATTTTAAACCGTTAAATTATGAATTTTTTAAAAAAAAATTTTAAATAGTTAGAAAATAAATTTGAAATTCATACAAGCAAATTAAAAAGAATCGAATATTCAATAAAACATTTTACAAAAAGACCGGGCCTTTAATTCGAGGGAAGGTGATTGTGATTTGATTAAATAATTTAACTGAACTCACTCCTTTTCTTCCATCAAATTTCCTGTATGCAAAACTTGCTGCTGATGGTGAGGATGATGACCTTGTGGCTGTTGCTGATGATGATGAGGTTGTTGTTGTTGCTGATGAACTTGTTGCTGCTGATGAATTGGCTTAAAAAAGAATATTTTAATAATGACGGTTCAAAAGTTTTCAAGGTCTTTTGAAATTCCATTTTTATGTTTTTCTTATCTACCTGTTGCTGCTGAATGACATTTCCGTATTGATCGACATGTTGTACTGGGACTTGCTGATTTGTTTGATACTGTTGAGGATTTACATTTGGAGGCATTTGCTGGTGTGGTAGCTGTTGATATTGTGGTGGTTGCTGTTGGTAATGTTGTTGTTGTTGCTCCTAAAATAATGTAAAAACATATTCAAGAATGTCATTAAGTCAGTGTTTGTGTATGGTACACGTAAGCATTAAATATTTATGATAAAATTTGTTAAAATCAAATACACTGTGCTAATGAAAGAACTCACATAATGATTTGGATTTACTCCTGGAACAACTCTTTGTGCGATGATTATTGACAATAATCCCAAAAATATGTAAACTTTCACCACTTTCTTCATTTTTTAATTTTTAACTAATTTTTTGATTTTATAAATAATTTTTTAAATATGACTTTATCGCGTAAATTTCTTCATTAAATTGTTTGAATTTTTGTAAATATTTTACAAAAAGAATACAAAAATGTTTTTTTAATCTGATTTATTTTATGTTAGTTTCTGTCACGACAAATAATAAAAGCAGTACTCAGCAAAATATAAGGGGAAAATCAATTGTTTAGAAATTTTATAAAAGAATCTTCCCCTTATTTTTATAAAATAAAGCATTAAAATGATTCAAGTACATTTCAAAAACTTTTGAGTCAATTCCAATGTTTATTATCTATTAAATGTTTAGCTTATTTTTGAAAAAGAATACACTTTAAGTTCCATGAAATGAGTGATCAAAAACGGAAATTGGGAAAAAATAAAAATATATAAAAAGTTCGAAAAATCGTTAAAAATTACTTAACTTTACGGAAATTTACATATTTAACGTAATTTAACTATTAATGATGAAAAATTCAAAAAAATTTCAT
Organism: Polypedilum vanderplanki; assembly: GCA_018290095.1. Taxonomy (NCBI): domain Eukaryota; kingdom Metazoa; phylum Arthropoda; class Insecta; order Diptera; family Chironomidae; genus Polypedilum; species Polypedilum vanderplanki. The sequence goes on along the minus strand of CM031380.1, from coordinate 17,514,123 downwards.
ATTTATATGGAGTCATCTCCGAAGAGGGAAATTCCCGAAAGAGAAAAGTCTAGTGTAAGTTAACCATCAAAAGAGATTTTTTGGGAAAGTGTTGGACCCAAGTGATGCATGTGACATGCATGGATTTAAAAACGACTGTTGTCAAGAAAATAGTATTAAAAATAGATACAATAAAATAGAATTTCAAAAAATTTTTTGGTGATCACGAATTAAGCTCAGAATTGCATTTAGACGTAATCTAAGGCCATTTTTGGGTATTTTAAAATTTTGGAATTTTTCATAATCTAAGGCCATTTTTGGGTATTTTAAAATTTTGGAATTTTCTATGAAAATTTTTGAAATTTAAAATTTTTTTTTGGTGATCACGAATTAAGCTCAGAATTGCATTTAGACGCAATCTAGGCCATTTTTAATGTTTTTAAAATTTTGGGAATTTTCTATGAAAATTTTTGAAATTTAAAATTTTTTGGTGATCACGAATTAAGCTCAGAATTGCATTTAGACGTAATCTAAGGCCATTTTTGGGTATTTTAAAATTTTGGAATTTTCACGAAAATTTTTGAAATTTAAAATTTTTTTTTGGTGATCACGAATTAAGCTCAGAATTGCATTTAGACGCAATCTAAGGCCATTTTTGGTATTTTAAAATTTTGGAATTTTTTCACGAAAATTTTTGAATTTAAAATTTTTTTTGGTGATCACGAATTAAGCCTAGAATTGCATTTAGACGCAATCTAAGGCCATTTTTGGGTATTTTAAAATTTTGGAATTTTTCACGAAATTTTTGAAATTTAAAATTTTTTTTGGTGATCACGAATTAAAGCTCAGAATTGCATTTAGACGCAATCTAAGGCCATTTTTGGGTATTTTAAAATTTTGGAATTTTTCACGAAAATTTTTTGAAATTTAAAATTTTTTTGGTGATCACGAATTAAGCTCAGAATTGCATTTAGACGCAATCTAAGGCCATTTTGGGTATTTTAAATTTTGAATTTTTCATAATTTTTGAATTTAAAATTTTTTTTGGTGATCAACGAATTAAGCTCAGAATTGCATTTAGACGTAATCTAAGGCATTTTTGGGTATTTTAAAATTTTGGAATTTTCTAATGAAAATTTTGAAATTTAAATTTTTTTTGGTGATCACGAATTAAGCTCAGAATTGCATTTAGACGCAATCTAAAGGCCATTTTTGTATTTTAAATTTGGAATTTTTCTATGAAAATTTTTGAAATTTAAAATTTTTTTTGGTGATCACGAATTAAGCTCAGAATTGGCATTTAGACGTCATCTAAGGCCAATTTTTGGGTATTTAAATTTTGGAATTTTCACAGAAATTTTTGAAATTTAAAATTTTTTTTGGTGATCACGAATTAAGCTCAGAATTGCATTTAAACGCAATCTAAGGCTATTTTTGGGTATTTTAAAATTTGGAATTTTTCCGAAAATTTTTGAAATTTAAAATTTTTTTTGGTGATCACGAATTAAGCTCAGAATTGCATTTAGACGCAATCTAAGGCCATTTTTGGGTATTTTAAAAATTTGGAATTTTTACGAAAATTTTTGAAATTTAAAAATTTTTTTTGGTGATCACGAAATTAAACTCAGAATTGCATTTAGAGCGAATCTAAGGCCATTTTTGGGTATTTTAAAATTTTGGAATTTTTCACGAAATTTTTGAAATTTAAAATTTTTTTTGGTGATCACGAATTAAGCTCAGAATTGCATTTAGACGCAATCTAAGGCCATTTTTGGGTATTTTAAAATTTTTGAATTTTTCACGGAGAATTTTTGAAATTAAAATTTTTTTTTGGTGATCACGAATTAAGCTCAGAATTGCATTTAGACGCAATCTAAGGCCATTTTTGGTATTTTAAAATTTTAGAATTTTTCACGAGATTTTTTGAAATTTAAAATTTTTTTTTGGTGATCACGAATTAAGCTCAGATTGGCATCATAGACGCAATCTAAGGCCATTTTTGGGTACTTTAAAATTTTGGAATTTTCTATGAAATTTTGAAATTTAAAATTTTTTTTGGTGATCACGAATAAGCTCAGAATTGCATTTAGACGTAATCTAAGGCCATTTTTGGGTATTTTAAAATTTTGGAATTTTCTATGAAAATTTTTGAAATTTAAAATTTTTTTTTGGTGATCACGAATTAAGCTCAGAATTGCATTTAGACGTAATCTAAGGCCTTTTTAAATATTTTTAAAAATTTTGGAATTTTTCTATGAAAATTTTTGAAATTTAAAATTTTTTTGGTGATCACGAATTAAGCTCAGAATTGCATTTAGACGCAATCTAAGGCCATTTTTGGGTATTTTAAAAATTTTGGAATTTTTCACGAAAATTTTTGAAATTTAAAATTTTTTTTGTGATCACGAATTAAGCTCAGAATTGCATTTAGACGCAATCTAAAGGCCATTTTTGGGTATTTTAAAATTTTGGAATTTTCTATGAAAATTTTTGAAATTTAAAATTTTTTTTGGTGATCACGAATTAAGCTCAGAATTGCATTTAGACGTAATCTAAGCCATTTTTAGAATATTTTTAAAATTTGGAATTTTTCTATGAAAATTTTTTGAAATTTAAAATTTTTTTGGTGATCACGAATTAAGCTCAGAATTGCATTTAGACGCAATCTAAGGCCATTTTGGGTATTTTAAAATTTTGGAATTTTCTATGAAAATTTTTTGAAATTTAAAATTTTTTTTGGTGATCACGAAATTAAGCTCAGAATTGCATTTGACGCAATCTAAGGCCATTTTTGGGTATTTTTAAAATTTTTGGAATTTTTCAGAAATTTTTGAAATTTAAAATTTTTTTTGGTGATCACGAATTAAGCTCAGAATTGCATTTAGACGCAATCTAAGGCCATTTTGGGTATTTTAAAATTTTGGAATTTTCTATGAAATTTTTGAAATTTAAAATTTTTTTTGGTGATCACGAATTAAGCTCAGAATTGCATCACTAGACGCAATCTAAGGCCATTTTTTGGGTATTTTAAAAATTTTGGAATTTTCTATGAAAATTTTTGAAATTTAAAATTTTTTTTGGTGATCACGAATTAAGCTCAGAATTGCATTTAGACGCAATCTAAGGCCATTTTTGGGTATTTTAAAATTTTGGAATTTTTACGAAAAATTTTGAAATTTAAAATTTTTTTGGTGATCACGAATTAAGCTCAGAATTGCATTTAGACGCAATCTAAGGCCATTTTTGGGTATTTTAAAATTTTGAATTTTTATAAAATTTTTGAAAATTTAAAATTTTTTTTGGTGATCACGAATTAAGCTCAGAATTGCATTTAGACGCAATCTAAGGCCATTTTTGGGTTATTTTAAAATTTGGAATTTTTCACGAGAAATTTTTGAAATTTAAAATTTTTTTTGGTGATCACGGAATTAAGCTCAGAATTGCATTTAGACGCAATCTAAGGCCATTTTTGGGTATTTTAAAATTTGGAATTTTCTCATGAAATTTTTTGAAATTTAAAATTTTTTGGTGGATCACGAATTAAGCTCAGAATTGCATTTAGACGCAATCTAAGGCCATTTTTGGGTATTTTAAAATTTAGAATTTTTCATGAAAATTTTTGAAATTTAAATTTTTTTTGGTGATCACGAATTAAGCTCAGAATTGCATTTAGACGCAATCTAAGGCAATTTTTGGGTATTTTAAAATTTTGGAATTTTTCCGAAAATTTTTGAAATTAAAATTTTTTTGGTGATCACGAATTAAGCTCAGAATTGCATCACTAGACGCAATCTAAGGCCATTTTTGGGTATTTTAAAATTTTGGAAATTTTCACAATTTTTGAAATTTAAAATTTTTTTGGTGATCAGCAATTAAGCTCAGAATTGCATTTAGACGCAATCTAAGGCCATTTTTGGGTATTTTAAAATTTTTGAAATTTAAAATTTTTTTTGGTGATCACGAATTAAGCTCAGAATTGCTAATAGACGCAATCTAAGGCCATTTTTGGGTATTTTAAAATTTTGGAATTTTCTATGAAAATTTTTGAAATTTAAAATTTTTTTGGTGATCACGAATTAAGCTCAGAATTGCATTTAGACGCAATCTAAGGCCATTTTTGGTATTTTATCATTTTGGAATTTTTCACGAAAATTTTTTGAAATTTAAAAATTTTTTTTGGTGATCACGAATTAAGCTCAGAATTGCATTTAGACGAATCTAAGGCCATTTTTGGTATTTTAAAATTTTGGAATTTTCTATGAAAATTTTTGAAATTTAAAATTTTTTTGGTGATCACGAATTAAGCTCAGAATTGCATTTAGACGCAATCTAAGAGCCATTTGGGTATTTTAAAATTTGGAATTTTTCACGAAAATTTTTGAAATTTAAAATTTTTTTTGTGATCACGAATTAAGCTCAGATTGCATCAGACGCAATCTAAGGCCATTTTGGGTATTTTTAAAATTTTGGAATTTTTCACGAAAATTTTTGAAATTTAAAATTTTTTTTGGTGATCACGAATTAAGCTCAGAATTGCATTTAGACGCAATCTAAGGCCATTTTGGGGTATTTTAAAATTTTGGAATTTTCTATGAAAATTTTGAAATTTAAAATTTTTTTTGGTGATCACGAATTAAGCTCAGAATTGCATACTAGAACGCAATCTAAGGCCATTTTGGGTATTTTTAAAATTTTGGAATTTTTCACGAGAATTTTTGAAATTTAAAAATTTTTTTTTGGTGATCACGAATTAAGCTCAGAATTGCATCACTAGACGCAATCTAAGGCCATTTTTGGATATTTTAAAATTTTGGAATTTTTAATGAAATTTTTGAAATTAAAATTTTTTTTGGTGATCACGAATTAAGCTCAGAATTGCATTTAGACGCAATCTAAGGCCATTTTTGGGTATTTTAAAAATTTTGGAATTTTTCACGAGAATTTTTGAAATTTAAAATTTTGTGATCACGATTAAGCTCAGAATTGCATTTAGACGCAATCTAAGGCCATTTTGGGTATTTTAAAATTTTTGGATTTTTCTATGAAATTTTTTGAAATTAAATTTTTTTGGTGATCCACGAATTAAGCTCAGAATTGCATTTAGACCAATCTAAGGCCATTTTTAAATATTTTTAAATTTTGGAATTTTTCACGAGAATTTTTGAAATTTAAATTTTTTTTGGTGATCACGAATTAAGCTCAGAATTGCATCACTAGACCAATCTAAGGCATTTTTGGGATTTTAAAATTTTGAATTTTTCATGAAAATTTTGAAATTTAAAATTTTTTTTGTGATCACGAATTAAGCTCAGAATTGCATTTAGACGCAATCTAAGGCATTTTTGGTATATTTTAAAATTTTTGGAAATTTTCTAATGAAATTTTGAATTTTAAAATTTTTTTTGGTGATCACGAATTTAAGCTAAGAATTGCATTTAGACGCAATCTAAGGCCATTTTTGGGTATTTTAAAATTTTTGAATTTTCTCTTGAAAATTTTTGAAATTTAAAATTTTTGGTGATCACGATTAAGCTCAGAATTGCATTTAGACGCAATCTTAGGCCATTTTTGGGTATTTTAAAATTTTAGAATTTTTCATGAAAATTTTTGAAATTTAAAATTTTTTTGGTGATCACGAATTAAGCTCAGAATTGCATTTAGACGCAATCTAAGGCCATTTTTGGGTATTTTAAAATTTTGGAATTTTCTATGAAAATTTTTGAAATTTAAAATTTTTTTTTGGTGATCACGAATTAAGCTCAGAATTGCATTTAGACGCAATCTAAGGCCATTTTTGGGTATTTTAAAATTTTTGGAATTTTTCACGAAGAATTTTTGAAATTTAAAAATTTTTTGGTGATCACGATTAAGCTCAGAAATTGCATCTAGACGCAATCTAAGGCCATTTTTGGGTATTTTAAAATTTTTGAATTTTTCATGAAAATTTTTGAATTTAAAATTTTTTTTGGTGATCACGAATTAAGCTCAGAATTGCATTTAGACGCAATCTAAGGCCATTTTTGGGTATTTTAAAATTTTGGAATTTTCACGAAAATTTTTGAAATTTAAATTTTTTTTGGTGATCACGAATTAAGCTCAGAATTGCATTTAGACGCAATCTAAGGCCATTTTTGGGTATTTAAAATTTTGGAATTTTCTATGAAAATTTTTGAAATTTAAAATTTTTTTTGGTGATCACGAATTAAGCTCAGAATTGCATTTAGACGCAATCTAAGGCCATTTTTTGGTATTTTAAAATTTTGGAATTTTCTATGAAAATTTTTGAAATTTAAAATTTTTGGTGATCACGAATTAAGCTCAGAATTGCATTTAGACGCAATCTAAGGCCATTTTTGGGTATTTTAAAATTTTGGAATTTTTCACGAGAATTTTTGAAATTTAAAATTTTTTTGGTGATAAACGAATTAAGCTCAGAATTGCATTTAGACGCAATCTAGGCCTTTTTGGTATTTTTAAAATTTTGGAATTTTCTATAGAAAATTTTTGAAATTTAAAATTTTTTGGTGATCAACGAATTAAGCTCAGAATTGCATTTAGACGCAATCTAAGGCATTTTTAAATTTTTTAAAATTTTGGAATTTTTCACGAAATTTTTGAAATTTAAAATTTTTTTTTGGTGATCACGAATTAAGCTCAGAATTGCATCATAGACGCAATCTAAGCCATTTTTGGGTATTTTAAAATTTTTGAATTTTTCATGAAAATTTTTGAAATTAAAATTTTTTTTTGGTGATCACGAATTAAAGCTCAGAATTGCATTTTAGACGCAATCTAAGGCCATTTTTGGGTATTTTAAAATTTTGGAATTTTCTATGAAAATTTTTGAAATTTAAAATTTTTTTTGGTGATCACGAATTAAGCTCAGAATTGCATTTAGACGCAATTAAGGCCATTTTTGGGTATTTTAAAATTTTGAATTTTCACGAGAATTTTTGAAATTTAAAAATTTTTTTGGTGATCACGAATTAAGCTCAGAATTGCATCACTAGACGCAATCTAAGGCTTTTTTGGGTATTTTAAAATTTTTGAATTTTTCATATGAAATTTTTGAAATTTAAAATTTTTTTGGTGATCACGAATTAAGCTCAGAATGCATTTAAGACATCTAAGGCCATTTTTGGGTATTTTAAAATTTTGAATTTTTTCACGAAATTTTTGAAATTTAAATTTTTTTTTTGGTGATCACGAATTAAGCTCAGATTGCATTTAGACGCAATCTAAGGCCATTTTTGGGTATTTTAAAATTTTGGAATTTTCTATGAAAATTTTTGAAATTTAAATTTTTTTTGGTGATCAGAATTAAGCTCAGAATTGCATTTAGACGCAATCTAAGCCATTTTTGGGTATTTAAAATTTTGGAATTTTTCACGAAATTTTTGAAATTTAAAATTTTTTTTGGTGATCACGAATTAAGCTCAGAATTGCATCACTAGACGAATCTAAGGCCATTTTTGGGTATTTTAAAATTTTGGAATTTTTCACGAAATTTTTGAAATTTAATTTTTTTTGGTGATCACGAATTAAGCTCAGAATTGCATTTAGACGCAATCTAAGGCCATTTTTGGGTATTTTAAAATTTTGAATTTTCTATGAAAATTTTTGAAATTTAAAATTTTTTTTTGGTGATCACGAATTAAGCTCAGAATTGCATCATAGACGCAATCTAAGGCCATTTTGGGTATTTTTAAATTTGGAATTTTTCACGAGAATTTTTGAAATTTAAAATTTTTTTTGGTGATCAGGATTAAGCTCAGAATTGCATTTAGACGCAATCTAAGGCCATTTTGGTATTTTAAAATTTTGGAATTTTCACGAGAATTTTTGAAATTTAAAATTTTTTTTGGTGATCACGAATTAAGCTCAGAATTGCATCACTAGACGCAATCTAAGGCCATTTTTGGGTATTTTAAAATTTTTGAATTTTCATGAATTTTTGAAATTTAAAATTTTTTTGGTGATCACGAATTAAGCTCAGAATTGCATTTAGACGCAATCTAAGGCCATTTTTGGGTATTTTAAAATTTTGGAATTTTTTCACGAGAATTTTTTGAAATTTAAAATTTTTTTTGGTGATCACGAATTAAGCTCAGAATTGCATTTAGACGCAATCTAAGGCCATTTTTTGGGTATTTTTAAAATTTTGGAATTTTCTATGAAAATTTTGAAATTTAAAATTTTTTGGTGATCACGAATTAAGCTCAGAATTGCATTTAGACGCAATCTAAGGCATTTTTTAATATTTTTAAAATTTTGGAATTTTTCACGAAATTTTTGAAATTTAAAATTTTTTTTGGTGATCACGAATTAAGCTCAGAATTGCATCACTAGAGCAATCTAAGCCATTTTTGGGTATTTTAAAATTTTGAATTTTTTCATGAAAATTTTTGAATTTTAAAATTTTTTTGGTGATCACGAATTAAGCTCAGAATTGCATTTAGACGCAATCTAAGGCCATTTTTGGGTATTTTAAAAATTTGGAATTTTCTATGAAAATTTTTGAAATTTAAAATTTTTTTTGGTGATCACGAATTAAGCTCAGAATTGCATTTAGACGCAATCTAAGGCTATTTTTGGGTATTTTAAAATTTTGGAATTTTCTATGAAAATTTTTGAAATTTTAAAATTTTTTTTGGTGATCACGAATTAAGCTCAGAATTGCATTTAGACGCAATCTAAGGCCATTTTTGGGTATTTTAAAATTTTTGGAATTTTCTATGAAATTTTTGAAATTTAAAATTTTTTTGGTGATCACGAATTAAGCTCAGAATTGCATTTAGACGCAATCTAAGGCCATTTTTGGTATTATTAAAATTTTGGAATTTTTTCACGAGAATTTTTGAAATTTAAAATTTTTTTTGGTGATCACGAATTAAGCTCAGAATTGCATCACTAGACGCAATCTAAGGCCATTTTTGGGTAATTTTAAAATTTTTGGAATTTTCTATGAAAATTTTGAAATTTAAATTTTTTTGGTGATCACGAATATCAAGCCAGAATTGCATTTAGACGCAATCTAAGGCCATTTTTGGGTTTATTTTAATTTGAATTTCTATGAAAATTTTTGAAATTTAAAATTTTTTTTGGTGATCACGAATTAAGCTCAGAATTGCATTTAGACGCAATCTAAGGCCATTTTTGGGTATTTTAAAATTTGGAATTTTCACGAAATTTTTGAAATTTAAAAATTTTTTTGGTGATCACGAATTAAGCTCAGAATTGCATACTAGACGCAATCTAAGGCCATTTTGGGTATTTTAAATTTTTGAATTTTCATGAAATTTTTGAAATTTAAATTTTTTTTGGTGATCACGAATTAAGCTCAGAATTGCATTTAGACGCAATCTAAGGCCATTTTTGGGTATTTTAAAATTTTGGAATTTTCACGAAAATTTTTGAAATTTAATTTTTTTTTGGTGATCACGAATTAAGCTCAGAATTGCATTTAGACGCAATCTAAGGCCATTTTGGTTATTTTAAAATTTTGAATTTTTCACGAAAATTTTTGAAATTTAAAATTTTTTTTGGTGATCACGAATTAAGCTCAGAATTGCATCACTAGACGCAATCTAAGGCCATTTTTGGGTATTTTAAATTTTGGAATTTTTCACGAAATTTTTGAAATTTAAAATTTTTTTTGGTGATCACGAATTAAGCTCAGAATTGCATTTAGACGCAATCTAAGGCCATTTTTGGGTATTTTAAAATTTTGGAATTTTCTATGAAAATTTTTGAAATTTAAAATTTTTTTTTGGTGATCACGAATTAAGCTCAGAATTGCATACTAGACGCAATCTAAGGCCATTTTTGGGTATTTTAAAATTTTGGAATTTTTCACGAGAATTTTTGAAATTTAAAATTTTTTTGGTGATCACGAATTAAGCTCAGAATTGCATTTAGACGCAATCTAAGGCCATTTTTGGGTATTTTAAATTTTGGAATTTTTCACGAGAATTTTTGAAATTTAAAATTTTTTTTGGTGATCACGAATTAAGCTCAGAATTGCATCACTAGACGCAATCTAAGGCCATTTTTGGGTATTTTAAAATTTTTGAATTTTTCATGAAAATTTTTGAAATTTAAAATTTTTTTGGTGATCACGAATTAAGCTCAGAATTGCATTTAGACGCAATCTAAGGCCATTTTTGGGTATTTTAAAATTTTGGAATTTTTCACGAGAATTTTTGAAATTTAAAATTTTTTTGGTGATCACGATTAAGCTCAGAATTGCATTTACGCAATCTAAGGCCATTTTTTGGTATTTTAAAATTTTGGAATTTTCTATGAAAATTTTTGAATTTTAAAATTTTTTGGTGATCACGAATTAAGCTCAGAATTGCATTTAGACGCAACAATCTAAGGCCATTTTAAATATTTTTAAAATTTTGGAATTTTTCACGAGAATTTTTGAAATTTAAATTTTTTTGGTGATCACGAATTAAGCTCAGAATTGCATCACTAGACGCAATCTAAGGCCATTTTTGGTATTTTAAAATTTTTGAATTTTTCATGAAAATTTTTGAATTTAAAATTTTTTTGGTGATCACGAATTAAGCTCAGAATTGCATTTAACGCAATCTAAGGCCATTTTTGGGTATTTTAAAATTTGGAATTTTCTATGAAAATTTTTTAAAATTTAAAATTTTTTTTGGTGATCACGAATTAAGCTCAGAATTGCATTTAGACGCAATCTAAAGGCCATTTTTGGGTATTTTAAAATTTTGGAATTTTTTCACGAGAATTTTGTAATTTAAAATTTTTTTTGGTGATCACGAATTAAGCTCAGAATTGCATCACTAGACGCAATCTAAGGCCATTTTTGGGTATTTAAAATTTTTGAATTTTTCATGAAAATTTTTGAAATTTAAAAATTTTTTTTGGTGATCACGAATTAAGCTCAGAATTGCATTTAGACGCAATCTAAGGCCATTTTTGGGTATTTAAAATTTTGGAATTTTCTATGAAAATTTTTGAAATTTAAAATTTTTTTTGTGATCACGAATTAAGCTCAGAATTGCATTTAGACGCAATCTAAGGCTATTTTTGGGTATTTTAAAATTTTGGAATTTTTCATGAAAATTTTTGAAATTTAAAATTTTTTTGGTGATCACGAATTAAGCTCAGAATTGCATCACTAGAGCAATCTAAGGCCATTTTTGGGTATTTTAATTTTTGAATTTTTCATGAAAATTTAAAAATTTATTTTGGTGATCAGCAGGCCATTTTTGGGTATTTTAAAATTTTTGAATTTTTCATGAAAATTTAAAAATTTTTTTGGTGATCACGAATTAAGCTCAGAATTGCATTTAGACGCAATCTAAGGTTATTTTAGAACATTTTAAAATTTTTGATCAGTTAAGTTAATATTTAGGAAATGTGTTAACTATTCTATTTTCCTAATAAATAGAATAGAACTTTTATTGTTTCATGAATAATTTTATATATTTTGACAATACATCATGAGATTTTATGATGCTCTAATCAGCTATATTCATGAAGTTGATATTCTTTATAATAAATTCGTCGATAAGATTAAGTAAAATAAAGTAAGACTATTATTAAATTTTGTTTTTCAACCATTGTCAGTGTTTTTTCGAAAGCAGAAGAGTAAAGATGTCAAGCTCACAAAACCCTAAGCAATTTTTTAATCATAAGTGGCGAAATAGCTTTATTGCGGCAATCATAATGAATATAATATTAATTATCTCAATCATTGTGCCGATAATTTATTTCGCGGTTACTTCTAAACCATGTGTTGTTTATCGTTATGAAGAAAGCACTGTACTTACTACTACTCCAACTACAACAATTACTTCAGAACCTGATGATTTAATTATTTCAAGAGATGAATGGGATGCAGATCCACCAAAGTTTGAAATTCCTGCTTTAGCAGGTCCAGTTAAAAGAATAATGATTGCTCAAACAGGAGGAGATTCTTGTGATAATGAGGTAGGACAACTTTTCAAAAAATTAAAAAATCATGTGAAATTTTGACTGTTATTCGAGATTTCAAATTCATTTAAAACATTTTTAAAAGAAATTTTTTATTCTGATAGGTTAATTGCAAAAAACTTGTCAAAGAAATTCAAACAGAAAATTCAGACCTTGATGATATTCCATACAATTTTTTGATCGGTGGTGATGGTAAAGTTTATGAAGGAAGAGGATTTGAATTTCAAGGAGAACATACAGCAAATTTATATGGAACGGAATTTAATTCAATTGGAATTTGTATTGCATTTATTGGAAATTATAAAACAAAAAAACCATCAGAGAGTGAACTAAAAGCCTTTGAGCTTTTTTTTGAATATTATTCAGAAAAATTAACAAAAGATTACATCATTTTATCTCAAGATGATTTGATTTTTAACAAAGTTAAGGCTCAAACTCTTAATGATGCTATTAAAAATTTGCCAAATTTTAAGTCTTGTAAGTTTACTAATAAAATTAAATATTTCAAATTTAATGGAAAATAAAATTTCTAATAGTAACTAAAGTATACCGACGAGAAGAATATGAAGCATTACCTCCAGTTGGAACTCTAAAAAAATTTGATAGACTTATAGATTGGGTTATTGTATCACAAATACCAAATGAATGTAATAACACTGTAAGCTGTTTTATCTAAGATTTTTTTTCTTTTTTTAAAGAAAAACATCTATTTTTAGGTGGATTGTTTTGATATTGTAAATGAATTGCAAATGGAAAACGAAGAACTTTGTGATATTTCTTTCAACTTCATAATTGGTGGTGATGGTAAATTAAAATGAACAAAATTAATGATTTCCATTTAAATTTAATTTTGAATATTTAAGGAATTATAATTGAAGGTCGGGGATGGGATACAGCTGCAGCGGCATATTTCGATCATTTCAATTCTTTCAATTCTAGGTCAATTAGCATAGGAGTGATTGTGTATAATGAAGAAGAAGTATATACTAATAGTATTTTTGATTCACTTAAGAGTTTGTTAAAGGATGCTAAAATTTTGGGAAAACTGCCTGAAAATTTCAAAATCAATGGACTGCAAGACTTTAATCTTATGGGACCAACAAATGCTTTAATGGATAAAATAAAAGAAATGAAAGAATATGAAAAAATAGAAAATGAAGAAAAATGTAGAGTATCCACTACTTCAACCAGTACAACTACAATAGATGATGCTGAAGAGATAACTACACTAAATGAATAAATACGACCACATTTCTCTCATTACTAAGCATTTTTTATTTATAAAAAGTTTGAGTAATAAAGATGCATTTATCAATATAATCTTAATTTTTATTTATTCTTTGTTTTAATTTTCTTACATAAAATATTTTTGAATGTTCAAAAATTATAACTTTTAATGGATTTAAACTTGAATTTAAGATTAATAAACTGAAACTCAAAAATTTTTTGTAAAATCTTTTGAGATCTTTTTAAAGGATCTTTTATCGAGTGTTTTAAATGGATTTTTTCATTGCGAAAATTTAATGCAATTTAAAGGAACTTTAATTTAAACTTTTAAAAGATAAAAATATTCTGCATTAAAAATAGAATGTCAAATGTTGGTCAAATGATTTGATAACAATTTTTATCATATAAAGTATTAACTGATATACGTAGAAATTCTAGGTAAAAATTTATTTCAGTATTGAAATCTTTCATGACATTAATCATTTTTCGCTATAATTTGTACTAATAAGGTTTTAAAATAATCTCTAAAAAAATAATTGTTGTTCGCATGATTTTTGATTAGATAATTTCGAGCTATAAATGAAATAGACAGTCTCAGAATATTTTTAGTTTACTTTCAACGTTGAATAAGTAAAAAAAGGAAAATGGCAAAAAGTTCAAATCGTTCAACTTCTAGAAAATGTTTTCAAGGAAAAAATAGAAAACGAAATATTTTGATAACGACAATTTTAATGGCATTTATTCTTGTGGTTTTAATTACTGTTCCAATTCTTTATTTTGCATTTAAAACTGAGTCAAATTCTGATGATTTTAAATTTGAAAACTTAATTTCAAGAGACGAATGGAATGCTGCACCTCCTAAATCTGGCATTCCTTTTCTAGAGAGTCCAATTAAAAGAATAATAATTGCACACACTGCAGGAGAATTTTGTGACAAAGAGGTAAAAATATTGCAATAAATTTTATTATGATTTTTTGTAAACATTTAATTATTCTTAAACTTAGAATGAATGTAAATTGGTCGTAAAAAGAATTCAAACAGAAAATTCACACCTTGATGATATTCCATATAATTTTTTGATTGGTGGTGATGGTAAAATTTATGAAGGAAGAGGATTTGAATTTCAAGGACAACATACTTCAAATTTATATGGAACGGAATATAATTCGATTGGTATTTGTATTGCATTTATGGGAAATTATCAAAATACAGAACCAACTGAGAAGCAATTGAAACTTCTAACTCAATTTATCAATCACTTCATTCCAAGAGAAATTTATGAAGATTTTATAATTTTATCTCAAGACAGTTTAGTTTTTAACAATATAAAATCTGATGCATTAAATGAAGCTGTAAGCAAGTTGAAAAACTTTTATCCCTGTAAGTTTTGTTATAATCAAAAGTTCAAAAGAAATTTTCTCATTAAATTACTTTCTAAGTGCAAAAAGTGTATCGAAGGGAAGAATGGGGTGCATTAAGTCCAAGTGCGAATCATACAAAATTCGATCATGATGTAGACATGGTTTTATTATCACACACAATAACCCGTACTTGCTACACAATGGTAAATTATCTAAAAATTCTTCTTCATTGAATAATTTTTTTGATATTTCTCAGACAAATTGTGCAGAAATGTGCAGAACAATGCAATTAACAAATATGATTAATGAAGGATTAATTGATTATGCTTTTAATTTTGTTATTGGAGGCGATGGTAAGCTACTTTTAATATTTTTACGTTAGGTTTACTATTAATCTTTTTTAACTTGAAATGTTCTAGGTTAATTCAGATAATTTTTTAATTTAATTATAATAGGTTTTATTTTTGAGGGACGTGGTT
Source organism: Polypedilum vanderplanki (assembly GCA_018290095.1). NCBI lineage: Eukaryota > Metazoa > Arthropoda > Insecta > Diptera > Chironomidae > Polypedilum > Polypedilum vanderplanki. The sequence goes on along the minus strand of CM031380.1, from coordinate 17,499,106 downwards.
GGGACAATTCTGGTGCTCATACAATAAACTTCAATTTAAAATCGATTGGAATTACAGTAATTGGTAATTTTGAAACAACGGAACCAACACAAGGAATGCTTGATTCACTTTACAAACTAATGGAAGATGGTGCAGTATTGGGAAAATTAACCACTGATTTTCAAGTGTATGGAAGACAAGATTTCAACAACATTGGCCCAGGAGAAGCTTTCATGAAACATATTAGAGAATGGTGTCGATATGGAAATAGAACAGAACCATGTAATCCAAATATGGAAACTACTGCCAGAATAACTACAGAAGTTTTATCATCGACAACTCAAACAATTCCTGAATTTATAGAAGTTGAATTTTTAAAAAACAGACATGATTGGAATGCAAATCCACCAAAATCAGGAATTTCTAGATTATCTCTTCCGATTCAAAGAATTATTGTGGCACATACTGATGGAAATTCATGTGACAATGAAGAAGATTGTAAAGCACTCGTGAAAAGAATTCAAACAGAAAATTCACATCTTGATGATATTCCATATAATTTTTTGATTGGTAATGATGGTAAAATTTATGAAGGAAGAGGATTCGCTTTTGAAGGAGAACATACTTCAAATTTATATGGAACTGAATATAATTCGATTGGAATTTGTATTACATTTATGGGAAATTATCAATCCATTTCTCCTTCAGAGGATCAATTAAAACTTTTTGAAAACTTTATAGATTTTTACATTTTAAATGAAATAATTTCTGAAAATTACATAATTGTAATTCAGGATGATCTTATGTATAAGACTATAAGAGCAAATGCTTTGAATGAAGCTGTCAGTAAAATGGAACATTTTTATCCCTGTAAGTTTTTAAAAAGAATATTGAGAAAATACTTTTATGATAGAAATGTTTTTTTTTAATAGTACAAAAGGTGTATCGAAGAGAAGAATGGAATGCATCATCTCCGAATGGAGAATTTACCAAGTTCAGTAATCATATAGATTTAGTATTACTTTCACATTCAGTAACAAGGTCCTGCAATTCATCAGTATGACAATAATATCTATAGATTTCAATTTACGAAGTCCTTTTAAAACGACTTTTTTACAGTCATCCTGTGCGGCACTTTGTAGATCTATGCAAAAAACTAATATCGAAACTAATGGTTGGGTTGATTTTGGATTTAATTTTGCTATCGGTGGTGATGGTAATTTTGATAATTTATTGTTTAACAATTTATAAAACATTTTTCTATTGATAAAAAGGATTTATTTTTGAAGCACGTGGTTTTGACAACGTCGGTGCACACATGAAAAATTTCAATTCAAAATCAATTGGAATTGTAGCAATTGGAGATTTTAATGAAGATGAGCCGAATCAAAAAATGCTTGATACACTTGAAAAATTTCTAGAAGATGCTGCAAAATTAGGAAAATTATCAGAAGATTTTAAAGTACATGGAAGACAAGATTTTGGTTCTTCGGGTCCAGGAGAAAATATTATGAAGCATATCCGAGAATGGTGTCGATATGGAAATAGGACAGAAATTTGTGATATTTCTAGTACAACTTTAATTCAAGAGACTTCAACTATTACTTTAGAATCTACAACAACTCTATTGCTAACCACTCCTAAACCACTTCCAAAGCTAGATTTTTTAATTTCTAGAGAAGAATGGAATGCAAATCCACCAAACTCAGGAATTTCCCGATTGTCTTTTCCAGCTAAAGTGATTATTATCGCACAAACTTTAGGAAAAAACTGTTTTGATAAAGTAAAATTGAATTACCTGTTTAAAATAATCCTATTGAAATAATTTTTTATTCACAGAATGAATGCATAGAGCTTGTTAAAGAAATTCAAGTTCAAAATTCAGACCTTGATGATATTCCATACAATTTTTTGATTGGTAATGATGGTAAAATTTATGAAGGAAGAGGATTTGAATTTCAAGGACAACATACTTCAAATTTATATGGAACTGAGTTTAATTCAATTGGAATCTGTGTGGCATTTATGGGAAATTATCAAACAATTTCTCCTTCAGAGAATCAAATGAAACTTTTTGAAAACTTTATAGATTTTTATATTTTAAATGAAATAATTTCTGAAAATTACATAATTGTAATTCAGGATGACCTAATGTATAAGACTATAAGAGCAAATGCTTTGAATGAAGCTGTCAGTGGCATGGAACATTTTTATCCTTGTAAGTTTTTAAAAAAATATATCAATCTCGACACCTTGGATGGTCGGACGATTAGAGCGCATTTTTGCCTAACAGATCAGTATGTTTAGTAACGAAATTTCACATATTTTTAGTCCTATTTTCTTAGCGACATGTCAATTTTTTTAAAAAAATTGTTTTGATATGTTTTCTCGACGTTTCATGACATTTTAAGATTTTTTGGTCCATGTGATGGACATGCATGTGGTGGACCACCCTTGGGTCAACACTTACCCAAAAGAACTTTTTTGATGGCTTACCTACACGTCAAGACCTTTCTAACAAGCTATCAACCACCTCTCCACGACTTACCGTTGCCGAGTTATCACTGTCACATACAGCCAGGCAGCCAGCCATCGTGAGCCTAACAGCGTATTTTTTTGCAAAAATGCGCTAAAAAATATTAAGAAAATACTTTTATGATAGAAATGTTTTTTTAAATAGTACAAAAGGTGTATCGAAGAGAAGAATGGAATGCATCATCTCCGAATGGAGAATTTTCCATGTTCAGTCATCATATAGATTTAGTATTACTTTCACATTCAGTAACAAGGTCCTGCAATTCATCAGTATGACAATAATATCTATAGATTTCAATTTGCGAAGTCCTTTTAAAACGACTTTTTTACAGTCATCCTGTGCGGCACTTTGTAGATCTATGCAAAAAACTAATATCGAAACTAATGGTTGGGTTGATTTTGGATTTAATTTTGCTATCGGTGGTGATGGTAATTTTGATAATTTACTATTTAACAATTTATAAAACATTTTTCTATTGAAAAAAAGGATTTATTTTTGAAGCACGTGGTTTTGACAACGTCGGTGCACATATGGCCAATTTCAATTCAAAATCAATTGGAATTGTAGCAATTGGAGATTTTAATGAAGATGAGCCGACTCATGAAATGCTTGATACACTTGAAAATTTTCTAGAAGATGCTGCAAAATTAGGAAAATTATCAGAAGATTTTAAAATACATGGAAGACAAGATTTTGGTTCTTCGGGTCCAGGAGAAAATATTATGAAGCATATCCGAGAATGGTGTCGATATGGAAATAGGACATCAACATGTTAAAAAATCTATAAATTATCCGAAAATAATGAATAAAAATTTTTTTCTAAATAATTTTAAGTTTTCATTTTGTGTTTTCTTAATTGAGTTTCAAATGTCATTTACAAATATTTCAATCTCGACACCTTGGATGGTCGGACGATTAGAGCGTATTTTTTGCCTAACAGATCAGTATGTTTAGTAACGAAATTTCAAATGTTTTTTTTAGTCCTATTTTTTTGGCAAAGTCGATTTTTAAAAAAAAATCACTTCTGACATGTTTTTTCGACGTTTCATGACATTTTAAGACTTTTGGGAAAAAATTTTTTTTTGGTAAATGTGATGGACATGCATGTGGTGGACCACACTTGGGTCAACACTTACCCAAAAGAACTTTTTTGATGGCTTACCTACACGTCAAGACCTTTCTAACAAGTTATCAACCATCTATCCACGACTTACCGTTATCGAGTTATCACTGTCACATACAGCCAGCCAGCCAGCCAGCCATCGTGAGCCGAATAGCGTATTTTTGCAAAAAATGCGCTAGAAAGTGATAGTATATTGAGAGCTTTCTGATTAAATCTTTATTATACGGAATTCATTTAGGTTATATTTCAAGTATTTCTGAAGAATTTAATTTGATAATAAAAATATATTTTTTCATATGAAATTTTGTTTTTAAATGTTATAAAATGTTCATTTCTAAAAACGGTAATCTAAAATCCTTAATTGTCAATTACTTTTATCAAGAATATGATTAAAAACTCAATTTCAGTTTTATTTGAGTTTTTGAACAGTGAATACATGAAATGGAAGCAACAAATAGCAATATTATTGAAAGACGTCGACCAATTCGACGGAATGATTCAATTTCTACAATTGCGAGCTCAGCAGCAGCTGCACAAATGCAACAATTTACATCTACAAACAGCTATGGATTACCAAATGATAATCAAATTATTCCAACAAATAGTCAAACTAGTATGCGCTTTGATAACAGCGAAGGCGTTCATGTTGGCAATATAATTTATCATAATTATTACCAAAATCCTCCGGAAAGTAAATAGTCTAAATTTTTTATTTAAAAATATTGTATAACTTACGACATAAATGTAGGTATAAGTGGTAAATTTTGAAGCAAACTAATCAATTTTATTTAAAATCAAGAACTCATGATTGCTCTTGGAAAAAAACGCCACAAAAACACTTGTTATAAATTTAAATTTAAACAGTTTTGGATGAATTTTTTATTCAAAAGCTTTCTAAGGAACAATCATGAGAACTTTTACAAACGCTGTTCTATAGTAATTTCGAGATACAACAAAAATATCTAGATAGATATCTATATTTAATTTAAAATATTGATTAGAAAGTTTGAAAATGCGGTAATCACACTCACATTTATGTGGTCAGTTTTATTAATTTTTCAATAAAATATGTTAAAAATTTATTACAGTTTTAAGTGATAAAAAGATACAAGAAAACTCTTTAATAAGTTCAAGCACCTCTGAGAGCTCTTTTAAAAAGCGTAATTGCTTTAGCAGTGAAAATAAAAGAAAAAGAATTTTGATAACAGTAATTGTGATAAGCTTGGTTTTAGCAATATCGATAGTCATTCCAATCACCTACTTTTTACTTACTAATAATCCTTCCGAGAAAAATGGTGATAACGATAGTACGACTTCTCCCTCAACCACTTATGTAACAACAACTCCTTTGCCAACGAGTTTCTTAATTAAAAGAAATGAATGGAATGCAAATGAACCCAAATCAGATATTAAAAAATTAAATCAACCTATTAAAAGAATTATCATTGGACATACCGGTGGAAATTTTTGTAACAATACAGTAAAAAATTACATGAGCTCTTTTGAAATATTTTAAAGACAATCTTTTTTACAGGATGAATGTAGATTGCTTGTGAAACAAATACAAGTCGAAAATTCACATCTTGATGATATTCCATACAATTATCTTATAGGTGGTGATGGAAAAGTTTATGAAGGAAGAGGATTTGAATTTGAAGGACAACACACAGCAAATTTACATGGAACTGAATTTAATTCTATAGGAATTTGTATTGCATTCATTGGAAATTATAATGTAACGTCACCAAATGAGAATCAATTAAACGTTTTAAGAGAGTTTATTAATCATTTTATTTCAAAAGAATTATCAGAAGATTATATTATAATAAAACAGGATGATTTAATATATAAAAGCACAAAGGCAAATGCTTTAAATGAAGCTATCGTCAATTTTGAGAACTACTATGCATGTAAGTTTTTGAAAACTTTCAAAATAAACTATTGATAATATTTCTTTTAACATAGTGCAAACAGTGTATCGAAGAGAAGAATGGGGTGCACTTGAACCGTCTGGAAAACTTGAAAAATTTAATAAAATAATGGATTTGACTTTGTTATCACATACGATTACAGATTCATGCAGTTCTATGGTATAAATTTTTTTTTAAATTTTCATTATATATTTTTTATTCTTTTCTAGTCATATTGTTCTCAGTTAATGAGGACAATGCAACAAACTAACATGAACAAAAATGGATTTCTTGACTATGGTTTTAATTTTGCTATTGGAGGGAATGGTTGATAATTTTTTTCAAATAAATGTAATATTTTCAATTAAGAATAATAAATTTTACAGGATTGATTTTTGAAGGACGAGGTTTTGACAATGTCGGAGCTCATTTAAAAATTTTGAATTCAAAATCAATTGGAATTGCAGCAATTGGAGATTTTGATAAAAATGAACCAAGTTTAGAAATGCTTGACACACTTGTTAAGTTCTTAGAAGATGCTGTAAAATTAGGGAAATTAACACAAGATTATAGAGTTAATGGAAGGCAAGATTTTGGTTGGGAAGGTCCAGGAAAAAACATCATGAAATTTATTAGAGAATGGTGTCGTTATGGTAATAGGACTACTCCATGTTAATTCAATATGAAAAATAAAAGATTTAAAATAATTGACTCATTGTTTTATTATTTTCCAATTATTTTCATGTGAGAATACTGATAAAAAGGTGTTTTCCAAAAAAAAATCCTCAAACAATCATAGTCATAGTTACTTATCAAACCAAAACTGGTTTACTCATCTGATAAATGTTATGTGTTTACAAATTTTTAATATGGAAATTTAATTTCGTAATTTTCTTATAAGTGTAATCAATTACAGCTTTCTTAGTTATTTTGCCGCCAATAATTTTAAAGCATTTGTGCTTGCAATGCATCAAATTCAGAAAACCGAAAAATCTTTTTTACAGTTTTCGAGATTTCGCGCCTCACCGAACAACCAACCGAACTAAAGATTCGAATTAAATTTGAATTTTTAAATCCATTATATCGAAGTAATTTTATTCTTTCTCTTGATCTTTTTGTATTTGTTGTGATTGTGAAGTATGATATTTAAAACCTTTTCTTTAAATAAATTTTTTAAAAGATTAAGTCAATCTTTTTAAGGTTACTTTAAGCTCAATTTTATATAGAAAATGCAACTTATAATTTTTTTAATTCCTAACAAGAATTTGATTTAAAGCAATATTGAACCTTAATGATAACAATATGTAATTATGTTGAAAATATTCTTTCAAATTGTCATTCTTCGAAAAAGAACTTAAGAAAAAACTTCATATTTTAGATTTTTTTCACTCACAATTACCTTCCCTTGAGTTTAACAAATTGAAATTGTTGTAAATATTTACCAATGATAAATTTTTTATTGGAATTTATTATCGCGGATTTCTATAAATGATAATTTTCGGGACAATGATAAGATTAAAAAATATTTTCACTTTACTTCAGTCTCATTCGCGTTTTTAAACGACAAAGACATGAAATGGAAGCAATAAATAGTGATGTTATTGAAAGACGTCGACCAATTCGACGGAATGACTCTATGTCTACAATTGCGAGTTCAGCTGCAGCTGCACAAGTTCAACACATAGAAAATATGCAGCAAGTGCAGCAATTCACCACTTTAAATAACAATGATAATCAAATTTTTCCAACAAATAACCAAACTAGCTTAAAATTTGAAAACAGTGAAGGAGTTCATGTTGGCAATATAATTAACCACTATTATCAGACTGTACCACCTATAGGTAATTTTTTTTTCATAAATTCATTAAAACAGCAATAATAAATTGAAAAAACTTCAGTTTTAAACAATAAAGAAGCACGAAAAAGTTCTCAAAGTAACTCAAGCTTAACAGAATCATTCAAAATTGCGAAAAAATGTTTTATCAGCAATAATAGAAGAAGAAATGTTTTGATAATAGCAATCACGATAAGCACTGTTGTATTGATATCAATTATTATTCCAATTATATATTTCACACTCACTGATAATGACAAAAATAACAATCCAGATGATAATACTACTACTATTACAACTTCTACTACTTCTGCATCCGAAGTGCCTTCAGATTTATTAATTACAAGAGAAGAATGGAATGCAGATAGTCCCAAAGATGGGATTAAAAAATTAATTGGACCAATAAAAAGAATTATTGTAGCTCATACAGGAGGAAATTCATGCAATACTATGGTAAAATATTTGCTTGACTTTACAAACGAAATTTTTTATAAAACTTTCATCATAGGATGAATGTAAAACACTTGTGAAAAAAATTCAAACAGAAAATTCAGACCTTGATGATATTCCATATAATTTTTTGATTGGTAATGATGGAAAAGTTTATGAAGGAAGAGGGTTTGAGTTTCAAGGACAACATACTTCAAATTTATATGGTACTGAATTTAATTCAATTGGAATTTGTATTGCATTTATTGGAAATTATAATACAACTTCACTAACTGAAGACCAGTTGAGAATTTTCACTGACTTTATTAACCATTATATTTCAAAAGATGTATCAGAAGATTATTTAATATTTTCTCAAGATGATTTAATGAATACAGATATTAAATCTAGTGCTCTAAATGAAGCCTTTTCAAATTTTGAAAATTTTTTACCTCGTAAGAATTTCTTTACAATATATTGTCTATATTTTCATCATAAAATTTTTATCCATAGTTCATCCAATTTTTAAAAGAAAAGACTGGTCCACTGAACAAAGAACAAATGAAAAAAAATTCGATGAAGCAAAAGATTGGGTTGTATTGACTCATACTGATACTGAGTCTTGCGGTGACTTGGTAAATATAAAAAAAATTATATTAACAAATTTTGAAGTTTTATATTCACAGATAGAATGTGCTAATATAGCCAAAGAATTGCAAATAAATGCTATACAAAATGGCTCCATTGATATTCCTTATAATTTCCTAATTGGAGACAATGGTAAATTTTCAACGTATTTTTATTATTTATAAATTTTTTGACATAAATTTTTAATTTAAAAATACATAGAAATTATCTTTGAAGGAAGAGGTTGGGATGTTCAGTCAGAATTTTCAAAAGATTGTTGCATCCAATTGCAATTTCGATTGCTTTCATCGGTAATTATAATGTGAATGAACCTAGCGAAATTATGACAGACTCAGTTTTAAGACTAATGGATGACGCTAAAGCATTAGGAAAATTGAAAAGTGATTATCAAGTTAGTGAAAAATATGGAATGGATGAAAATTTTTCAAATTATGTTAAAGAATTTTGTCTTTATAAAAATGAAATTTTAACTTGCAATTAATATGTTTTCCACAAACCAATGAAATTTGTATACAATTTTGAAAATTTTTTATAATAAATTTTGAAAAACGCACTTCCGATGAAACACTTGTGAATACTGAAATAATTTTGGTGAATTTATTTGAAATTTTGTATTATTCCATAAAAAAATCCCCAAACAAAAATCCCCGATCTATTTATTACTTTTCATGTATCTTATCGACTTTCGTTTATCCCAATTACTTACATAAATGATTAGATATTTTGAGTTATAAATGAAGTAAATTATCTTCTAATATTTCAGTTTACTTTTAACATTCAATTAATTGAAACAACAAAAAATGGATAAAAATAATCTTGTGCACAATAATTCTTTAAATTCTAGAAAATATTTTCAAGGAATAAATAGAAAAAGAAACATTTTGATAACGATATTTTCAGTGGCTTTTATTCTCGTAATTTTAACTACTGTTTCAATTCTTTATTTTGTATTAAAAACTGATTCAAATTCTGATGATTTTAAATTTGAAAACTTAATTTCAAGAGACGAATGGAATGCTGCACCTCCTAAATCTGGCATTCCTTTTCTAGAGAGTCCAATTAAAAGAATAATAATTGCACACACTGCAGGAGAATTTTGTGACAATGAGGTAAAAAAATTTGCAATAAATTTATTTATGATTTTTTGTAAATATTTAATTATTCTTAAACTTAGAATGAATGTAAATTTGTCGTAAAAAGAATTCAAAATGAAAATTCACATCTTGATGACATTCCATATAATTTTTTGATTGGTAATGATGGTAAAGTTTATGAAGGAAGAGGTTTTGAGAAAGAAGGACAACATACTTCAAATTTATATGGATCGAATTATAATTCGATTGGTATTTGTATTGCATTTATGGGAAATTATCAAAATACAGAACCAACTGAGAAGCAATTGAAACTTCTAACTCAATTATTAATCACTTCATTCCAAGAGAAATTTATGAAGATTTTATAATTTTATCACAAGACAGTTTAGTTTTTAACAATATAAAATCTGATGCATTAAATGAAGCTGTAAGCAAATTGAAAAACTTTTATCCCTGTAAGCTTTTGCTATAATAAAAAGTTCAAAAGAAATTTTCTCATTAAATTTCTTTCTCAGTACAAAAAGTGTATCGAAGGGAAGAATGGGGTGCAGCCAATCCAAAGGAAGCTCATACAAAATTCAGTCAGAAAAAAGAAATTGCATTACTTTCACACTCAGTTACTCAGACTTGCAGTTCCTTTGTAATAATAAATATCTTACTTTTAATTTTTTCACAATTTAAAATATTTTTACGCAGTCTCATTGTGCGACAATAATGAAAAATATACAAAGAAATCATATGGGTAATAATGGATGGATTGATTTTGCATTTAATTTTGCTGTTGGAGCAAATGGTAAAAAACTTCTAATGAAACATTTAATTTTTTTGAACAAAACTAATTTAAATTAGGTTTAATATTTGAATGTCGGGGCTTTGATTTTGTCGGTGCACATTTTTCTGCTCTTAATTCAAGATCGATTGGAATTTTAGCAATTGGAGAATTTAATGAAGATGAGCCAAGTCAAGAAATGCTTGACACACTTGAAAAATTTCTAGAAGATGCTGCAAAATTAGGAAAATTATCAGAAGATTTTAAAATACATGGAAGACAAGATTTTGGTTCTTCGGGTCCAGGAGAAAATATTATGAAACATATCCGAGAATGGTGTCGATATGGTAATAGGACTACTCCATGTTAATTCAAAATGTATTTAAAGTTATTTTATTATTTTTGAAATAAAAATTTAAAAGAGGATTCTTAAATATGAAATTTTCATATCATGTAATTGAATATATTCAGTGTTGTTATTGAAGGTGCCTTTGGTCTTCAAATATTTGCCTTCACCTTCACGAAGCTTCATCTTTGAAGGCATTACCTTCGAAGGCAAAATTAAACTGCCATCGCCTACGACTTTGGTCTTCGCGAAGTTCAAAAAAATGAAAACGAAAGCACTTTCAAATTACAACACTATATATTGTGATACAGATTTTCTAAAGTAATAAATTTTACCTTAGAAGAATTTTATATTTGATCGATTTATTTATTCAGAAACGTTTATGATTATTTTTTGATAATGTTTTTCACTTGAACTCATTATCGCGAACCTTGATTGTACAAAGCTTTTGACTTGTGTTATTCCGTGATTAGATTCAAAAAATTTTAAATTTCCTTTTAGTCTCAATTGAGCAGTTGAACGGTCAAGACGAAATATGGAAGGAACCAGTAGTGATATTCATGAACGAAAACGTCCAGTAGTTAGAAATGATTCTTTTTCGACAATCGCTAGTTCTGCAGCAGCAGAACAGATGAAGCAATTTACATACGTTGGTGGAAATCAAGATTCAAATAACAATCAACTTGGAATTGTCAACAATCAAACCAGTATTCGACTTGAGGGCAGTGAAAAAATTCACGTTGGTGACGTAATTCATTATATTTATGATTCATCAGAAGGTGATCTATATATAAAACTTTTTTTCAAACATTTAATAAGTAGAATCCCTTTAGTTCCAAGTTCACAAAACGAAATCATTCGAGAAAGAAGAAAATCACAAACTGACTCAAGTGTATCCGATAATTTTACAAAATCAACGACATGTTTTAGCGGAAAAAATAGAAAGCGAAATATTTTGATAATTGTATTTGTGATAACTGCTATATCTTTGATATCAATTGTTGTTCCAATCATCTATATTTTACTCTCTAATGAGCAAGACAATCCTGATGATACCACTACTACTACTACTACTACTACTACTACTACTGAACCCACAACTACAACGCGTTATAGAGTTATACCAGATTTTTTTGTTTCAAGAAATGAATGGGATGCAAATCCTCCAAAGTCAGGTATACCAAATTTATTAAATCCAATTAAAAGAGTTATTGTAGCACATACAGAAGGAAGTTCATGCAACAATGAAGAAGATTGCAAAGCTCTAGTAAGGGAAATCCAAATTTCTAATGAAAATCTACATGATATTCCTTATAATTTTCTAATTGGTGGTGATGGAAGAATTTATGAAGGAAGAGGATTTGACAAAGAAGGAGAGCATACAGCAAATTTACATGGAACTGAATATAATACGATAGGAATTTGTGTTGCTTTCATTGGAAATTTTTCAACTACTTCACCTTCTGGTAATCAACTTGGTGTTTTTGAGCATTTCCTTGAATATTTTGAAGATGAATTTACAAAAGATTTCATCATTATTTTACAAGATGATTTAGTTTATAAAAATATCAGAGCAAATGCTCTTAATGAAGCTATCAGTAGAATGAAAAATTTTTATGGACGTAAGTTTTTAACGCATTTTTGGAACAACAATGCAGCTTATATCCCAGGCAAGGACACTGTAAGATGTTTTCGATTTTTTAGGATCTTTTACGATCTTTTGAGATCTTTTGCAATCTTTCAATCTTTGTTTAATTTTGGCATATTAAAACATTTTCTTACACTTCTCACTACATAAGAGCATCTAATATTGTATTTATAACTCGTATTAAACGTTTAGATGAAGAATCTATTGATAAATCAAGCTAAAATGAACAAAATTCCAATTTGTTTTTTTTGTTTACAAATTTCGAAATTTTTCAAAAAAAAATAATTTGAACATAAACTAGGGTTTTTCAAACTCATTTTCAATTTTTAGCGCATTTTTTGCAAAAAATACGCTATTAGGTTCACGATGGCTGGCTGGCTGTATGTAACAGTGATAACTCGGTAACGGTAAGTCGTGGAGAGGTGGTTGATAGCTTGTTAGAAAGGTCTTGACGTGTAGGTAAGCCGTCAAAAGAGTTTTTTTGGGTAAGTGTTGACCCAAGGGTGGTCCACCACATGCATGTCATTCACATGAACCAAAAAAATTTTTTTTCACCAAAAAGTGTTAAAATGTCATGAAACATCGAGAAAACATATCAAAAGTGATTTTTGAAACATTTCGACCCAAAGGTGGTCCACCACATGCATGTCATTCACATGAACCAAAAAAATTTTTTTTCACCAAAAAGTCTTAAAATGTCATGAAACGTAAAAAATACCTGTCAAAATTTTTTAAAAAAAATTGACATGTCGCTAAGAAAATAGGACTAAAAATAGTCTCCGACCATCCAAGGCGTCGGGATCGAAATATTTTTTCTATTCTATTCTATTCTATTCATTTCGATTTTTTTTGAAAATTTAAATCCATTTTTCAAACGAATTTAATAATTCTGTAATTTGTTAACATACACTGATCTGGGCGCCAAAAATGCGCTTAAGTAATCCGTCTTATGACGGACACTTTTCCACTCGTTTTCAATAGTAAAATGAAATAAAGTATTTTTTTAAAATAATTCCTTAAAGTACAAAAAATATATCGAAGAGAAGAATGGAATGCACAGGCTCCAACTCAACCATTTACATCTTATACCCAAAAGAAAGAAATGGCATTGCTTTCACATACAGTGACTGGAACTTGTAACAATTATGTATGTATGTTTAAATTTGTAATGTGATATTAAAATATTTTTTAAATTTTTTGTTTAGTCTACTTGTGCAACATTGATAAGAAATATCCAAAGAGGAAATATAAACAATCAAGGTTTTATTGATCTTGCTTATAATTTTGGTAAAAAAAAACATGATGAGTTTTTTTTGTTATTTTCCTTACGAAAATCATAATATTTTTTTTATAGGTATCGGTGGTGATGGTAATTTACATTAATTAATTTTTTATGTTTTTATTCAAAAATTTTTCCATTAGGGTCGATTTTTGAAGCACGTGGTTTCGACAACGTCGGTGCACATATGGCCAATTTCAATTCAAAATCAATTGGAATAGGAGCAATGGGACAATTTGATATTGATGAGCCGACTCTTGAAATGCTTGATGCACTTGAAAAATTTCTAGAAGATGCTGCAAAATTAGGAAAATTACCTGAAGATTACAAAGTACATGGAAGACAAGATTTTGGTTATAATGGTCCAGGAGAAAATATTATGAAACATATCCGAGAATGGTGTCGATATGGAAATAGGACAATACCATGTTAATTAAAGATAAAAATTATAAAAATAAAAATTTTAAGTTAAAAAAAAAATTAATTATCTTTCTGTAATAAATTTTTAGCGCAATATTGGAACAACAATGTCGCTTATATCTTCACTTTGGCTGGCTGGCTGGCTCACGGGTGAGGCGCGAGATCTCGAAAACTACAATAGCTAGAGACGAGGGGTTGGACACTGAGGCAAACGGCAAGAAACTGCAAAGTTTGGCATAAAATTGGCGAAAAAATTGAAAAAATGGCAAAAATTGCCATTTTGTCAGTATATGTTGTGTTATAACTTTGAAACAAAAGGCTTAAAAAATAAAACCCGAAAATTGTTTTTAGATAATAATAAGAGCTTTTAAAAACTGCAATATGATTTTTAAAAATTTTTTTTTAAAGGAGCCAGAGCGAATTTAGTGTCATGTCTAATGAGAAAATCGAGGTTTTTGGATATTCTTGAGCACATACTGATTACATATGTTATTAAAATATTACATATTATACCTTAAAATTTGCGTATTTGAAATACGTTTTATTTAAAAGTCATTTGAATACAATCGATTGTTTTTTGATTGAACTAGAGCGGTTCAGGTGAAGGCACAATTTGACCCTATGCACAAACACAAAAAAAAACTGCCACATGGATACTTTCCATATCATTGTTATTTATATTGAAATATGTGAACTTAATGGAGAATTGATAATGATTTTTGTTTCTTTGAAAAGTTATTTATAAACATGACATTTTAATCCAGATTTATCGCTCTAATAACAATTTTACCAAGAAAGTCTTATCAAAAATCTAATACGCAAACTGTTCTAAAATAGCTCAATTTAATTTAGTTGATTTAAAAACGTCAAGTAGTCAACTTATAAAATGGAAGTAACAAACAACGAAATTATTGAACGATATCAGCCATTTCCAACGTTTGAAAATTCTGAATATTTTCAGCAAAATGGAGATATACAAAACTATGAAGATATAACTAGAAATACTGCTTTAAAAATTCCAGTTAATAATCAAAAAGCAATAGTTGCTGTTAGTAGTGAAGACATTCATGTTGGCAACATAATTTATTACCACGTCCAAAATCAAATGAAAAGTAAAAAAGAAACTTAAATTAAAATTTTCTGTTTAATAAAATAAAATATTTTTAGTGCAAAATATGAAAGTTGAAAAAACTTCAGAGAAAATTCCAGAAAATGAAACAAGTTCTTCAAAAATGTCAAGTGATTTTGATAACAATTCAAAGTTAAATAAATGGTTCAATAGGGAAAATAACAAAAGAAACATTTTGATAACGACAATCGCACTGTTTGGGATATCTTTAAGTGCATTAATCATTTACATTGTTATTTTGTCTGATACCAGTGAAAACAATTACACTTCAACGACGTCAAAAATTATCACTGACGATGATATAACAACAACAATTCCATTAACAACAACAACAACAACAACGTTATCAGAATCTACAAGCACCACTTTAATTTCAACAACTACAATTGCATATCAAGATATTCCTTTACCAGATTTCTTAATTTCAAGAGACGAATGGAATGCTAATCCAACAAATTCAAATATTTCTAGATTACATTTTCCTATTAAGAGAATTATTATAGCACACACCGGTGGAAGATATTGTTTTGAAGAGGTCAAAAAAAAATATTTGAATTGAATTTATTAAAATTTTAATGAAAAAATTAACTTTTTAGATTGATTGCAAAAATCTTGTTAAAGAAATTCAAAATGAAAATTCACATCTTGATGATATTCCATACAATTATCTTATAGGTGAAGATGGAAAAATTTATGAAGGAAGAGGTTTTGAATTTCAAGGAGAACATACTTCAAATTTATATGGAACTGAATTTAATTCGATTGGTATTTGTATTGCATTTATGGGAAATTATCAATCATTATCTCCTATATTAACTCCTTTAATAAAGTTTATTGACTATTATCTCTCATACAAAGTAATTGATGAAGATTATAAACTTTTTTCACAAGATGATTTGATAATTAGGGATGATAAAGCTTATGCATTAAAGGATGCAATCAAAGGAATGGATAATTTTTATGAATGTAAGCATGGCATGTAAAATAGATTTCATCATGAAATTTTTAAAAAAATTTTTATCTTTAAGTACGAAAAATTATAAGAAGAGAAGAATGGAATGCAGATATTCCACGAGATGAACAAATAAAGTTTAATCGTATCATGGATATGGCAATGTTAGCTCATACAGTTACAAATAGATGCTTTACTATCGTAAGTTTATTTAATTAACATTTATCAAAATAAATTTAAATTAAAACTTTACTTTAGAATGAATGTGCAGCAATTGGTCAACAGATTCAAAACAAAAGTTTTGAAGATGGTTTAATAGATTTCAAATATGGTTTTATTATTGGAAATAATGGTAAAAATATTTTTATTAAAAACTTCATAAAAATAAAAATCTTTTTAGGACTAGTATTTGAGGGTCGAGGGTGGGATGTGATTGGTGAACATACACCTAATTATGATTCAATTTCTGTTGGAATAGCAGTTATAGGAAATTATGATAACACTGAACCGTATAAATCAATGTACACCACGCTTGCTGATTTTCTAGACGATAGTTATGCTCTAGGAAAATTAACAGATGATTACAAATTGCACGGACAAATTGATTTTGGGGGATCTGGACCTGGAAGAGAATTTTTTAACAATATTCTTAATTGGTGTCGATATGGAAATAGAACAACTTCTTCAGAAACTCCTTGTATTTCCACAAGATAAAAAAAATTAAGGTCTTATAATTGTCATTAAATTTTCCTCAAAATATTTTGAAACAACAATTTGGAAATTTATCAATAATTAAATGGTCACATTCATACATGAATTTACGGGATTTTTCTATGACTTTCAATCAGAGTCCGAAATCGTTTCATGAGTAATTAAAACTCAAGTAAATTTACTCGAGTAAAATTAGTTGAAATTTACTCGAGTAAAATTTTTCATATAAATTTCAACTAATTTTACTCGAGTAAAATTACTCGATTTTCATATGAAAAATTTTACTCGAGTAAGTAAATTTAAAATTTAAAACGATTTCGGACTCTGCTTTCAATTATGTATCGGGATGGACACTTTAAAAGTGGACACTTTTTATGACTTGATTCAGAACAATCGTTCTCCATAACTACACAAGCTTTTGTCAAACGGTGAAAAGTATATTACTAAGAATCGCATTGAGCAGTTTTTAAGCATAATTTGATTTAGATTTAAGTTCATTTTCTATTTTTAATTTTGATCCAAAGTTTTTTACAAAAAATTGGTTTTTTAAACAGTAAAGTTCATGAGCATTTTAGCCATTTAAAATCCTTGGCAAAAAATTTCTTGTGTACTCTAAATTAAATATCTTTCAGGCACTCTTAAAAACCGTGACCAGAATGGAATTATCTTTAATAATTAAAAAGTTATGAGAAATTCAAATCAATGATCCAAAAATGGAGACTTTTTCTAAAATGCTCATATCTCGACAAATACTCAACCGATCAAAAATGATTGATACACTATTCGATCCGCCTTAAAATAGACTACAATTAAATGTATATTTATGAATTATTTTCACTTATCATGATTTTTCATACAATTTTTTAAAAATTTTTTTGTTTACAAATGGCGAAAATGTAAACAAACGAAATTTACAAATTTTCTCTCACAAAAATCTTCTCAATAACAAAGTTTCTAGCTTTCATTTTGCTTCTATCGACAATACTATATATTATTCAAACGTTTGAAACATTAAATTCAGTTTTATGCTTTGTTATTGAGAAGATTTTTGTGAGAGAAAATTTGTAAATTTTGTTTGTTTACTTTTCGCCATTTGTAAACAAAAAATTTTTGAAAATTGTATGAAAAATCATGATAAGTGAAAATAATTCATAATATACATTTAATTGTAGTCTATTTTAAGGGCGATCGAATAGTGTATCAATCATTTTGATCGGTTGAGTATTTGTCGAGATATGAGCATTTTAGAAAAAGTCTCCATTTTTTGGATCATTGATTTGAATTTTCTCATAACTTTTTAATTATTAAAGATAATTCCATTCTGGTCACGGTTTTTTAAGAGTGCCTGAAAGATATTTAATTTAGAGTACACAAGAATTTTTTGCCAAGGATTTTAAAATGGCTAAAATTGCTCATGAACTTTACTGTTTAAAAAAACCAATTTTTTTGTAAAAACTTTGGATCAAAATTAAAAATAGAAAATGAACTTAAATCTAAATCAAATTATGCTAAAAACTGCTCAATGCGATTCTTAAGTATTTTCACCGTTTGACAAAAGCTTGTGTAGTTATGGAGAACTATTGTTCTGAATCAAGTCATAAAAAGTGTCCACTTTTAAAGTGTCCACCCCGATACATATAACTATTTACAAAATCTATATTTAAAATTATAACCATCAGTATTTATATTTTTTAAATAATGTGAACAGTTCTTTTGATTATGAAATGCTTATAACATAAAAAATTTATATTAAAATTTTTTCTAAAGTAAAGAAAATCTCTTTTGTTGTGTAGTTTGAGTACAAAATTTTGTAAAAAAAACGATGTTTATAAAATCATAAATTGATTTATTGCCTCAATACTTATTCTGAGATTTAAACCACTTAAAATTTTGATATATGAGGGAGCGATAAAATTTATTATTTTCATTAATGCTACTTCATATTGTTATCAGTAATAATCAAAAAAATTTAGTCATACTAGTTACAACCAGTTTTTTATCTAACAATTACCCAAATTTAAAAATACTTACGATGGTTAGTAGTAACCTGTTTTACTTAAATTCTAAAAAGTTTTATCGCAAATTTTAATCCGTCTGACACAATTATTTTTATAGAAAGAATTTTATTTCATTTAGTTCTTTTTGTCTGTTTGAACAAGAAACTTATAAAAATGGAAATAATAAACGCTGATATGATTGAACAACATCAAACACTACAGAGAACTGATTCACTTTCAACAATTGCTAGTTCTGCAGCAGCAGCTCAATTTATAAAACTTTCTACTGAATCAAATCAGTACATTTTAACAGGAGATAATTTTATTTTACCAAACAACAATCATAGTGTGAAAATGGAAGTGTTATGAAATTTATGTAAATAACACTTTTACTAATTGTAATTTTAAAAATCAAAATGTTGAAAATGAAAAAAAAGCAAAACGTGAAGCTTCATCGTGTACCACAACATTCGATACATTCATTACAGAAAAAAATTGTTCTGAAAGAAAAAGAAAAATTTTAATAACGACAGTTGTGATAATAATTTCCATAATTGTTTTGCTGTTAATTATTGTGCCAATTATTCATTTCATATTTTTAAAAAATTCACATAATGTTGAAAATGAAGAAACATCAACAAATGAGAGTTTTGATAACACTACGATTATCACAACAACAAACACAGTGAAAAATATTCCTGATTTCTTTGTAACAAGACATGAATGGGGAGCTAAGAAATTAAAAAATGGCATCGCAAAATTATCTCTTCCAATTAAAAGAATTATCATTGCACACACAGCGGGAATTTCATGTTTCAGTGAGGTTGATAATTTTTGAATTTGTTTTTAATTTTTTTGTGATTTTTTATATCATACATAGACAACATGTAAAGAACTTGTCAAACAAATTGAAAATTCAAATTCACATCTTGATGATATTCCATATAACTTTTTGATTGGTGGCGATGGTAAAATTTATGAAGGAAGAGGATTTGAATTTCAAGGACAACATACTTCAAATGTTGATTTGTAGCAAGCGAGTCACAAACAGAAGAATTTGGTTTAAAATTAAAAATCTTAAAATTAAAACAAAAACAACATAAAATTGTAAAATGTCATAAAAATCCTCGTATCAGTAGAGGGAGAACCTTCATGCTCGAATGGACACATAAGTATTTTTTAATAAAGCATTCAATAAAGACTTCGGTTAATTAAGCAGCATATCTGAGCTCTTTGGACGTTTAATTCTTGGACTTTACTTTAAGGATCCACTTTCAGCGTGTTACCATTCTTATCGCTTCCACTTGCCCACTCGTTACATTGGTAGCAGAGCGTAGTAAAAAGACGACTCACAGACCTCAAGGCCAGCACAAAGAGAAAACAACTGAAGACGTGGACAAGCTATGAATCTGGAAAACCTCAAAAACCTGAAGTTACGAAGCGGCAGGAAATTAGCGAGGAATTTTAGTGACAGAATTCTTGGACGGACTAGTAAAAATCCAATCAACAAATTAAAAGACAAAAAAAATATAAGCGAAGCAATTAAGCAGTTCAACATAAACCCAACATCGTATATGGAATTTAAGAAATGAACAGAGAAAAGATTTCACTCGAGATGGACCAATGAAGACATCCACACAAAAAAGGCCCAAGATTAATACATTCTCGCAAAATGGGTGGCTGAAAGAACCAACACAAGAAGAACCAGAAGAAGAATATGGACAGAAGAGCTACAAAAAAGTTTCGACAGAATATTGGACCGCGAAATACCACCACCACCACCACCATTACAAAGAAAACAATTATGAAAGACAACTCCAGTAAAACCAACTGGAACAACGCCAAAACAAGTAAAAGTAATAAGATCGGAAGAAGAAAGAAGAAACAAGAGAAAGGAAGACCAAGTTTATAGTCGCATAATGACACCTCTGGACTAATAAAATAAATTTATTTTTTATTTTTTTTTATTTTATAGTCCAGAGGTGGTCATTATGCGACTAATAAACTTGGTCTTCCTTTCCTCTCGTTTCTTCTTTCTTCTTCCGGTCTTATTACTTTTACTTGTTTTGGCGTTGTTCCAGTTGGTTTTACTGGAGTTGTCTTCATAATTGTTTTCTTTGGTAATGGTGGTGGTGGTGGTATATCGCGGTCCATAATTCTGTCGAAACTTTTTTGTAGCTCTTCTGTCCATATTTCTTCTTCTGGTTCTTCTTGTGTTGGTTTCTTTCAACCACCCATTTTGCGAGAATGTATTAATCTTGGGCTCTTTTTGTGTGGATGTTTTCATTGGTCCATCTCGAGTGAAATCTTTTCCTCTGTTCATTTCTTGGAATTCCATATACGATGTTGGGTTTATGTTGAACTGCTTAATTGCTTCGCTTAATATTTTTTGTCTTTTAATTTGTTGATTGGATTTTTACTAGTCCGTCCAAGAATTCTGTCACTAAAATTCCTCGCTAATTTCCTGCCGCTTCGTAACTTCAGGTTTTTGAGGTTTTCCAGATTCATAGCTTGTCCACATCTTCAGTTGTTTTCTCTTTGTGCTGGGCCTTGAGGTCTGTGAGTCGTCTTTTTACTACGCTCTGCTACCAATGTAACGAGTGGGCAAGTGGAAGCGATAAGAATGGTAACACGCTGAAAGTTGGGATCCTGTAAAGTCCAAGAATTAAACGTCCAAAGAGCTCAGATATGCTGCTTGATTAACCGAAGTCTTTATTGAATGCTTTATTAAAAAACACTTATGTGTCCATTCGAGAATGAAGCTCGAATGAACTAACTGAGCGATGGCTCAGTGAAGACTCAATACTAATACACTTTATTATCGTCTTTTATACTTTAATTATGCTGACAAAATATGCACTTTATGTGCTGATATGAACTTAATAATTTATTGCACAGAAGGTGCTTTTTTCTTTAATGTATGTCATGCAAGTGCAATGACTAATTGACATAAACAACATAATATGCAAGAATTGATTTGACCTACTGCACAAATAAAAAATGTAAGTGAGTCAATATACACCATATGACTCACTTGTTACAGATTCAACAGAATACAATTCGATTGGTATTTGCATTACTTTTATTGGAAATTATGCAACAAATACACCTTCAGAAGATCAATTGAAGGTTTTTGAAATATTTTTGGAGTATTTTAAGGAATTTATAGAAGATGAATACATCATTTTGAAACAAGACGATTTAATAGATACAAATTTAAAAGCAGTTGCTTTAAATGATGCTTTGATTGATTTACAAAATTTTTATCCTTGTAATTTTGAAATTTTATTCATATTTTTTTTTTAAAACTCAATATTATTTCATATTTAAGTGCAAAAAACATATAGAAGAAAAGATTGGAATGCTGAGCAAAGAAAAGCTGAAAGAAAATTTTACCGTGTTTTAGATTGGGTGATTTTATCGCATACAGTAACAAGTCAATGTAACACAGTAGTAAATCATAAATAATTTCATTTTATTATTAAACTGACAATATTTTTATTTTTAGCCAAAGTGTGCAACTATTATTAAAACGATACAAACGAAAGCTTTAAATAATGGGTTTGAAGATATACACTATAACTTCTTAGTTGCAGACAATGGTGAAGTAAATTTTTAAAATATGATAAATTATTTTCTTTTTGTAGGACTAGTATTTGAGGGTAGAGGTTGGGATGTTATGCCAGAACACACAACAGTTTTTAACTCTTTTTAAATTGGAATTGGAGTTATAGGAGATTTTACAACTGTTGTGCCAAGCAAAGAAATGCTTAATGCACTTTAAAGATTAATGGATGATGCTGAAGTAATAGGAAAATTGACTAATGATTACAGAATTAATGGACGACAGGGCTTTAGATATTCTGGAACAGGTGAAGCTTTCATGAAACATATGAGAGAATGGTGTCGATATGGAAATAGGACTACACCATGTGAATGATGAATATCCAATAAAAAATGATATTTTAATTTTAAAAATACTGGTTTTAAATTTCAATTGACTATTTCTTTGATTGAAATATTTAAAAATTATACTAATTTTTAATAAATCCTAATTGACTGAAATTTTATTCAAATAAAAATTTATTTAAATTTTTCTAAACAATATTTTCTTTTATTTTGCGCTCTTTAAAATGTCAATTATGATACAATAGAGTGTATATTTATAATAAATAAAAAGTTTAACATTGATATAAAAAATTATAATGCATGAGCTTTTCAATTTCTTGGTGAATATTTTTTTTGTCAATGATGAATTTTTATAAAGGAAACATTTAAAAGAAATTCTGCTCTATTCCTCTTTCGCAGCTATTTTCTAAAATTTCATGTTCTTCCATTTTGTTTGATTCACATTTCATTTGAATATCATCATCATCATCATCGTCATCTGAACAATTGGGATCATCGCCATAAGGTGAATGAATAGGATCCATTCCTAAAATTAATCTTACTTTATCTGTTAACTTACTTGAATTGATAATTTGATGATAAATTGACTCAGCTTGTTCCAAAACTTTTTTCAAATCCATTTTTTCACTTAATTCATTAACATGCTTTAAAATTTCAGTAAAGCCATATTTATTATCGATGAATGTATTCATTTCGTTGTCTAAAATTGCAACACCAACTAGAAGATGAAAATTTAAACAAGGTTTATTGCTCCATAAAACTTCCCATAAATCAAGGATCTGTTCATGTGTAAATTCTCTCTTATATAAAACAAGCAGCCAACGGAAACAGAAATACATGTTATCAGACTCATGATTCTTTAAATATTTGAATAATTTGGGATTGGAAAACTCCAATAATGTTCGCATTTTACTCAATTGAATTTTCATTCCTGCTTGATCTTCATCAAAATTTCTAAAAACTTTTTCCATAAATCCTACAAAGCACCAAAATGATGTTGCTTCATCATCAAGAAGGTAAAGTATAGGGCTTAATAAATCACTCATGCCTTGCACATAGCCTACATCGAAATTATACATTACGTATGTCAATAATATATCCTGCAACCGATTAACATTTTCATTTTCATCTCCATTGTAATAATCAATGTTGCGATCTGTCCTCTTCACATCCTTTTCAATTTGACATTTTCTATCACGATACCCAGAAAAATTTTTCTCTTGTATTTTTGACAATGTTGTCCATTGAGTTTTCATTCTGTAATATTCCTCATGTAGGCTTTTTCTTCTTGTTTCTCTTTCCTCAGTTGAATGCTCCCATAAGTCATAATTCAACAAATATTTCCAAACTTCTGAGCGCAATGATGGTTCAATGCCACCTCTAAAAATTATTTCTCTGATTCTCTCTGGATCTGATATTCTTCCATCTTCCGTTTTAAATTCAGTCCATTGCTTTCTAGTGAGAGGATTGTCACGCTTAAAAATTTGTCGTGGCGGAAAATGACTTGTGTCATGTTGCTCTTCTTCTATTTTTGCTTCTTCAAATGATCCAATTTTGTTGTCACTCTCGTCTAAAACTTCTGTTATTTTGTCAGAATTTGAAGCTGCATCGAAAGTATAAGCTCCAGGTCGACTATCATAGCGTGAGGGTTTATTAGCACCAAGAACATTTTTACCGATTTGTGATAATAATTCATAACCATGAGCTAAAAATGGACGATGATTCTTTGAAGATTTTATTTCTTCGATATTCAATTCAGCAAATGATTTTTGTAATTTTTCAAATTCTGGATCCTATCGATTGAAAATGAAAGAGGATAATGAAGGTCAAATAGAAAAATCAATAATTTATTATGACTAACCTTGACAATATATACATTTCTATCAGCTGAACTTTGTTTAAGCAAACGATGTATACTAAGGACTCGAAGAAATGACGTCGGAGTTGATCTTTTAAATAAATATGTCACTATATGCTGACATTCACGATTAAACATCAAAAGCTCAGAATCATGAACTTTAAATTGTTTGATTTCTGATAAAGGAATTCTTAAATTCTTTACTTTGGGTGCAAGAAAACTAAGAGCATTTGATTCTGGTTTAAAAGTAATTTGATTAATAATGCTCCACTCATCATTTGATTCTTCTGCAATTTCTGCTCCTGACAATTCTACATTTTCATTTGGTTTCCACTCTACAAAATATGAGTCTTGTCTCTTGAATATAAAAATTACACCCACTATTCCAATTCCATCAATGTGTGAAGCTGGTACTTTTTGTAAGATGATGTCGAATTGGTTAAAAATTTCCTAAAAATATAAATAAGTAATTAGTCATCATGATGAGTGTAATTCGAAGAACAATAATTATCGCTTTCATGCAACCATTTATTTTACTTAGATAATGCGCACAATCGTGTCACAGAAGACGAAATTTTAATTTGATGCTTCTTGCAACATTGTGACGTCACTTTTGTGAGAGTTGTTTCTAATACATTTCATAAACATACACATAATTTCATAATTTTTAGGATTTGTTTTTAAAGTGAACCTTATTAATTGCAAAGTAATAAAATTTAAAGATAATTTAATAATTATTCATTTGATAAAGAAGGTATTTTACTAATTAATTTGAATTTCATAATACAATAATCTTTTTTCACTACTTTAATATACAATTCGCAAAACTAATTCACTACTTTGTAAACTAAACTTACTTCATCTCCATATAATTCTAAATCATCAATCTGTGCCTCTTGTATCCACGAACTATTCATTTTTACTTTTTTCTTGTATTTACGTTTTGTCGTTTCTTTGTTTATTAATTTTGATCTTAAAACACTTCACTTGAATAAAATCTCTTCTTGAAAGTTCATATTTAAAATTTAAGTTCATAACGGTTCACTCACGTGTGTGATGCAGTTTTATAAAAAAAATTTTGTTCTGAAAAAAGTGAATTAAAATGTTTTAAATGTAGCTTTCAATTTTAATAAATTAATCTTTTATTTACATTTTTATTCCTTGATTTGCACAGACTAGTTGAGATTTAACAATGTTTCAATTAATTGCATAAGTAAGCAAATCACTTTTCGTCTTGCAAAGTAAGAAATTTTGCGAATGTTTATAAATTAACGATTCAGTACAAATAAATTTTTTTGGCTACCGATGTTTCTCACTTTCACCAAAAAATTTCCGTTCATGTGTTTTATCATTTACATAAATCTTTTCTAAGCCATCTTCATCTCTGAATTTCTTATATACGATTACTAATTTCCAGATTGACACACTTAACAATAAAAGTGTGAATTTCGACCTCTTGAGTTGGTGTTGATCATGATTGAATTTTTTAAGGTGAGGTGATGAGAGTTAAAAGTGAAAATGTAGGGAACAACCAACAAATTAAAATCCGAAGGTTCATGAAAAATTAATTTCTTTGAGTTTTCTATTTGTGAAACTAATTGCCAGTTTTTATGATGATAATTGACTTGCACTTTGATATTACTTAACAACTTTCATTTAATCTCAAAATTTACCTAAATAACTTGAGTAATTTAAAAATATAATGACACACCAATTTATAATTCTATCTTTTTGTCTTAAAACTAATTCAATAAATATTAAATGCTAAGTTTAATAAATACTTAATCTACCACAATACCTAATAATAATGCAACAATTTTTCAATCGTATAAGTCTGTATCGTATGAATTTACTTAAATAATAAGTATTGAAGATGACGGAAGACAATTGCTAAAGCATAATTTTTAGCACATGCTTCAATTTTTGGAACTATTGTGAGACTTTTTCCAGGTGGCAACAATCCCATTGCCGATAAAATTTTATCCTCGAAATCAGTTGACCAAAGTCCTCTTTT
Source organism: Polypedilum vanderplanki (assembly GCA_018290095.1). NCBI lineage: Eukaryota > Metazoa > Arthropoda > Insecta > Diptera > Chironomidae > Polypedilum > Polypedilum vanderplanki. The sequence goes on along the minus strand of CM031380.1, from coordinate 17,472,521 downwards.
AAATTGTTTCTTTGCTCCTGCACGAAGATCATGAACATGATGAAAAACTCCATTCTTCCAATAACTGTCTACAAAATTTATTTATTCACATATATAATTAAAAAATGTCAGCAAAAATATAAAAATATTAAACTTACAATCAGCTGGCGGAAGCTCATTAAAATCCGGTAATCCATCCGGCTTACCACTCACTAAAACTCTTCGTTGAGCATTTGGCTGATAATTAAAATTTCTACCCTCGGATGTGACGTTTTGACTTGTGGTGTTTAAATTTCTAGCTTGTGGCACTGCTTTAGGTTTTAGATTTTTCAAAAAATCAGCTAATAAAACAACTTTAGGATCAGTTTGTTGAAAATTCATTTCTGGTTGCACCTGTTGTGGATATTCATCATTTCTTCTAAGTTTATTGTATTTCTCGATATTAACTCTGCTTTGATAGTCCACATAATCATCAGCTGAAGAATCAGCAATGTTGTTAGAAATTCTCTGTTGTGCATAATAACCCTGATGTTGTGATTCTTGATAACCTTGCATAAAGTCTTGCACAAAACCTCCAAAGGCTCGTTTTGCTCTACCAATAGCGTTGTAGGTGATTTCAGGCACAATAGGATAAGAATACCAAGCATATTTAACTAAACATGAGCACAATCCAATTTCCGGTCCAAAATAACCAACTGTCTTTATAGTTTTCTTAAGACTTCGTTTTACACTCGAAACAAATGTTCGAACACCAGAGAGCGAACCCTTGTTGAGACTATAATAAAAGAGAGACAGAGTGAAATTTAAGGTGGAGATTTATTTGGGATAGCCGTAAATTATGCGAGATTTACACAAATTTAATGCTGAAATGGGTTAATGATAGCGGAATAAAACAATAACTCACACGTCTGGAGTTGAAACAAAAGAATTTTTGACATTATTTCAATTTGGGAAAGATGGTCAAATTAGTATTTTTTAGAGTAATGAATTGTGACTGACATATAGTTGATTCCCAAGAATTGTCATTTTCCCATAATCTATTTTAAACACAAATTCATTAAAAATTTTATGAAAACGCTCATCATAATTTTCTAAATGAGGCAAGTCTGCGAAAAACAAAAATAAGTCTGAAAGTGAGACACATTAAAATATTTTGTGTGATGAAAGGAAAATAAAAGTCATAGACAGTAAATAAAATGTTGAAGTCATATCGCTTTTAAAATCTTTACAGTAAAAGAGGTGAAAATGTTTTCTGATTTGCAAAATTTTTTGCATACGATCAAAAATTTGAGGTTTCAATATTTATTTTGGGAATTTCCATATCGAAAGTAGTTGAATGAACAAGATATAAATATAATAAAATTGCAGTAAAACATGCATATGAAAAAGTTAATAATAAAATTAACACTGCGATGAAATTAATCAAGATTCAAAAATTTCTCTGTATAAGGCAATCAATCAATTTCAAAATGATATAAAACAATGATTGAATGGTTTAATATATTTAAGCAGTTATATTAGTTACTAATATTTCATATATGAAAAATATCAAAGATCCGTTTCTCTCTCACTTTCATAGTGTTATTTTTTTGGACGAATTAGTCAAGATTTGGCGATGAGTTTTTAGAAAGAAAGAAAGTTTTTTCGCTCACATGTTGCGGATGATAAACAAAATAAAATAATGAAAGTTGAAATTATGAATTGGTCAAATAAAAAAAAAGAGACAAAAAATTTATTTCAACCATCTAGTGCATTCCATAATGCATGTGGTTCTGACTCATACTTGCTATATGACAATGAGAAATGATTCGAAAAATGATCGTTATTTTTTGTAATGAAAGTTGGGTCAGTTATTATTGAAGGGTAGAATGTGTGAATTGATCATTTAAACTAATGGAAAAAACCGCAAAATAAAAAAGAGATGGCACTTTTCACTTTCTAAAGATGACGATGCTTCTTCTGTGTTAATTGCATTAAAAAAACAACTCTCTTCATAAAAAAACTACTGCAGTCACAATGAATTCACCTCAATTTTATTTGACTCAAATACGCGAAGATCATAAACAATTGTCATCAATTAAACTGTTTATATATGAAAATTTCACACTGTAAAATGCCTATCTGCTGTGAATACCAATATATGCAAATCACAATAAAGTTATCACTTTTGAAATCCGCTAAATGAATTTCTCCGTCGTCGCTTTTTCTCATTTACGAGTCTTTTGAATTTTAGTGAAATTGAACGTGACGACAATTAGTCACTTGAAGATTTTTCAATTATTTATAAAAATGAGAAAATTTCACACTTTTTTTTGGCTTTACTTACACTCTTGATGTAGAAGACGTGGAATTGAAATCACTTAGCGCTGTTTCAAACTCAGTTAGGAAGGTAATTATTTCGTTTTCTGCCATCAATGGCTTTTTATCATCAGTCACTACCGAATTTTCTGCACTTTTATGCTCTTCATCATTGTTAGACCGCACGCGGCGACTAATCTTACAACTAATTGTATTGCAGTAGCAAAGTAGTAGTGTAAATATCACTAATGTACGGTGAAATTTCATTATTTTAGAATTAGATAGAGTATAGAGTTCGAGTAGGTAGCAAGCACACACATAAAAGTACCGAAATAATTAACAAACACAAACTAGAGGATTAAAATTCTTTCGAAGAAAGGTCAATTTCATTTCACACACTGTAATTAGTTAATTGTTGTAGATTATCGTCTATTTTTGTTAATTTATAAATCACAGGATTAACATTCACTTTTATTTTCTTACAGATTAATTCTTTTTATACACAATTTTCATTTATCTTTTATACTAACAAGCAAATGAGAAGAAAAAATCAATATCACTTGGAATTTTTTTAAAAAAAAAATTTCTCAACCGACAATTTACTTTCGTACTCGGCAGACACTTGTTATCGAATGAAGAGCGGAAGCGTGTAAGATTTAATATGAGAGACAGAGACCAAAAAAAAGTGAATGAGTGTGTAAGTGTGTGATTTGCTCTCTTCGTTGAGTGTTTTTAACAAACGAAGAAATTTCTTTCTTTTAATTAATATGCTCGACAGTGTGTACCGATGAAGGTTGTTGCTTTACAAATACTGAACTTTATGGGAAAACATTTTTGTTAATACTTGTTTTGATGACAACTTTTTTGATAATTACTGTATATCACTATTCTAGTTTGTTAACAATCTTGTTTGAAGTTATTTCAAAGACATTTTTTATGGCGCATTTTATTCTTTGATGAAATTTTTAAACAATTTCAGAGACAATGCAACAAATGTCGAAGAACTTAAATGATTGAAAACAAAAGTTGCTTCAACAAATGTCATGTAAGACAAAGTGATTAAAAACTTCTTATCGAAAAAACATTAAATGAAGCTTCTTTAAAATCAGATCATATTTTGCGAAAAAAAAATAAGATCTTCCGTTACAAATTACTCACCCGTACTCGCACAACAGAGAATAATTATGTTCGCAGCTTATTATTACAATCGACACACAATGGATGACTTTGAACTTCCAAAAAATATCAAACAGAATGTGTGTGCGTTTGTATTGAGTATTATTTCTCTCCTTTATAACATATATACCTTTATTATAAAGTCAATACAACTTCCAAACTTTCTTTTTTTGAGTTCACCTAAATATTTTTTATTCATACCTCTATCAGACATGAATATTTTGGGAAGTCAGTAGGTATATAGTGTATTGATTCTCATGACGTGCATGTATAATTTTATAAAAGAATGCAGCATTTCTTTGCTTTTATGGTCACATAACGACACAAATGTATAGTGACACAATCTTCTTCATTCTCTTTTTACGCAGTGAAATTTATATATGATAATCGATAGAAATATCAAAATTGATGTCAAGTCTTCATCGCTCTTTATTACCTTTTTTGTTTTATTTGTGAGATTTACTGAGTAAATGAAAAGCAAAATAGAAACGGCAAAAATGAGAGAGAAAAAAAAATTTACATGGACAAACAGAGTTAAAAAAGATTTCGATGTCTGGCGTGTGAAAGTGGAATGATTCACAAAAAATAAGCGAAAATCGGTCATAGCACTCAAAACGCACAGTCAAAAAAAGAGTCAAGTTCAACGATCTTCATAATGTTTTAATTGAAATTTGATTTCTATTGGGTGGACCTTTGAATTGGAAATTGAACTTACAATGCGTGGAAATTCGACAGGTAATTTCTATTATAATGTCGTCATTTATTTACATTACCAGACATTAACATTAAAAAGTCATGACCTGATCATTTTCATTTACATTTTAAAAAGTCATTAATCTTTCTCTTCTACTTGTGAATTTTAAATTCAATCTTTATTTGGTTCTATTGATTATTCATCTACTGAGGTTGCATTTACAATTATGGATCTATTTTTAAAATTTGTAAAAAGTGCCTGAACTTGACCTGAAGCTTTCAATCTTTTGAGCTCTGATAAATCTTGTGCAATTCATCATCATTTGCAAAAAATTTATTTTTCCACAAAGCATAATATTTATTGTAGCCAATTTTTCAAGTGTTGATTTTTAAAGCTGCTTAACTGATGAGTGTCGGAAACTGTAAAATCATTTTATTATTGTCAAGTTATCACATGATCAATCAAATCTCTCTCTTACTCTCATTCCAAATGAAAATCCACGTCCATTGTAACGACTGAAATTGCTTTTATTAGTGTTGTATTCGCCTGTTAAAGAGCAAGTTAAAGCAGTCAATTAATAATGCCTATGAATTTCAATAATTAAATGAATGAAAAAATAGAAATTATGGATAATTTTTCAAATAACTTTCTTCTAATAGATAGCAGACATAAATTTATGAGTAAGAGAAGAGAAATATATGCTAAGTGAGCACCAAGTCAAGTTTATTATTTGATCTAACAAATAAACGCAAAGATGAAACTGTGGTATACACAACATTCAATTGTTTACTCACTTTTCCAGCTTAACATTTTAATTTACATAGTCGCCTATGTCGTTAAGCTATTTTAAATTGAGATCTTCGAAATTTATCTCTATCTCGCTGTGAGTTTTACAAATTGAAAGGCTTTTTGTGCCATCATATCATAACACAGCGAGCATTGGCTTGAAAGTAACAAACTATGGATAATTATCCGCAATTTTAGAAAGAAAATTTGATTGCCACAGTAGTCAAGTAGGTTCATTAAATTTAATAACGCATAGCGTGATTAACTTGAACTTGATAGCCATAGCACATTCGCTTCACTTGCCGACACTTTAGCGTCCCTTTTATCCATAATTTCCTTTCTCATTTCCTCTATTGTTTTGTGCTTTTTTTATTGTTCTATCGATTACCTGGTCCTTTTGAAAATTAATTGACCGTAAGTCACGAAATAACAGTTTTATCGGCAAATTAGCAGTTCATTCAGTAGACATAGAAAAATAAGAAAAGAAGATGAGAAAACAATAAAAAAAATTCATAGCTCAATGTAAATTATTCTAAATTCATTGCATAAGTCTGTTACTCGTAAATGAAAGTGAATGTGAAATAAAACTAGAGAAAATAAAGTTATTTTCTTAGAGTCGGAACTTTTCTTTTCTCATAATGTGAATTGCTTTATGTCACGATTTCAAGCGAGTTGAAATTTCTCGAAATATTATTTTCTACAGCACGTGTTTAAGTGCGTACTCTTGTTGTTGTAGGCAGTAATGGCGATTGAGTAGAGAAAGGCCAATTTAGTGCAATAAATATGCAAAATTAGTGTAAATAAGTGAAGAGAGATCTATCTGATCATTACCGGGTCCGTCTTTTGGTTGAAAATTGCTGCGTCTGCTCTCGGTTCCAAAAACACTTCCAGGTTTTTTGTTTAGAGAACATTTCTGTGTTTGTGGATAATATTTTGGTCCAGGACTATGGGAAATAGGTCTTCTTGATCGAGGCTTGACTCCAAATGTTGGGGCATTTGGAGGTCTCGAAGGTAAGTCACCTATGAAATACTACAGAGAAATTTTCCTTAATTCATATTCATTATCAAATATTTTCACTTTGACTACCTCACAAGGTGATGGTAAATCAAAGTCTCTAACATAATTTGTTCGTGGTCGATGTCCAAAAGTAAAACCTTTTTGATGTCTAGATGTGACTGTTTCACTTTGATAATCCAGCGGTGATGGTGTTATATATTGTTTTTCAACTGCAGCACGAAGCTTTTGACTAAAACCATATGCAGGTCGTTTATCCATGCCTTCAGATATAAAAGAATAAATAAACTCCATTTGATTAAAAAAACCTTCTGTACAGCACCGCGCGGCAGAAACGACTAAAAGAAATATTAAATGTCGAGGAGAAGAAGTTTTTTTTGTTTTCCTTATATGCAGGGAAATCAATAAAGAAACAAATTTACATGTTGTCGCTACTGAAAGGCAAGGTCAATGCAAATTTCTTTAATTAATACTCAAAGTTCTATTAAATATGAGACGATAACTAAACAAGCATTCACATTCACTAACCTCTGTGATTATCATGAATTAGAATAATGAAAATTATTAACCTTGTCTTTATCCTTTAAAAATCATGGGTGGCACTCTCATTTGTACTTGATTAAGGTCTTTGTAATAAGAGTTATAATTAGAATTTATTTGAATAAATAAATAAATTTTCTCGAAGCATCTTTGACAATGTCATAATAAGTAGAAGTTTCGAATGTTAAAAGAAGCCTTTTATTAAAACTTTTGCTTTTAGTAACTCGTAAAGTGTTGAATTAACAATCACAAAATTTTTTTCGTTCGTTTAATAAAGCAGAAAGTGAAATTATTTTGTAAATTTTAAATTAGTAGTCTAGGCACATCTTGATGATTTGTTGGTCATGCAGAAACTTCACGAAAATGTCCTAAATGTGGTGAGTGTCTAATTCCTAAATAAAAAAACATTTAAAGATATTTTTTGTTTTTAAAAAAAGTATTATTTAGAAATTACCAAAAGAATATGATGGAACATGACCCAAATTTAATTTTTCTGGTCTATGTGCACCTAATAGAATAAATTGAAAATTAATTTTAATGAATTTCTAAAAAATTTTAGCATTTTTTACCTGGGCCAGGTTTACTAGCATTATCAGTTGGAACAACAAAACGACTAGCCATTGAGAAATTCGGAGGTTTAGGTTTAACGAAATCATATTTTGCATCATATGCTGTATTGAAAGCGAAAAACTTTAATTTCAGATATTATTTGGTGATAAAAAGTATGAACATACTGCCAGGAGCGGGAAAAAGTCTACAGTCAGGAAGTTTTGTTTTAAGTTTGCCTGTGACTGAAAAAGCTGGCGCTGATTTAACATAATTACTTGAGCCTAAGACAGTAGGTATACGGTAGACGTTCGGTGCTATAATTATCAAATTACACGATCATGAGTTGTTAGTTTCATTTTGATGAGAGCACTGCATTGCGAAAGTCACGACGTTCATTAGTATAAAAACTTGGCTTGTATGGAAAAAATAAACTTACTTAGTAATGAAAAAAATGTGAGCTATGGGTGAGAAGCAATTCAGATTCTTTTGTGCAAGCTTTTCGTTTTTTGTGAGGTTTTTCGTGTTGTGGTGATGAGAATACTTTTTGCGAATTCTTTATCGATATCTTCGTGTTTATCAGCAATCTCAGATGTGGGAGTCACGCTACGCGTTTCACATTCTATGAGTAAAAAAAATCGATGCTTTTGTGCAAACGGCAAAAAAGTAAAGTGCGTGCAATTAAAACTCACCTGGTCGATTATTTGGATTAGGCTTAATCCCAAATGAATATGCAGGTCCACCAAGCTGACTAATTTTTTCAGGATGGTAGTCAAAAGGACCTTTAAGATAGTTTTAGTAATTCAACAACTCTATATTTAAAGTAAAAATATCATACTTACTTGGCGTATGACTGATTTTTTGAACATTTGTTTTAATTCCAAAAGAAAATGCAGGTGCATGATCAAGTTTAGTTTTTTCAATAGAATAGCTGCCAGGGGCTGGAATTCTGTTATTTAATTTTATTTCTGGCTTTATTCCAAATGAATAAGCAGGAGTGTGGTCTAATTTTGCTTTTTCGACATCATATGCACCAGGAGCAGGCACTCCATTATCTTTCTTTGATTCAGTTTTAATTCCAAATGAATAAGCAGGAGTGTGGTCTAGTTTTGCTTTTTCGACATCATATGCACCAGGAGCAGGCACTCCATTTTCTATCTTTGACTCAGTTTTAATTCCAAATGAATAAGCAGGAGTGTGGTCTAGTTTGTTTTTTCGACATCATATGCACCAGGAGCAGGCACTCCATTTTCTATCTTTGACTCAGTTTTAATTCCAAATGAATAAGCAGGAGTGTGGTCTAGTTTTGTTTTTTCAACATCATATGTTCCAGGAGCAGGAACTCCATTATTTATTTTTGATTCAGTTTTAATTCCAAATGAATAAGCAGGAGTGTGGTCTAGTTTTGCTTTTTCGACATCATATGTTCCAGGAGCAGGCACTCCATTTTCTATCTTTGACTCAGTTTTAATTCCAAATGAATAAGCAGGAGTGTGGTCTAGTTTTGCTTTTTCGACATCATATGCACCAGGAGCAGGAACTCCATTATTCTTCTTTGATTCAGTTTTAATTCCAAATGAATAAGCAGGAGTGTGGTCTAGTTTTGCTTTTTCGACATCATATGTTCCAGGAGCGAGAACTCCATTATCTTTCTTTGATTCAGTTTTAATTCCAAATGAATAAGCAGGAGTGTGGTCTAGTTTTGCTTTTTCGACATCATATGCACCAGGAGCAGGAACTCCATTATTTATTTTTGATTCAGGTTTAATTCCAAATGAATAAGCAGGAGTGTGGTCTAGTTTTGCTTTTTCGACATCATATGCACCAGGAGCAGGCACTCCATTATTTATTTTTGACTCAGTTTTAATTCCAAATGAATAAGCAGGAGTGTGGTCTAGTTTTGTTTTTTCGACATCATATGCACCAGGAGCAGGCACTCCATTATTTATTTTTGATTCAGGTTTAATTCCAAATGAATAAGCAGGAGTGTGGTCTAGTTTTGTTTTTTCGACATCATATGTTCCAGGAGCAGGAACTCCATTTTTATTTTTTGATTCAGGTTTAATTCCAAATGAATAAGCAGGAGTGTGGTCTAGTTTTGTTTTTTCGACATCATATGTTCCAGGAGCAGGCACTCCATTATTTATTTTTGATTCAGTTTTAATTCCAAATGAATAAGCAGGAGTGTGGTCTAGTTTTGCTTTTTCGACATCATATGTTCCAGGAGCAGGCACTCCATTTTCTATCTTTGACTCAGTTTTAATTCCAAATGAATAAGCAGGAGTGTGGTCTAGTTTTGCTTTTTCGACATCATATGCACCAGGAGCAGGAACTCCATTATCTTTCTTTGATTCAGTTTTAATTCCAAATGATAAGCAGGAGTGTGGTCTAGTTTTGCTTTTTCGACATCATATGTTCCAGGAGCAGGAACTCCATTATCTTTCTTTGATTCAGTTTTAATTCCAAATGAATAAGCAGGAGTGTGGTCTAGTTTTGCTTTTTCGACATCATATGCACCAGGAGCAGGAACTCCATTATTTATTTTTTGATTCAGGTTTAATCCAAATGAATAAGCAGGAAGTGGTCTAGTTTTGCTTTTTCGACATCATATGCACCAGGAGCAGGCACTCCATTATTTATTTTTGACTCAGTTTTAATTCCAAATGAATAAGCAGGAGTGTGGTCTAGTTTTGTTTTTTCGACATCATATGCACCAGGAGCAGGCACTCCATTATTTATTTTTGATTCAGGTTTAATTCCAAATGAATAAGCAGGAGTGTGGTCTAGTTTTGTTTTTTTCGACATCATATGTTCCAGGAGCAGGAACTCCATTATTTATTTTTGATTCAGGTTTAATTCCAAATGAATAAGCAGGAGTGTGGTCTAGTTTTGTTTTTTCGACATCATATGTTCCAGGAGCAGGCACTCCATTATTTATTTTTGATTCAGTTTTAATTCCAAATGAATAAGCAGGAGTTGTGTCTAGTTTTTGTTTTCGCACTCATATGTTCCAGGAGCAGGCACTCCATTATCTTTCTTTGATTCAGTTTTAATTCCAAATGAATAAGCAGGAGTGTGGTCTAGTTTTGTTTTTTCGACATCATATGCACCAGGAGCAGGCACTCCATTATTTATTTTTGATTCAGTTTTAATTCCAAATGAATAAGCAGGAGTGTGGTCTAGTTTTGCTTTTTCGACATCATATGTTCCAGGAGCAGGCACTCCATTATCTTTCTTTGATTCAGTTTTAATTCCAAATGAATAAGCAGGAGTGTGGTCTAGTTTTGCTTTTTCGACATCATATGCACCAGGAGCAGGCACTCCATTTTCTATCTTTGACTCAGTTTTAATTCCAAATGAATAAGCAGGAGTGTGGTCTAGTTTTGTTTTTTTCGACATCATATGCACCAGGAGCAGGCACTCCATTTTCTATCTTTGACTCAGTTTTAATTCCAAATGAATAAGCAGGAGTGTGGTCTAGTTTTGCTTTTTCGACATCATATGCACCAGGAGCAGGAACTCCATTATTTATTTTTGATTCAGGTTTAATTCCAAATGAATAAGCAGGAGTGTGGTCTAGTTTTGTTTTTTCAACATCATATGTTCCAGGAGCAGGAACTCCATTATTTATTTTTGATTCAGTTTTAATTCCAAATGAATAAGCAGGAGTGTGGTCTAGTTTTGCTTTTTCGACATCATATGTTCCAGGAGCAGGCACTCCATTTTCTATCTTTGACTCAGTTTTAATTCCAAATGAATAAGCAGGAGTGTGGTCTAGTTTTGCTTTTTCGACATCATATGCACCAGGAGCAGGAACTCCATTATTTATTTTTGATTCAGGTTTAATTCCAAATGAATAAGCAGGAGTGTGGTCTAGTTTTTATTTTTTCGACATCATATGCACCAGGAGCAGGAACTCCATTATCTTTCTTTGATTCAGTTTTAATTCCAAATGAATAAGCAGGAGTGTGGTCTAGTTTTGCTTTTTCGACATCATATGTTCCAGGAGCAGGAACTCCATTTCTATCTTTGACTCAGTTTTAATTCCAAATGAATAAGCAGGAGTGTGGTCTAGTTTTGTTTTTTCGACATCATATGCACCAGGAGCAGGCACTCCATTATTTATTTTTGACTCAGTTTTAATTCCAAATGAATAAGCAGGAGTGTGGTCTAGTTTGTTTTTTTCGACATCATATGCACCAGGAGCAGGCACTCCATTATTTATTTTTGATTCAGGTTTAATTCCAAATGAATAAGCAGGAGTGTGGTCTAGTTTTGCTTTTTCGACATCATATGCACCAGGAGCAGGCACTCCATTATTTATTTTTTGATTCAGGTTTAATTCCAAATGAATAAGCAGGGATGTGGTCTAGTTTTGTTTTTTCGACATCATATGTTCCAGGAGCAGGAACTCCATTATTTATTTTTGATTCAGGTTTAATTCCAAATGAATAAGCAGGAGTGTGGTCTAGTTTTGCTTTTTCGACATCATATGCACCAGGAGCAGGCACTCCATTTTTTCTATCTTTGACTCAGTTTTAATTCCAAATGAATAAGCAGGAGTGTGGTCTAGTTTTTTTTTTCGACATCATATGCACCAGGAGCAGGCACTCCATTATTTATTTTTGATTCAGTTTTAATTCCAAATGAATAAGCAGGAGTGTGGTCTAGTTTTGTTTTTTCGACATCATATGCACCAGGAGCAGGCACTCCATTATTTATTTTTGATTCAGGTTTAATTCCAAATGAATAAGCAGGAGTGTGGTCTAGTTTTGTTTTTTCGACATCATATGCACCAGGAGCAGGCACTCCATTATTTATTTTTTTGATTCAGGTTTAATTCCAAATGAATAAGCAGAGTGTTGGTCTAGTTTTGTTTTTTCGACATCATATGCACCAGGAGCAGGCACTCCATTTTCTATCTTTGATTCAGGTTTAATTCCAAATGAATAAGCAGGAGTTCCATCGAGATTGACTTTTTCAACGGGATAACTACCTGGACCTGGCACTATAAATTAAAATTCTTTTGTTACACAATTCTAAAAAGATTAAAATCCTTACATGCATTTAAAAAAATTTTATATCAAAATTATTTTGGAAATTTTAATTTTGTGCTAAACCAATTTGTACTAAATTGAAATTATTAAGAAAATTCTTGTATGAGATAACTTTTAATAATAATTAATTGCATGATGCTTAAATACCTAACTAAACTTCAACTGTGAGAAAAATTCAACTGAGAAGGTGAAAAAAATTCTACCACAAAAAACCTTATCTGCAAATACCTCGATTTTACCAAGTTTTTATATTTTAAACGTCCTTTCAGAAAAAATTACTTTCTTTGATTAATTGTTAAAAATTATGATTAATTATCGTCCTTCGAATATGACGCAAAGTATGTAAGAGCTTTTTTATTTGTTGTAAATGCTCACCTGGAGATTCATTTGAAGCAATTCCAGGATATTTCTTCACACCAAAAGTGTATTTCGGCGCAGCAGAGACTATGTAACGATCAGATTTTTCCACAAAATAGTCACATGGTGATGGTGTTTCAATAATTTTGGCAGATTTTGCTCGACCTTGCAATGAAATTTGGGGTGGCGTGTCTTTTCCTTTTGCTGCTAATCCTTGAATATTGTACTAGAATAAAAAGAAAATTTAGATGAAAACTTTTATGCAGTAATAGAAAAACTTACTTGAGCTGGGCCTGCAGAAAAATTTTTAGTGCCATTTTGATGTCTTGAGCCGAAGCTAAAAGCAGGAGCCCCAGTTTTTCTACTCTCTAAAATTCTTGTGCCCAATAATTGCGGCAGTTGATAAATCGGTCCTGGAGTCTGATAGGAATATCATTATAAATTTTATAGTTTATTCAATTAAAATTCTTAGAATTTAATTCTGTTAAAATATTTACTTGTATCTCAGCTTGAATAGGCCCACGTCTTTTCGTTGGGGTCCATGGTCGTTGTTGGGGCTCAAATCCTCCCATTTTAAATTTTTGTATCTAAAAAAAGAAGAATTTCATTCAATTAATGCTTCTTATGATGTTGATTTGTTGCCTCTGCATGTCAGCAATTGAAAATAACTTTTTCCTTTTTAGTAAACGATTTACTCCACAAATTCAACATTTTACTCTTCTTCTCGCTACAACAATTATGTCATTTATATACTTATTAATCTCTATTCATTGTTAACAAAAACTGAACAAATAATTTTTTGGTAATTTCATGAGAAAGAAAAAAAGTCATGTAATTCAAGGCTATCGAAGATTAAAAAGTCTAACAACAGTATCGGCTTACTTTAATAAGTCACATTCAAGTTGAGCTCATTGCGATTTCCATATATGTCACGATTTCAAAAAAAGTTAAAATAAACACTCGTTTTAAAGTTTGTTCTTTAAAAAATCGTTCAATATTATGTCATGAACAATCAGTATTGATGTAAAACATATGTGTAAATGATGTCTCCTGACTATGACCTTTAAAACTAAAAATTTTTTTGCACTATTTATGTCACTTATACTTATGTCTCAATGCAAATAACATTTATGGGATGTCGAAAATTTGGCTTTCTTTTAGGTCAATATTATATAGAGAAATTTTTATGGAAAAGGAAAAAAAGTGAAATTTTGTGAACGACTTTTTCAATGATAATTCCATATGATTGTTTTGGATTCTCTTTTTGTGGTGGCGTTTAAATGACTCATCTTTTTAGGAATAAATTCAAGTTTATTTTTAATATTTCTAAGCAGCACAATATGAAACTCATAAAATTTTCAAAATGATTCTCAATTGGTTCAAAAATGACAATGATATTTAAGATGAATTGTAAATTGATAGTTTCTAATTGATGACCATTTTTGGTCTAAAAAACTCTTCAGAATTAGTACAATCTTTCATAGATATCTGATTTCCAAAAAACTCATAAATTTAAATGTGGGAATTAATTTAAATTGCTATTCTTATCTTAATTTGATTAATCGATTAACAGGTTAAATTAAAGCTCATTTCCTATATCGAACATTTTTTTATTTCTATCAACGAGTTTTTTTCTTCAAGTTAAAAGTCAATGAAACTTCCTAAACAGCCCACCCTCGCTAATATACCGATATTATTATTTTTTATTCAATCGCACGCTCTTGTCTACACTTTCTGCCTCTGTATGACTGAAAATTGATTTATTCAACAAATCATAAAACATTATCATTGCTAGTTTGAATGACGTTTGTCACATATATCTAGAATATTCTTCGCATAGAACACAGATTTCGAGTTCGAGAAAAAAGTTTTGTACTTCTTTTTAAATATATGTAAAAACGGAACACAATTTTAAATGACAGTCACAGGTTGGTACAATATGGAAAAGAAAACAACAAAGTAGACGAGCAAAAACTATTATCACAAATTTCTTTCACCCCAAAAAGAAAGAGAACAGCCTGTGAGGAAAGCAAAAGTTTTATCAGCGATTCATAAAGCACTGTATGAACATAATGAATCGAGACAGATTACAAATACAACGATATTATGATAGTTTTTTATTTATGAACAAAAAGAAATTAAATCGATTTTCCCCTAGTTATTTAGAGCACAATTATCCGAAAGTAGGTGCAAGGTCATTCTGTGCAATTGCAGAAATATGATAGTGAATTTAAAAATAATTTTCTTTTGCAAATTTTCGCTCACCAATGTTGATAGGGTGAGACATAACTCACTCAATATTGCGTGCTGCTTGTTTTAGTTTTTTTCTATTGTCTATTGTTTTTTCACATTATTATTTAATTCATCACTTTTTAGAAAGGATCGAAAACCCTTTAATGGAAAATTTTGATAAATACCAATTTAAATGCGACTTCTCTTTCAAAAAGGAATTTTCCTTTTGAGAATTTTCTGTCAGAAATTCCCATAATCAGTTCACAGGAAAATTTGTTGAATTTTTAAAAATTCAGAAGTTGAAAGAAAAAATTTTCTTGATTTATTTAAACAATGGTCAACTTTTAAACCAAAAAATAATTTTAATGGAAATGTACTAGAAAAATATTCATTTTCAATTATTGAGAATTTTTAAAAAAATAGATGAAAGAATCTTATCGAAATTCGATTATCATGTTGTATCTATCATATCATTTTTAAATTATTAACAAATAAAAATTAATTTTTTAAGGTTTGGTAAATTAAAATGTCAAGCCTTGCCATTTTATAAATTTTAACAACTGAAACCCTATAATAATGAACAACTGAAATTTTATGACGAATCTAACTTGATGAATAGAAACTTTCTAATTAATTGAAATCTTCATTTATAAGATGAGACAATCGCAAATGAAAAAATTACAACAATACCGTTCGCCTACACACTATTTGTCGTCTTTCACAGAGCTAACACCACACATTGCAAGCAACAATTTCTCGAATAGAAAAAAAAGTTGCTTAATTTTCATTTCCATATAAGGAAACATTTTAAGACAGCACTCTGTATAGACATCTTTATACAACACAAACATTTGGCCTTTGTGCCTTAGAGTTTAACACAATTTATTTGATGTCATTGAATTTTTAATGTCGTTTTGTTACAATAATATAACTTTAACTTTAATAACTTCTTACCGTTTAATTTTAAAAATACTTAGAAAAAAAAATACAGTCAGAACACTCAGAACGATTCTGAAAAAACCTCTTGCTAGGTAGACGTTCGCTTTTTGAATGAAACTTATAACGAGAGAGTGAGAGAAGAAAAAAATTGTTTATAGAAAACGATAGAGGAAAAACTTTGCGATCTTTGTTGATGAATGAAACTTTTTTGAATGAAAGCGTACAACTGAATTTATTTTTATTATATGCTGTTTCTCAGAAAACTGGAAGAGAACTTCTCTTTCCAACGCTTTGGGAAGGCAATAAATGAAGCAAAATTACGTGTGTATTTGTGTGCTTACATGTAGGAGCTTAAATTGCATATTCTTGCAGAATGTGAGCTTTTGAGTAAATAAATAAATTTAATCCTTTTTTGCGCAATGCACTTAAAATGACATAACTTTCGACCTTACAAGTTTATGTATAGAGGGTGAATTTTTATGATATCAATAAGTGAAAGCATGCATGCAAAAGTTTTTTAAGGGCACGTAAATTGAATGTTTCTATGTACAAAACATGAGACTTGCTCTACTTTTATTTTTATATATGATACAAGTTGTGCAAGAACATGAACTATTAAAAACAAGTTTTTGGCTCTGATGAGATCATACAATAGCGGCAATATTTTTTGAATTATTCAATTTATAGTTCATTGAGCTTAAAAGTAACAAGTTGACTGAAAATGAAAATTCTTAAAACAATTTAATTCTACATTGATAACCATTAAGTGTAAAATGTTTAAATTCCTTTATTTCTTTTATTTAGCAAAGATATCTGAAATAAGAACATTAGGTATTATCCAAGCGATACAGGACAAAAATACATTAATACATATAAAATTGATTTTTCATCTCTTATGAGATATTATGGGGATAGTTAAGAATACATTAGAAAGAGATTTTTTATTTACTATTAATTTATTATTATTCGAGAGATTAGCGATGTGGAATTTCATAGAAATAGCTTTTCTCATCTCTAGAATCTATATAGGAAATTCATTTGTTTTTATATGTAAAAATTATAATAAAGGTTCATTCATAAATGGGTATAGATCTATCATATTAGAGATATTTGATATATGATATTTTTTAATTTTTTTTTTAATGTAAGAAATGTCAGTTAATGTATCACTTGGATTATTACAAATTATTATTTCATGATGGTAAGAATTTGAGTAACTTAGCATGACTTATTTATATTATTGTTGTTATCAATTATTATTTCTTTTAATTCTTATAAACTTGCTTAATAAATCACATTTATCTCTTTCTCAATTTTTCTGTTTCATTCACTTTCATTTTCTTCTTTTTAAATATTGTAAAAAATTCCCAAACATTGAAATCAATTTTTCAATTATTTTCTGTTTGTTTTATGCTAAACAAAAAAATATCACGCTTCAATATATTGTTGAATGTTTAAAAGAAAAATTGGAGTAGAAATCAGACTTTTGGCTTTCTTTCTCCAACTTCCTCTCCATCTTTTCTACATCTGCATTTTTCTTGCGGAATAAAAAATTCTCATTTTATTCATGAAACTTAAAACGTTTCGAATTATTCTTTTTTTTTTTGCTTCACTCAACTTAACTATTGAATCAAGGAGTACAAAATAGCAAAGTTTTTTCTTATATTCTTCTTTTCTAATTTTATCTTTAATGATATTATTTTTCATACTACTAGTATTCTCCATAAAAATTTGTGTGGCAATATATAGGATGATATTACGCAAAATGAGTTTAGTTTAGTTCCTTTGAGTATTTTCATGTCTTTTTTATCTTATTGTATTGTTATTATCAGCGAGAAATGATTATTTTTAGCTATCGAAGACAGTGTTTGTCTGAAGGAAGAAATATCATTATAATTTTTATTATAATTATTATAAACTAGATATTTTTGTGTTTTTGTGAGTTAAATTTCTTATTTAAGAAAAAAATTGTTTAATAATTATAGGTAATGTATGTGTTTGTGTGATATTATCTAACTAATAATTTGATGACATCAAAACACTCAGAATCAAATCAAAATCATTGTCAAGCATAAAACTAAAAAAACTTTGTTGTTAAGTTCGTATAAAAAACATGAAAAGTCAAAAGAGGAAAAGAAAAAAACACGATTGTATAAAAATCTCCACATTTTTAGTCGGTTAATCCTTGTGCTACAGTCGCAAGTTGATCTTTTAGTAAACGAAAGCTCGGTCGATCTTCCGGGCCATGAGACCAGCACTTTCTCATTACCTATGAAATAAAGGAGAAAAAAATATTCATTATAAAAATCTCCTCGAGGGCATCAATTAAAAGTCGCTCAACTCACATCATAAATTTCTTTTGCACATGCTTTTGGTTTCTCTAAAATTATTCCACGCTGAACTCTTTCAACAACTTCGGTATTTTTTAGGCGACCGTATGGCATTTTGCCACAAGTAAAAACTTCCCACATTAAAACACCTGAAAAATAAAATTCAAAAAAAATTCCTCATTGTTTTTGCCAAAAAAGCGACAAGATTGCATACCATATGCCCAAACGTCAGACTTCGAGGAGAATCTTGTGTAGTTTAAGACCTCTGGAGGTGCCCACTTTAAAAGAAATTTAATATTTTATTAAGTTTTAATTTTAATTGGAAAATATTTCATACCTTTATGGGAAACTTTGTACCGCCTGAAGATGTATATTGGTCATCAAGCACATAACGAGCTAAACCAAAGTCTGCCACTTTTACTGTATTTTCGCTGCCGACTAAACAATTACGAGCTGCTAAATCGCGATGAATATAATTATGACGCTCTAAATAGGACATTCCTTTGCAAACCTGTCAAATAAAGATCAACATTAGCCTTAATTATCTGTGAGAATTTTTATTTTTTCTCTTACTTGTATGCACATATCCAAAAGTAATCCCATATTGCCAATTAATGACTGTTCGTGTCTTCTTAAATAATTTAATAGCGAACCATGCTTCATATATTCAGTAATGATATAAATTGGACGATGTTTGCTGCATACACCATAAAGCTGCACAAGATTAGGATGTTGCAATTTAGTCATGACTTTCGCTTCTTCAATAAAATCATCTTCCGACATTGTTCCGACTTTCATCATTTTAACAGCAGTATCAATTGATCCGCGCCATTTAGCACGACGAACAACACCAAATTGGCCCGAACCGAGTTCTTCAAGTATCATTAGTTCAGATGGATGAATTTCCCATTTATCTAAAAAAATAAAATGCATAATAATTTAAAAGAGAAATTAATAGAAGAAAGCATTAAAACTTACCATGACTAAGACCGGCAGTGGGCGGAACAGGACGATCACATGGCGAAACTTTTAATCGACACGCTAATCCACCGGAATTGTGTCGATGATAGTTGATAAGATCGGGAATAGTTTCACAGCAGTGTTTTTCGCTTAAATAAAATTCTCCTCGTGCATTTTGCTTAATATGATAGTGCTTGACATGCGATTGCGGAACTTTGGTGTGTAACGAGAGTGTGTATAGACCTTTTGTTGATGACTTGCGAACCACGAAGCAGCCTTCTTTGTCATTTTGCTTTAATAATGACTCTGCACGCTGTCTCGACATGTCGCCGACATACCAACTGTAAAATGAATGAGAAAATTTTTCAATATGTTTGAAATTTAAATTATTGAACGACTTACTCATATTTCTGTAGGCCTAAAAGTTCTTTTTCTTTTACATAATTTGATGGAATGTAACCGATATTTCCAGATGAATCTTTAACTTTCCACCAATGCTCTTGTGAATCATCAATAACTTCATATTCAGCATTCTTAAAAAATGAAAGAAGTTAGTTAATTATGAAGAGAAATTTGTTATTTTTCTCACCTTTTCTAATGATAAATCTCCAGTCTCTATTGCTTTAAATGGATATAGTGCCACAACTATTTTTAATCGTCCTGTTCCATCCTATAATAAAAAATTAAATTTATTTTTTTACATAAAATTTCTTTTTAGGCAATAAACTAATTAATCTCACTTTTGCTTTTACCTTTGGTGTTCCAGGCGGTGGAATTGCTGAAGTTGTTGTGGTTGTAGTTCCTGTACTTCCTGGCATAGGCATGTCAACGTGCTGACAGTTACCACTTCCGTTAAGTGATGGCGATTTAAAGTTATTTAACGATGTCTGAAAGGATGAAAAATGAATATTTGCTTAAAGCATTGAAGTCTTGTGTTTGCTATATATGACCTACTGTGTGTGTCAAGGCATTACACAAAAAATATTAATATATCAATCACAAAGCAGCAGCAGCAAAAAAATGTATTTCATGATACATTAAAACCCCATTAAAAATTTAAATCCAAAACTTGGATACCGAAATACAAGTTAGGAAGTCTCCCCATATATTGAAAAGTTTTGAACGCATTTCAATTTTAATAAATTTATAGTACTTAAATATTTAGTCACAAATATTGTTTGTGATTTATTTCTAAATTTAGAAAAAAAAAACTTTCTTATAAATTCTAAAGTTGTATAATAAATTTGAACTTTAAAGACTTCCATTATAAATTTGATATTTCTAGCTCTTATTTTTAAAATAAAAGAAATTAGACAAAGTGAATTCATAAAAAAAGTCATTAGTCTTTTAAAAATAGTTGAAAATCCTTATGCATGCATTGTCATTCTTATTCTCTCCCCTACACACTAAAGAATTTTTTTGTTTATAACAAAGACAAGTTCCTTATGTTGCACTTGTCTAAATACGAAAATAAATAAAACAACATAGAACAATTTTTTCCTTACCTGATGAGGAGAGTTGAATGGAGTTGAGTTATTTAATAATGTGTGACTCTGCAGTTGCTGTTGCGGAGAACCTTGTAGTTGTATTTGTGTTTGAGATGAGACTTTTTGTATATGACCGCTGCTAGTGCTATTATTGTTATTGGTTCTATTAGGACTAGTACTTCGAGTTGAATTCTGGCTTGGTGAGTTATTATTTCCGTTATCTGCAATAAGAAGGAGGCGATGGCAAAATAGCATGTTTGAATAATTAGTTTTTAATGATTATTTTGCGTGCAAATGGAAGTTTTCTGTTAAGGAAATATTAACATAAAGCTTAAGGATTAAAATGACAATTTTATCACTCATTGGGCATCAAATTTTAAGCTACAAGTGCTTTTTTGTGTAAATTTCTATTGAAATGAAAAGACTAAAGAAACACACAAAAAAATTTCTAACTATTATTTAGTTGTTGTGTGTTTTAAAAAAATAGTCATTCATAGAAAATTCATTATAATATGTCAGACGATGCCTGAATATATACAATCGATTGAATGAAAAGCAATTTAAACACACAAGTGTTCACAGTGATCACATAATAATAAAAGACAAGGTCTCTCGAGAGCGAGTGCATCAGACTCATCAGTCGAGAGTGAGCACACCCAAAAAGACTGTAAATCAACATTTTTTATTATGTACTTTTGT
The DNA here is from genome assembly GCA_018290095.1 of Polypedilum vanderplanki. Taxonomy (NCBI): domain Eukaryota; kingdom Metazoa; phylum Arthropoda; class Insecta; order Diptera; family Chironomidae; genus Polypedilum; species Polypedilum vanderplanki. Next base: position 17,451,426 of record CM031380.1, on the reverse strand, counting down.
ACAGCTTTAAGTTGCTTTACCTTTATTATCGGGAATATTTGCAATATTGTTATTTGTCCAGAAATAAACACGACAACCGAAAACTCGCATTTCTTTTGCCCTTTCTTTAATACTGGCGAGAATGCTTGTCTCAGTAAGACTTGTACACGGTATCATCGAAATAATCGTTCATAAACAACACAGATTAAGCTTAATTGTTTTGTTCTAACTAATCGCAATCTTTGAAACTAAAATAACTAAATAAAAACTTTTTTTCTGCTTTTCTTCTCCACTCTCTTTCATTCAATATCGATGGAATATGAAGTGTGGAGATTGAACTCGCGAAACTGAGTATCGAAACAAATTCACTTCTCGTTCATACAAAATTATGATACTGTAGTATCGATCGATCGCTCGCTCGCTCACTCACTTGCTTCCTTACGCTAGTGTTTGTGAATATATAATGACACAGTAAAGAAATTCAAATGAAGCAACATTGGCTATTTCTCTTCTTCTTTTTCTTCTCCTCTTTTGGTTACGTTTGGAAGATCAATTCTAACACACTATTAACTATTCTTTTCTTTTTTTCCTTTTGACAACTTAAATTGTGCAATAAATGATCTTTATCACTTGCACCTGCATGTGAGAGCAACAAGAAAGCCCTCGAAAATAACTCTAAGCGTTTTTTTAATTTTTATTCCCGTTATTATTTTTTATATCAATTTTTCAGCTCAGTGTCTGTAGAAAATTACTAGTTTCGTTTATGCTCGAGTTTTGCATACGCATATGAAATGTTTTACATTAAATTCTATGCAATTTTAATTTTTTACAACGATAAACTCGCCACTTTAAGAGATATTGATTCACTTCAGAAAATTTTTATTTAGTAACTAAGCTACTCGATTTTATATTAAGAAGTCAAGAAGTAAAGTAAAAGGTTTATGTGAACAATGAAGACAAGAGAAAAAAGAAAATAAAAAATAAATATTAAGCAACTACCACATCTTTATGTGGTTGTAAATGTTGAGAAACTTGATTTTGTTATACTCTCTCGTCGTTCAACGTATGTGTGAAAGAAAGAGACTGTATTGAATTTAAAAAGAAATTTTTTTTCTTCAGTGTTGTTTAATTAATAAAGTGAGTTTAAAAGGAGAACGTAACAAGAATAATAAATAAGTGTCTATATGCACGTGATCTATGTATTATAACATACATGGTGTTATGAAATACGCATGTTTTTCTTTTCTTTTAAGAATAAAAAATTAACTCTTTTTTATAGACTATAGACTGCGTTAATTATTAAATTATAGCGTAAAATAAAAACGAAAAAAATCTCTATTCATCGAATGTGTTGAGTTTCTCAATTTAACGAAAAATTCTATGAAGGAGGTCCATTTTTATGTAGATCATCATCAACATTTGATGTCAAGGAACTTTCTTAGTAATTTACACATAATGAAATGAATGAAAAATTTAAACTAAAAAAATTCTTTTGTACAAATCAACATCATCCTTATCTAAATTATTTACTCAATGAATAAGTTCATTCAACCGTAACATTAATATTTCATTCATATTCCCAGAAATGCTTATTTTAATTGCACCGTCATCATAGACTGAATATATGAGATAAAAAACAATTGTGTACTCACTTTTATAATTATTATTTTTTTCCGGCCAACTAGTTGTCACCAGACAGCCAAGTGCAGTTCGACTTGTGTTTTTACAGCAAGACCATTTATTGATTTTAAACAATCCCGGATGATATCGAAATGATTTTGGTGAATAATCTTCACTGACTGTAATGAGATGAAAGGAAATTTTTGATGAAATTTTATCTCGATGACATTTTAAATCGCTTATTCACCTTTTCTTATTGCTCTAATCCATTCACTTCTTTCTTTATCTGTGGCAGCAACGAGATATAGGGTGAAAGTTGGTACTGTGCTATTACTATTTATGCCGTTCTCTGAATAGCCTATTTGAAAAGGATATCCCTAAAATAAATTACATAAAAATTATCATATGATCAAGACAAAATTTATCATGTTTAGTTCTCACATTTGGAGCATGAACATCGCCTCCATCACCGTGTAAAATTGCAGGTTCCACTAGTTTGATGCCGCGCACGTCAATGCGTCCTCTTTCTCTACGTTTCTATAGGCAAGAAAAAAGATAATTAATGGTGAGGTTTTTGAATTTATAATGTCTCAAGAATGTTAGGTGGAAGAGAAAAATCAGTCAAGCAGTTAGTAAATTTTGAGCCGGCACAAAAATTTTTTTTTCTTCACTGCAAAATTTTTCTCATTCTTTTCGACCGTCTTTCTCCATATTTACAAAAAAGATGAAAGAACTACTTCATATTCCTTAGATATTAAGAATTTTTATGTACAAAAAAGGAAATTCCCACAATTATTGTTACCTTCACGTGATAGCCGTCACAAAAAAAGTGTTTTTTTAGATTAAAATTGTTAGTTAGATAAGTTATTTTCTTAATTTATTTATAAATGAATATCAACAAGGGTGGATCCTGTTCAGGGGATTGACAGAACAATGCCGCATACATCCCTGCATGAAACACGGTACAATTTATTATACATGAGTCATTGCGCATGTCCGAAATGCTGGCGAGAGTGAGAGCAAGGAGATATTAAAACAAAATATAAAACAAATGCATGTGAAACAAAAAAGAGAGACAGAACAAATAAATTTAACAACAACATAGCACTAGGTAATATATGTTCGACAAGCACAAGCAAATTATGGTAATGATGAAGCAAAATAAAATTAAGATGTTTCAATAACTACTAAATAATAAATAATAACAACTTACCTCCTTGCCCCCATCGATATTGTCAAAATAAACCAAATGTGTTCGCGACAATTCAAACAATCTTGTCTTATAATTTATTAGAGACCATCTCTTTTTGTTTTGACTACGTTTTATCATCAAAGTTGGTTCAACCAACATTGTTGTCTCACTCATGATGGAGTAATAAAAAGCCGATAGGTCTCTGACTTTGCGTATTTAAAATTTGTTTTTTGTATGCTCTTTTTTCGTGTAGCAGCCAAGAGAAGGTCAACGTAGCGAAATCTAACTATATATACTCATAAGCATTTATTAATATGTACACACTCTTGGTTGCTTATTTTATTTTCTCTCTCACTCGTTTCGTGTTGATTTTTTTTCCAACCAATGTCTTTACTTGAGATATTTTACTCAAATTCACACTTAAATAAAAATTTTTGTGTATGTTACATAATGAATGGCAATATTGTGCATAATGCAAATGATGATAAAGAATTCATCTACACACGGGTGCATTAAAAAAAATCTCAAAAACTACAATTACAAAAAAAGTTTAAAATCATCAAAAAAAAGTATTTAAAAAATATAAAAGTATAATCAAGAAAGCCTTCACAATTTATAGTAAAAAGAGTTGAAAATTACATTTTTATCTAATATAATTGTGTATGTTTGTATTTATCTAAAATAGAGTTGACAGGAACTACAAATTACTTTCAATTTTAATTTTTAAAGTTTTAACACTGAAAGTTATGAGGAAAAAAATCAACTAACACTGCCAACTGACAGCATCGACAGCTTATTATTGCTTACTTCCACGCATGTATGAATTTATAAATGTGAAAGAAATTTTTGAATGACATTCATTTATTAACATAATTTATTATGACAAAATATTTTGTTTTCAATATTTTCCTAAAATAATTTAAAATAAATGTTCTATTTTAAAAATTAAAAATTATTTCTATGAGAAATTGAGAAAACATGACATTGAGCATGGAAGTCTAACTGCTTCACAACTGTCTTTTTCAATCTTTTGCAAAATTATGCTTTCCCCCTGATATTTTTTTATATTGTTGCTTATGCACAACTCATGTTTTGTCGATAAATGTTATAAACATTGTTTAATTGTTGCTCGTGAGAGCAGTTTGTGACTTTAAATTATTGAAGGAACTTTATAGAAAATTAATTAATGAAATTAATTGCTTTTAAACGTGAAAATTTTTAAGGTCTTAATTAACGATTTATAAAATTTTAAAGTCAATAGAACAATGAAGAATTTTATTGAATTTTATAAATTCATTTGAGGTGTTTAAGCGCATTTTGACACATCAGTCATAAATTTTATTTAAAATATTACCTAAAATAAAGTTAGAAGATTTGAAATTAAGATTTAAAGTTTTCAATACAAAATTTTGCATGCTACATTTCATTTGCAATTCAACATTTGTCGTGTGATTAAAATAAAAGTTGCGCAATAAAAAGCAACTTTGTGTCTATAAAAATTGTGTTTATAAAATCTTCATAAGATGAAATTTATAATTATTTTGAGTTTTATAAATTCAAATATAGTGAATTAAGAAACGAACCGTGAATTTAAAAGATAAAGAGATTTCTTTTTAGAAATTAGTCAGACAAAGTGAATTATTAATAGAAACAAAACAGTGAAACGAAATAAATTTTTTTAGTAAAAAAATTTCTTCTCTTCATTTTTATTGAGAAATTTAAAAATAAAAATATCGCAATTCGTCCTTTAATATAGATAATGTCCTTGTGATTATTGTGTTAAATAGTATTTACACTGTGTGTTATGGCTACAATCGAAGAATTACGCTCAGAAGTTGAGCGATTAACTAGAGAACTAGATTTGCAGAGTTCAGAAATAAGTCAATCGGCAAAATATGGACTTGGATTGCTTGAGGAAAAGCTAGCACTGCAAACAAAGTGTGAAGAGCTTGAAGCTCTCTACGAAAATTCACGACATGAATTAGAAATCACTCAGGAAGTATGTGAAAAATGCATTTCAAATCGCCATCATGATGGACATTTCTTTACACTCCCACATCTAAAAAACATTAATTAGCATGCATAATTGCCAGTGAATGTTTAATTTTCATTAAGTTTCAATGCCATAAAGTCAAATAAACCATTTCCCCATCCAATCTTTCTATGAAATTTGAGAAAAGAAAAACATTGTTCATAGTGAAATTCCGATACATTAGGTAGCAGCAGCACACACACTTATTTGACACATCATTCATTTTTCTTCGTGCATTCAATTACTCATTTTTCCATTCACCTATATATGCGTTAACTATCTTTCGCTACCTATTGAAAATTAATATATACACTTTATTCAAGGTTGCCGCTATTTGAATTTCTTTACGTTCATCTTTTTCTTTATTCCCCAAATTCATGCCAAATAAAATTTATAATGTTTCTAATAAGAATGCATTGACTAACTGTGCCATTACAACATCACTATTTTTTAATTCTAATTTTAGGCACTTGCAAAATTTCAAACAAGTCAAAAAGTTACAACTAAAACTGGTATTGAACAAGAAGAACACCTTTTAAATGAGTCAGCAGCTATGGAAACTTCTCTTAACATGCAAATTCTCGAATTGGAGAATGAAAATAAACAATTACGTCATGAGCTCGAGAGAGCCACAAATGAGCGTGATCGTATGCTTCTTGAAAATGCTGAAATTGGTCGCGACAAGTCTGGTACTGACGCAGAACGATTAAAACTTAAAGCCGAGCTTAAGGAAATGAAATTTCGTGAAACCAGAATGCTTCAAGAATGCTCTGAACTTGAAGAGGAGAATATTACTTTACAGAAACAAGTATCAAGTTTAAAATGCTCACAGGTTGAGTTTGAGGGAGCAAAACATGAAATTAGACGTCTTTCAGAAGAAATTGAAGTACTGCAATCACAGGTTCAAGAGCTTGCTAATCTTAAAAAAATTGCTGAAACACAAATGGAAGAAGCCTTACAAGCACTTCAAACAGAACGTGAAGCAAAATATGCACTTAAGAAAGAACTGGATAGTCATATCAATCGTGAATCGATGTACAATATTAGCAACCTTGCATATAGCATTCGTGGTATGGATGAGAGCGCAGGAGGCAGTGACTTAGAAGACGACATTCCCACATTGAAGCGCCTTGAAGCTGATATTAGCAATGAGTTGAAATCACCTGATGGAACTAAAGTTGATTTATTCTCAGAAATTCATTTGAATGAATTGAAAAAATACGAGAAACAACTCGAATTGCTTGAAAATGAGAAACTCAGTTTAACAACGAATCTACGTGATGCTCAGCAGAATCTGGATAAGAGTCAAAACGATCTGCAAAACTTTATGGCTCGTGTTTCACTACTTGCTGCTCATGTTGAATCATTGCATCAACTACGCAGACAAATAGAAAATGATGATGAACTTAAAGGTAAGAGATTTGTATAGATACAAAATGATTTCCATATTTGACCATATGACATTTCTTTTTAAGAACTCACAGGCAACAAGCAAAAGATTATGAATGAGAAACTCAACACTATTATACACCAATACACTCAATGGTTTACAATTAGTGCTAAGGAAATTGATGTTTTAAAAACAGATCTGGCAGAACTACAAAAAGGCTTAAACTGTAATGATGCAATGAGCATATTGAGAAATGAGATTACGAGCTTAAAGAATAAGCTGATTTCGAATGAGCAAAAGACTTTAGATTTACATGCAGATGTGCAGACTCTCTCGTCACTAGCTCAAAATGCCGGCCAAAGCTTAAATACTGCTCGTGGAACACTTGTAACGCTAAGCGATGATTTGGCTCAATTGTACCATCTTGTATGCACAGTCAATGGCGATACGCCAAATCGTGTATTGTTAGATCATAAAACTGAAGATTTATCAATGGACAATGATTCATTAAGTGCAATCCATTCACAATTAAAATCTGATGTACTCATTGCTTTACCGAATGTATTTGAAGACTTGCAAGGCCTTGGTGATGCAATTGAAGTGAAACGATATGTTGAGACTATTAAGGATCAAATTAAATATCTCAAGACAGCAGTTGAACATGCCATTGAGTTAAATAAAGACAAAGTCTCAGGTGGTGGTCTCAATAATAGTAAGTTTATTTTTAAATTGGAATTTTTAGAAAATATTTTAATACTTTTTATGATATTTACAGCTTATGATAAAGAAACAAGTGAAGAGATTGCAGATCTACATGAGCAAATTATCAAACTTAAATCACTTTTGTCAACCAAACGGGAGCAAATTGCAACTCTACGTACAGTCTTAAAATCAAATAAGAACACGGCTGAAGTTGCACTTAATAATCTTAAGTCGAAATATGAGAATGAGAAGTTAGTTGTGAGTGATACAATGTGCAATTTAAGAAATGAGTTAAGAATTTTGAAAGAAGATGCTGCTACGTTCTCAAGTATGTATTTAACTATTTAACATTGATATATTGGCAAAAAAATTTATTTTCTATTCTTTATTTCATTATTTTTTAAGGTCTTCGTGCAATGTTTGCCGCTCGCTGTGAAGAGTATGTAACACAGGTTGATGATCTTACGAATCAATTGGCAGCCGCTGAGGATGAAAAGAAAACTCTCAATCAATTATTACGTTTAGCGGTTCAACAGAAATTAGTGCTGACACAAAAGATTGAAGAATATGAAGTGGATCGGTAAGAGTTATTAAATTTATCAGTGTCATTTATCATGCTCATAAATTTTTTTTTAATATTTTTAGTGAGATTCGACATGCAAATGTTAGACGTCAAGCACCGACTCAGCGAGGCAGCGGCAAATCACCATTCGCTCGATCTTCATCTGGACGAGCAAATAATAATTCCAACTTTTTCTAACAGAAGATGAGTGCACAGCGAAAGTTGTTAAGATTTTTTTACACTCTTTTAAACATGTAAGGTAAATACTATTACACGTAGAGTTATTACTTATTTCCAAGTAAGTGATGCATTTTCCAAAAGAAAAGAACCCATCTTCTTTTTGATATTATTGTACTATCTATTACTTATACAATAATCATATTAAATTTGAATTATAAAATGAAAAGATGTAATGATAGAATTTATAATGAAAACTAATCCTTTAATTGCATAAAAAAGTCCATTGGATTATTAACTCAATATTAATTTATTATGAATTCAAAATACACAAAAAGTGAAAAATTTCGCGTCCAAAAAATTAAAATAATTATTAAAAAAAGTATAAATAAAAAATACCGAGCCAATAACTTGAAGAGAGAAGAAGTTAAAATCAAGTGTGAAGAGCTGAACGATGAAATTAAATTTTTGAGAAATTGGATCGCCGTCCCCCCTCGTCATTCAAAGAAAATGAAAAGTAATAATGATAAATTCTAATGTTTTTCACCACTCAGATAAGAGAAGGCATAAAATGAATTAAAAAATAACATTCATATTGATGAATATTCGTATAGCTATCAAGTTTTTGTTTTAGAAACATATTTGTTAAAGACTAAATTGCTTATTATGTACTTAACTTTCTCCCTAATCCTATCCTTTTCCTCTATTCATCGCAACTCTCCCCTTATTCATCTAATTTTTAAGAAAAATCTTTTGGGAAGTAGTGTTTTCTATTTGTGGGCATTTATATGCAACATAAATTAATTATTTCGCCTATTTAGAAATGGCGAGTTTATACCAGAAAAAAAATTCTAGATAATAATTTATTAGAGAAAAAGAAATTGATGAAAAAAGTAGGTACCTACATTTAAAAAAAATTACATCAGTGTGTGCTAAACAAACTAATCTGTGGCTCAGTTGAATGATTGTAGGCTTATGTACCTATGATAATATGTCACTTTTCGTCCAATTTAAAATGAAAGGTGTAAAACACTTGACACTTAATAAATGAAACATATGTGCACTATATTGTGTACACCATAATTTATTGATTAATTTATAATAATTTTATCATTTAACTTAATCATAAAATGAAGGAGCAAATAAAAATTTTCATCTTAGACTCGAAATTACAGCATTTTTATTATTCTGTTTTACATTGTGGAGGACTTGCATGAATGCTTTCTTGTTTGGATTTAATCATTCTGCATTGTTTTATACGCTTTTCTATTTCTTTATCATATAGATCATCTATAAACATATTTCGCTTTTCAAAGAACCATTGTTTTCTGTTAAGATAGTATTCGATATCATCGACAAATTGTGTATGTTCTTTCTTGAATTTCTGCATGTCGATTTTTTTATCTAAATAATCATTCCTCTCTTTGCTTAATTCTATCTTGCCATCATTTTTCACATTATTTTCTCTCACGCTTCTCCAATAACTAAAATGAGATGAAATAAAATCAATCAATAAAATACAAATTTATCAAAAATCAACATACGCTTTAAATTTATTGTTAGTTTTCAGCAAATATTCTTGCCATTCTTTATCTTCTTTCTCTAATTTTTCAGTATACTCTGTCTCTAAATTAGTTTGAGGAACAGTATATCCAAAGAAACTTGATCTACGACGTGATGGTTTGTTATTTTCCATTTTATTTTTAATATGAAGAATACAATTGTTTTTATTTCGTTATTGACAGTTGGCTGTTTACAAATTTAAATTTAAAATCTCTTCAGGGGTATAAAGCTTTCAATTATTTTACAAAAAAAATTATTTAGTATGTGCATGCAATTAGGACATAAGGTCTGATTGATATTTAAAGAAATATTATTTGAAACATTTAAATTAAGGAATTGAATAATTTTATGACATATTAATATCGTTAAAAAATTTAAATTAAGCTCCACCTTAAAATACTTACGGATAATTCTAATAGAGGCCGACACATGTTCAAAATGTACATCACAATGAATAAGTAAAAATCTAACTTCTCTTCTCCTTTATCAATCTCAATATAAATTAGAGTTTAAATGTTGAATTGCTATCACAACGATTTGCAAAATGCAGAACGATGAATTTTTAATTTTCATCAGCTTCTTTCTCATTCTCTGTCTGTTAAATTATAAAATTCAATCAGTTTGTGTGTGTTGCTGTGAGTGAAATGAAATAAATGTTTATCATTCGAATAAAAAACATTAACTCGTGTCTTTGTTCTTTTGAACGAAAGCGATATCAACATGCGATATTGTTTAATTTGTCATTTTCTTAAAAAACAAAGTTAACAAACCAGCAACATGAACGAGCAAGCGAAAAGAAAAAAAAGAGATTTTTTCCGACTCAGACATTAATACCCAAATTTATAGACTTTATGGATAAAAGAAAAGAATTCTGATTTCTTCAGAAGAAGAGAGAACATTTGTTAGATCATTCGTTCATGTCTGGCTTTGGATTATAGATTAAGAAATTGATAAGCAATGCATATGAAAGAAAAAGAGAATTGCGAATGAGCTTCTACAAATGACTTGCTGAGGTCGTAAATTATAATCAAACTGTCCTTTAGCGAGCTAATTCCAACAATTAGTAAGAAAAAATCTCGGTTAATAAATAAATAAATTTGAATAAAATAAAATGTTGACATAAGGTAAAGAATTAGTGTCATTTGAAGGCGTTGCTCTTAAATAAAAAAATTCCCTTCTTTTTTTCTTCATGCTGATTTTCCACTTTAAAATCGATTCAAATTGCTACACAAGCCTTCCGTCAATAAAATTAATAAAATTATTTCACTTTGTATTAAATGCGAATATATCAACAATATGTAAATAATAATTTTCAATTATTTAAAGTAATTTCACCCCTTCATTTCGACTGCCTTTTTGGACTTGCTTTTTATTCATAATCCCTAACAAGTTGAAAAAATAAAAGAAGAGAGAGAGAGGGTGAAAAGAGTTCATTTTTATTATCACATATTGCAATAGGCATGCATCATGTTTTATGCTTAGTTTTAAAAAATATACACATTGTCAAAATTATGAAATTCTCAAATTTTTAAATACTTTTAAATTAATCAAAATGCGTCTAAGTATTGCACTAGGGTTTAAATTCATCATTTATTTTAAAAAAACCTTCTATTTTATATTTCAATAAAGCTATAAAGAGCTCAGTACTAATCAAATGAGGCGAGGAATATTAAATCGTAGGCTGTGTTCTATGATGATGATGATGATGTTGATTTAAATTCATGCAGGGATTTAAACAGTAAATAATTTTTTATGCAGAGTCCTTTGAGGTCCTTATTTTGCCATTAAAAAGTAGTTTTATTAATGTAATGTAAGCATTATTTGTGTGTAAGAGGGGTAAGTGAATTCTATGATCGACAAAGTAGCACATATGAATTGAATGTTACCTAAGCACTCGAATATGTGTATATTACTGATTTCAATGTTACTAGTGAGTAAAATAAAAAGTGAACATCCGCACAGACTTTTTTCATGTTTTCTACTTTGATATTCCCAATTGTATGCAAACATTTTTTGTTTCACATTTCAAGCCCTCAAACGCATTTTTGATTGACTCATCATTGCAATTGTTTCACAGATGGTATGAATTTTCACATTCTATCCATTGTTCATGAAAAAAGAGACTCTTGAAATCGATCTAGTTCACTTTAACTTGAAAATCATTTGATTTAGTCAGTTGGGACCAAAACAATGGAACTGGCATTTAGGTAATGATTGCGATATAGAAAGATGTCAAAGTACTCTACAGAGAGAATGACCCTATATAGACATATAGAATAGAACATATGACAATAGCAAGCTGTAGTGATTTTTCATTTTTTCTTCCTGCTCTCGTTTTTAATGTTGTTTTAATGAGGGGTTGATGTGAAATGAATGAAGACACCTTTTTTGGTTGTCATGCCTTTTTTCTCTACTTTATTCAATGTTATGGAGCATATGAATAAATATATCAAAATATACATCATCTCATTTGCACTCATTTATAATGTGAGTGTTGGCAGTGAGTTCATTATTTACCAATTTATTCTACTTTGTTTTATTAACTCTTGTGAATATTTAAAGAAATTTGATATGATTTTTGGATTATTTTAGCAACATACTAAAATGGCGCATGCTGCAAAATTGTAATAATAAATTTTTTATGCTTTAAATTCTGTCAATAATTTAAACACAGAAATGCGTGAAATTTGCTAGTATTTATTTATGGAAAATGAAGCGTTGCAAGTAAAATTATTCATGAATAAAATTGAATTTATGCAATTTAAATCGAAAAGTTATTTGACTTCGATGTTAAAATGATTTCTCTCTCAATTATTAGAAATTAATGTAATTTTCTAAAGATTAAAATGTAGCATTTTTAAAAATCATTCGTGCGTTCCATTTAAATCATACATATGTTTAATTTTGCACTAGTTTTGTTGAACAAAATAATCTCACTTAATTTTTATGAGTTTTCACATGAAATTTTTCTAACATGTGTAATTAAAAATATTATTTTCACTTCTTCTTTTTTTTTATTTAAAAAAGTATGATGAAAATCTTGTCATTTCTTGAGAGAAATATGAGTGATTTTCTTGTTGAAATGATCAATATGTGTGTAAAATACTCAAATGATTTATTTATCTGGTTAAAAAAAGAGAGAAAATATAAATTGCGTAGAATAACATATACATATATGTGAGAATGTAGAACACCCACAGTGAAAAACTCCCATCAAGATGAAACAACAACAACAAACTTCTTTTTTTTCTCCACTATAAGTCTATCTATATGTATGCAGATGTGTTTTGTCATTTTCATTCACATGTCTCTTTTTGATGTTTATTTAAATGTTTTTCAAGTAGTTTTTCAGGAGCCGCATTAAATTTCATTCACATTTGGAATTAACTCTCTCTTTCTTTAACAAACTGATTTTTTTAAAAAAAAGTTAGAGTAATTTTTTAATCAACGATGATTATCACCATCCGTGCGCTAAGCCCTTGCAGACAAATTGATTTATATATGTGAAAATTTACACTCCATTTAGTGCGCAGTCTAGTGTTTCTACTGCTGTTTTTTATATTTATTCTTCTCTCCTCTCTTGCCATTATTATCACATCATGGATGTGTCACTGAGCATGAGCTCGAAGTAAATATGCTTTATTTAATTTATCCCTATTACGTCCTTTCATTCCTTTTTTCACTCACTCGCTAGCTCTTTTGTTATAAAAATGAGCGTTCCACTTAGATGTGCACACTATTTAATCCTTGAAAAGTGCCACTGTATGTAAAGGGAGATAATGAAGTAAAAATCTTAAGTATCGTGTGGATTTGACACTTGTTAAAATATACTTTTACTAGGCATATCAACACATAATCATCAAGTGCAGTTCTCAGCTAAATAATTTGAGGAAGGAGCCTATAAGTCGACACCATAAAAGAGATTTTTTTTGTGAATAAGGCAATTACCGCGAGTAAACAGTATCAAATTTTCCCACCATAAGTGTGAAATAGAAGAAGAAAACGTGATAATTGGATGCAAGCATGAAAGAAATAACCATTGAAGAATAAAAATCTCTTGAATAGTGGACAAATAAACATTATTTCAACGATAATAGAACTTTTTTAACTACTGAGCAGTGAGCACAAGTTTAGCGATCGTTGAGAGATAAACTGATGATATTTTTGTATAAGAAACTTTATTTGTTTGTTCTTTATTTAAAACAAAATCCTTGCCTTTGGAAAATTTATTTTTTAACGTTTTTTTTTAAATAATTTTTTATATTTTGCTCTATGACATTTTGTCAATAATACAAATGTTTTTTGTGATGAGTTACATTTGTATTATTGACAAAATATTTTAAAATTTTTTAGACGAGTGAGAATTCTAGTAAAAGTAGCATTCTCATCACAAACAGAAAAAAAGTTTCTTAAAAACATTTCTTTTTTCACCTCTGTGAGAGTTATGATGAGAAAAATTGAGCATAATGCGATATTTACTCAATTATTTGTGGCGCCAAAGCTAGATAATCCATCGGCTATTTAACTTTCTTCTTTACTCTTTCTTCAATTGCTCACTTAAATGCAGGTGTTGTAAAAAGATTCATTGAGTGATGTACTTAAATTTGATTTACTCGAGCAAAAAAACATGCATTGATTTTTTTTCTTAAATCGAATTTGTACAGTTGTCGTAATTAACTTATTTATTTTCATTTAATTTTTCTACTTCAAAGAACAAGCAATAAAAATCCGCTTCACAATAAAAAAGAAAATCTTCAAATATTCACTTTGATTTTACAATGATGAATTAATTATGATATTTGAACAATGACAGTGAAATGAGAGATCCATCAAAAGTTGTCTCATGAGATTTTTGTTCTTACATCCTAGGAATATATTTATTCCCAATAGACATTTTATTCGTTCTCATCGATTGGCAAACATAAACCCACAATAAAGATGATGGAAAGACTAAACTAAAACATTCATCCTTTTTAAAGTATCATCATCATCATCAGAATAATGAAAAATTAATATTTGAATTTAATTATTGTTGAATTTTCTACTACAGTCGAATGTTTTTCGAGAGTTACGCAAACATCATCATCGACTTTTTTAAACAAACTCTCTTCTTACTTACTTTACTCTTTTCTCCGCAATTCTACTAGGGATGATGCAAAAAAACAGAAGAAGATAAATATTATGATATGAAAGCGAAAAGAGCGATAAGGGGAGAGAGTGAAATGTTTTTGTTATAGTTATGGTTTAATATGCGTTGTACACTTACTGATATGTATCTATGAAGTGTTTAATATACAAGTTTTTGATATTTTCTCTAGAGAGATGATAATTTTATCAAACTTCCATTTGGTTATTGTATACAATTAAATCATGAGAATTTTAAATTAATCGAAATAAAATGAGTAAAGCAGGAGCGGCAGAAATGTATGAATTGTAACACTGTAAAGGCAAAATGAATTGAAAGATTGATTGAAGGAGCGATTAGGTAGGTGAAAGAGATAAAAATCTAAAACATTCTTAATAACAAAACTCATGTCAAAATTCGACATAAATGCCTGATCTTCCTTCACTAAGAGAGATCTAAATTTATACCATGTGAATAAATCTATTACAACATTTTAAGGTCGGCATTTGAGAAATTCAAGGGCAAAGTAAGAAAAGAGAGAATGAATTTATTCAATAATAACATATGAGACAGTCGTACAAATCCATTAAGATTTTATATCTTGTCAATGATATTATGATCTCTTTCTCTTTTATTTACCCGCACTCGATGACTCGCCTTTTTCGCCCAAATAATGAAAGCAGCAAAAAAAGAAAGAAATCCGTTATCAGTCAACAATCTCTCTTAACAAAAGAGATGAGAGCTAATTTCATTAATGGATCGATCCTAGGTAATTATAATTTTCTTATTGCTCTTAAAGAAGGTTACACACTCTGATTGATTTCGGATGGAGTGGTGAGGTAAACAATTATTATGGCTTGAAGAACACTTAAGTAAAAGAAAATTTTATATAATTTATAAAAGATAGAGATTCTTAAAACAATGATTATTGATGACTTGACTGGCAACAAATTCATTCGCGTTTAAAAAGTATGATATTATAAAAAATTTCCATTAGACATCAGAGCGATTCGGTGGATTCTTTGAAATCATCTACATACATCGTATTCTCTTCTTCTGTATGTCTATTTGCTTAGCCTGCGCTGCAACCCTCATTGAAACGCTTCCTTTTATTATTTACTTTCAAGTGGCTCCGAAAGCCAATAAATAAACATTAGCAGGAAGAATAGAAAAATACACACAGCGTGTCTATTTGTTGTTCTTTCCAATCGTCTCTTTTTTATGTGTCTGATGCAGTAAAATTGTGTCCTTAAAATTTGAATAGAATTATTTGAAATAAAAATAATAAAAACATTTCTAATCAATATGGAAAAACTTTTTTTTTCATTTCCCTTTAATAAAAAATTACAGTAAAAAATTTAAAGAGTTTCCATTTCAGGTTCACCAAGTTTAAATTGCCGGATATTGAGTTTTTTCAAGCGTATGACAAATGATTTTTTAAAGCCAACTCATTGTGCAAAATTAAGGTGAAAATTTTCTTGACGAAAAATTTATTCATTCATTCCCTAGTCATCATCATTTTTAATTTCCTATCTTTAAAATTCACTATTGTTTGCCATTGTCATACAACATGCACATACGTTTGTAATTTTTTTTCTTTTTTTTCTTCATGATCCATTCTTTTCTAGAGTTTTATTGAGAGACACACAATGAGACCCGCTTCTGCTTTGTAGTTGTTCGCTGAATTAAATGCGAATGCGACAAACAATAAAATGCAATGTAAATAATGTGTAAAAAATCATTTCTCTTTCTTTCTCATTACTTATATTTGAAAACATTTTAATTTTGAACGATAATGACAGGGGAAACACATTTCAATAATTACAGGGACAATTATGTAGTCACCCTTAATTCACATTTTTTTGATATGACATTCTCATTGATGACTTTAGAAAACAATTTGAAAATAAGGTGCATTAATATAATTAATTAATATTCAAAAATTTATGCATTTTCGATCGATACATTGTTGTGGATTAAAATATTAAGTAAAAATGCGATGCATGTTATTTGATGTGTCATGCGAAACGCAAAAACACATCAAATGATCATCGAGGGTAGATAAACAAATGTTCATTCATATGATGGAATGAAACCCTCTAATAAAAATACAAGCTTTGATAATCGTGTAATCAAATTATATCAAAACACGTCCCATCTGTTGTTCTGTAGTTTGTACAATTTATTTCATAGGAAGTTACTCTGTCTCATGTAATTTATATTCAATTTCATTTATTAAATAAGAATGAATATATAGATAGTGGGAGAAAAGTAAGAATGGTGTTCGCTTTTTTATGACAGGACAGGAATCATCACTAACGAAATTTTAATGCATTCTATAATGATGAAAATTTAATCTAATGGTGAATAAATTTTATTTTTTTCTTCTTTCATTCTGAATCTAATGGAAGCTTGTGCGATCATCATTATTGAATTTTTTGCTTGCTTTGTATTACACATTAGTGATGAAAAATTGAAGAGAAAATTCAATAAATCACAAAAGGTTTTCTTAAATTGAATTTTCTATGGGAAATCATGACAAAAAATCGACATAAATTTTTATTCTTTAAAAATTTTGAAATAATTTTTCAACCACTTGAGATAAATTTTTTACATTTCTGATTTTAATTTCACACTTTAAAAATTCACGAAATCAAAAACTCAAGCACAAAAAGTTAATTGCTTTAAATCGCTACAAATTTCTTACAAATCAGAGAAAATGAAATTTTTCGTTATAAATCAATCAAAAATATATCATACTGATTAGTGTGAAAGATTATAAATCATGTTTTAAGTGATATAGAATGCATTTCAGTAAAATGCATATACACATAAACATATTGATGTTTTTATTCATTTATGAGAACAGTTTTTTTAAAAGCAATGTGAGAAATGAAATAACTTGAGATACATTAATTTTATTTTAATCATCTTGATGGTTTTCATTCTCGCGTTTTATTACAAAAATCAATTATCATTGAGACTGTTAACTGTTGAAAATGAGAACAAAAAGAAACAAGAAAAGAAAAATTTCAATATTTTTATGGTCGATTAAATCATATTTGTCTTCCTTTGGCTACTTTTACTTGATGTGTGACAATGAAATGAAGAGAAAAGGAAGAAGAAGGCAATAAATTATTATGCAGGTGGTAAAGGCTACAACAGAAAAAAAACAGAAGTGGTTAGCAGATAATAATATTATAATAAATGTCGTCTTTCATAGTGGTTGACGGATCTCATTAAGACACTATAACACGATTAATAGAATTCTTACGCAGGTGTAAAATTTCTCTCTCTGTTCTTTCGGATATTTATAAAGCAAGAGTTTTGATGTCGTCGAAGTAGGTAGCAATGAAGTGTGTAATAATAATCATCATATTAATGTCACAAGCTCATTTATTCAATACCAAACAATTGTTAGCAATTAGTGAATAAATTACTCACGTATGTCGATAATCTCTATGCAAAAAAAGAATTTATTTATGTGTATATGTATGCACATGCAGTAGCACAAAAAATAACAATAAACGACGTTATCGTGCTCGATAATAAATTATTAAATCCCAATGATGTCGCGTGTGTGTACATACAACAGAAAAATGACTTTATTATTGTTAAGGCGCATGGAAAGGCGTCAAAAGTTCACAACAATAACTTCCAGCAATTTGAATTAAGCCATGGCAAATTACTTGTCAACGGATGAGAAAATGGATAAAAAATTTATTCTGCACGAGTCGCATGTTGCCTTATGAAAATATCATTGCGTTAATCTTCCTTCTCTTCTTCGATTACTTTTTTTAATACACAATAGAATAAAGGGAGGAAAAACTTGACTTCAATTCGGGAAACAATTTAGAAAAAAAGATGAATTTTCGTAACTGTTTTACCATATTCTTTCAATCACGTGTCACATCTTTGGTGGTTTTTCAAATTTTCCAACTTGCACGTGTCAAGCATAGTCAAAACGAGAGTGAGATAGAGTCATTCGTCACAGTAAGAGTGTGTAGACTCAATTGAAAATTAAAATTTGACTCTCGAGAGTAAACATGTGTCATGCATTGCACTGAGCTAATTTTCAATTTTCATCCTAAACTATAAAAATCATCAGCAACAAAAAAGCGAGTGAAACTGATAAAAAATGAAATTTTTTAAAACTAGAATATTAATCGATAAAAGAACACGGTAAAGTTAAAAAGGTAATAGGCAACAGCAGAAGGTGGAAATGAAATGCAGATGGTCTATTAATGTGAAGTCATCACGCAACATAACACGAAATTATTGATTTTTTCCCTTTAGACCTAATTAACATCTTACTGGACTAGTTTTTTATTTATTTTAAAAAAATGTTTTAATTAGAATTTGATCAGTGGAAGATTTGACTTTTTGATTTATTACCTGGATTGTTTTAGGGTAAATGAACCTATTTATCGGCGTATTTTGAAAAAAAAAATTTTTCAAAACACTATATTTCACTTAATTTAAATCCGATTTCCATTATGTTTGAAATATATATTGTATAAAGCGAAGCACTTTTATTTGAATCATTATTTAAAAGTGAGCGATATATACTTTAGTCACAATTTCACTTTTGAATACGGAACCTAATTATCGGCGTATTGTTTACACTTTACTTTTTGCACGAAAACTTTTAAACACTATTTAGAACTATTCTTTTACACTTATTATCACTCCCTTAAGACATTATAATTCACTAAATACTAAGAAAATTGATTTTAAATGACAAAATTTATTTTCGAAATTTTTTGTTTTGATTTTTGCCGACGACCTCTGTAATTTTTTTCGTGAAGCGCAGCTAAAATCGCAATTTTCATACGCCGATAATTAGGTTCCTTTACCCTACTTATGTATTGTATTTCCTTTTGCTCTGTTGTTTTTCGATACGTATGATTTTTAGGAAAATTACTTTTCATTTTTTAAAATTGATCTAGGGTAAAGGAACTAATTTTCGAACACTTTTCGTATCAACAATGACAAAAAATATTTATTTTCCCTT
>CM031380.1:17298506-17431570 GCA_018290095.1 Polypedilum vanderplanki | reverse complement strand
ACGGTAAAGTTAAAAAGGTAATAGGCAACAGCAGAAGGTGGAAATGAAATGCAGATGGTCTATTAATGTGAAGTCATCACGCAACATAACACGAAATTATTGATTTTTTCCCTTTAGACCTAATTAACATCTTACTCCCGTGTAACCAATAACATACCGTTGACATGCCAAAAAACGGCATAAGACATGCCGTACAGCATGCCGTATTAATAGACTATCGTATTACATTTCTCGCCCTTTTGCATGCCGCAAAGGTATGCCTTTTACATGCCGTTAGTAGGTCGTACGGAAAGCTTCTGAGGCATGCCAAAAAGCGACTTGCTATGGGAAAAGGCTATTCGGCACACTTTCGGCTTATGAAATTTAAAATTTAAATTATCGTTATTATATTTTAAATTCAGAATAAAAATTAAATTTTGTTTTTTTTTTCTTTTTTATTTAGGTACTTTTTTGATTAATACTAACATTTTGAAAAGGAAGGATCAATGAAAAATTAGTTTAATAAATTTAGCATTATCAATTCTTATGGTTTTTAAAATAGTTCTTGATCGATCCGCCAATTGATTCATTTGATTGTTCATCAATGCCCATCTGATAAAACTTTACTTAATGCAATCTTCATCGTTGAAATAAGCGAAGAGAAATTTGATAAATAGCATCGGTTTTCATTAATTACTCTAGATTTGAATAAAAAAAATATTTTAGTTTAAAAAATCTTTATCAAAAATATTAAACATGAATTATCAGACATATGAATTATAAAAGAGGAAAAAAAAATCATATTAATCAAATTATTGTTTAAATTTTTGTATTAGAAGTATTTACCCAGATCGTTCACTCCAGCGAATTTCTTGTAAAAATGAGCTCTCAAATAATGCTTCAAAGTATGTTGAAACAACTCCATGTTGTTTGTTGTGATATTTCGTTGATCCACATGCTGATTTAAGAATGCTAATCTAAATTTTTATATAAATACTAATTAAATATATTTATATATTTATATAAAATACTTACAATATTCAATTTATATCGCTCATTCGATTTATGTTTTTCATCCATTATTTTAAGCGCATCAATTGATTTCATTTTGGAAAATGAAAAATTGGATGGATTTGATAACTTCACAAAAAGCTCATGAACTTTACGATCAAAATGATTTTGATTTGTTCTTCTGACATTTTTAATCAATGGAGCTACAGCCTTAAAATTAAACATTTTAAAATAATCTGATTTAATGTTGCTTAAAAGACATGTTCATACATTAACAACAGCATCATTTGAATAATATTCCATATTGTTTGATTCCTCGTTACATTCTTGAAAACAATCACTATCAATTTTTTCTTCAAATCCTTCTTCAAAAGTTACAGGAGAAGAGACACTGTTACTGTTATTGATCATATCCTCATCCATAGCAAATTCCTCAATATAACTTTCTTTTTGATTGGTAATTAATGATTTATCAATTTGCATAAGCTTCTAAAAAATAAAAGTCAATGTAAAAATATATTTTAATAAGTAAATTAATCAGTTGTCATAATCAATATAAAAGACAAAATAAATGCAAGTATAGTCTTCTATTTAATTAAATAATAATAAAGAAGCTAAATTAAAAGTATTCAAGTGAATATGAGTCATATAATTGAAATTTTTTGGAAAATTTTTTAAACTTTGAATAATTTTTTATTAACAGCTTAATGATTTATCTGGTTTTTCATTGTAGTTGCTGGATCTATTTCAAACACTAGTTAAATATTTTCCATTTTTTAAAAAGTGCACTTATTTTAAAAAATACTTCAATAAAATATTTAATTTAGATCTACTAGTTAAAAAATCGAATTTTTGGAGTTCACCAAATGATTATAATAAATTAAAGATAAGCGGATCGTATTATTCAAGACTTACCTTCATTTTCTTTTTAATTGAATCATCTTCTTCAAATACTGTAATTGGATGTTTTCGTCTTAGCTCAATCTTGGAGATGTTTCCTTTCATTTTCAGTGTTTCCATAATATGAAACTTTGGTTGCATATTCTCGAGCTGCTTGTAAAGATTCTGGGATAAAGGTGTAGAGAAATTTCAGAAAAAACTGGAAAAAAACATGATAAAGAAAATTCGCAATCACAATTTTCAAAATATTACAAAATAACAATGAATTCTTACCTTCCCTTGATTGATTTGATTTCTTGATATCTTCGGAAACAGTTTCAACATAATTTTTTGTTTTATTTCACTTTATATGACTTGTAAAATTTAAAATTAAAGTTTTTGTTCTTTTCTTGTCAAGCACGTTTTCAACATTCCTTTTATTTTCCTTTTCTCTTTGTAAGCCGGAAAGTAAACGGAATATTGTATTCAATATTTATCCGTATTTATTCCGGTTTACATGCTCATGTGGCATGCTAAAGGAAAACAAATATGGTATGTTTTCGGCATACTAAAAAACAGCATGCCATTTTTTGGCAAATTAAAGGCATGTCGAAATTCGGCATACTATTCCGTATTCCGCGTTTGGTTACTCGGGACTGGACTAATTTTTTATTTATTTTAAAAAAATGTTTTAATTAGAATTTGATCAGTGGAAGATTTGACTTTTTGATTTATTACCTGGATTGTTTTACTTATGTATTATATTTCCTTTTATTCTGTTGTTTTTCGATACGTATGATTTTTAGGAAAATACTTTTCATTTTTAGCGCATTTTTGGAACAACAATGCAGCTTATAATTTCACTTTGGCTGGCTGGCTGGCTCACGGGTGAGTAATGAGATCTCGAAAACTACAATAGTTAGCGACTTCCAGTTTGTTTTGTTTGATTTGTGCTATCGAGTTACTGGCTTATCGCTTAGTTTAGAAGTTGTCACTAATTACATTAATTAGCAAATTTAAATTGAAAAATGTAAACGCGAAGTTGGCTGCGAAAACGATTATAGCGCCACCAACGTCAAATATTGAAACTTCAAATATTTTGAATGTTGTTCGACCGTTATTTAAAATCAATAAAATTTATCATCAGAAGATTCTGTTAATTGAACATCAATTAAAAACATTCGCCGTACTTTCATACATCAAAATTTTATAAATATGATTTCCACTGTATTTTTAATTTATTTCGATCAATTTATTTAAAGAGTAAATCTGTTTCACAAACAAATCTAATAATTCTGTAATTTGTCAACATACACTGATCTAGGCACCAAAAATGCGCTTAAGTGTCCCCCTACTACGCACGGACTCTTTCCATGTCATTTAAAATGATCTAGTTTAGTTTTATATTTTTCTTATAAAAATTTTTTGTTTACATTTTATTATTGCTTTTAAATTTTCTTTCTTCAATAGAAAACAATTCATCAACCGCCCATTTTAGTTAATTAATTTACCGGAACCTTCAGATAATTCATTGTGTGTTTTTGTAAAGAAAACTCTCTTCTCTAAGTGCTAAATTTAATAATTATTCATGGAACAAAAAAGTTATCGCACCATTTCGCGATTAAAATGTGGAGAAGCTTCGTTGAATTCTAATTAAATTGCTGAAAGTGTATTTTCAAGACTGATTTGAATTCATTATAGAATGAAAAGGTGAGCAGTGCATAAAGTGAATGGCCAAAAGGAAGTGGTTGAAGCAAAGAACGACCATTTAAATTGAGTGATATGTACTGTAATAATTAAGAGAGTCGAGAGTCGAAAGATTCAGCCAGCATAAAAAATCCCGTGACAGCAACTCGAGTGAAGCAAAACGGAAATGTTTTAGTTAAGAAAACACGGTGTCTATCATTGTCTATTTAAAAACCTCGTCTTTAAGAAAACAAACGAAAGCAATTTAAAATGAAAATATTTTTCTCTTATTTCTGCCGCTACTGTGAATGACTGCTGCAAGCATTGAATGATCGTTTTAACTGTAGAACATCATCAATATATGTGAGTAAAAAACTTTCCACAGTTAGTTGACTTAATGAAATCAAGTCAAGTAATTATGCGGCTGTCAGATGTTCTGAAATAGTCAATTTTTTAACACTTTTCACACATGCCTGAAATCGTCCACCGTAAAACAATTTAGTGCGCCTTTTCAATAATAAACCACTGTCAGGACATTAACCGGAAATTACAACAGAAATATGTTTTTTTTGTCGGTGATTCTTTTAGGGCAGAAATCACGTGCGTGGTAAATTTTTATTATTTTTTAATAGCTACGCTTCATTCTCAGTTATGCCCAGTGAAACATGTTGCATTCATTAACACTTTTTAGGATATTTTGTGTGAAATTGTTCACTGAACAGTAGCTGAAACAAATTTTTCTATAAATATTTTTGTTTCACTGGGTAAAACTATACCGCTTTTGCTATCAGATCATAATAAAAAAAGACAGCACAGGATCTCATGCAATTGCTCAAAAAACGCATCCATTTGTTGTTTTATGTTTACAGTTAATAAATTATTGGGACCATCCTATCATTTTGGTCACGTGTCACACATTCTCTATTTAATGTGGTCTATCATTTTTATATTGAAAAAATTGTTGGTTCATTTTTCGCCGCCTTCGACACGTGTCGAAAAAGTCAAAAATTACTCTTGAATTTCATGAAAGAGAGAAATGAGCAAAAAAAACTTTTTGATTGAAGTTAATTTTTTTACTCTTAAGGAATGAGAGCTATGTTGAACTTTTTGTTTCAAATATTTTACAGCAAATAGGAAAAAGTTTGCTTTTTTTATAGAATTTAGCAAATTTTCTGATTTGAAAATGAGAATGAGTTTTCTTTATTAAATCTTTAGAGAAACAGCTTGAAAATTTAATTTTTCAATCGATTTCTTAAATGTATTGATGATGATGAGTTCCTATATTTCTTCTAAAAAGTGTAAAATACTAAAAATAGGTTTAATTGCATTCGAACTTTTGTAAAATTTACAAGATTGACTCTGTTGAATAATTACAAACAGATGATTGTCAAGAAGCAATGAAGAATAAAAGTTGTAATTTTGAAATAAATTCATTTAGAAAAGAAATAAACTTTTTAAAATGATGATTTAAAGAAAACTATCAAACCATAGCTATATGAAATTGAGTACAATTCAAATCTATCGAAAGATATTTTGAAAAAAAAAATTCCATTCAAAATGTAAATTTTTATTTCTCTAAATATTTTATGAATATTCAATCAACAAAAACCATTTTCACTCCTTCCTCATTCTAATATATCTATAAACATTTTCATCGGCAGAGATCTGAAGAAATCTCACAGCAAATAAAAATAATTAAATTTCATGAAGAAAAGGAAAGAAAAGGTTTATTTTCACGAAAGCTGTTTATTCAAGCAACCACGCTACGTACATAGAATGTAGGAGGAAGAAAATTAAGTAAAAAAATTCAAGTTTCATCACGTTTTTCTCGTCTTAAAGAAATCCACGAAAGTTGTTGTCGATCTGTAATTACTATTATGTATAGCGTGAGCATATTTTCGCATGTGACCCCTTGCACATTTTTTCTATATGTATGTGCCATAATCACCCAAGAGAGAGAGAATAAGTAGATGAAAAATAATGAAATCACTTAAATCTTAGTAAACACCATAATGCTTTTAAAAAATAGAAATGCATCAAATTCAATTTTTCTCAATTCCCTACTCCTACTACTCACATGTGTTAGGTAGAATTCTCTCTTTTGTATTGTATTTATACAATGCTTTTAGAGTTCGGCATCAAGAGAGTGAAAAATAAAGAAAGAGAATGAGGGTTGAAATGAATATTATTTTTATGATATTTAGTTACTCTCGCTGTTGTTTTGTGTTTTGTGCTGTTTCGTATGACTGACTGACACACTTAGTTTGTCGTTCTTTCAAAAATGATCATCGTCATCATCCCTTTTTTCTTCTTCTCGTATTATTTTTGGCATATGTATAGAATAAAAGTCAGAAAAGGAAAAATTAGTAATTTGAGACGAAAATATTGTTTTGCAAAACATACAAAAATGTGTGCATACACAAATAACAAACGCTGATGTGTTCCCTTTTTACTTTAAATACACGAAAATAAATAAATATAAATTGTTGATAAAATAATAAATAATTGTTATCAGTGAGATAGCAATGTTTGGCATTTTGTGAAAATTGAGTTACGAGTTAATTATGTCTGATTAAGTAATCGAATATGTTAGAAAAATTTATGAACTTTTTATTCGTGTATTGAGATTAGATAAGAAACAGAGAGCTGTTTGCATTTAATTAGAATCAGTAAACAACTGTGCTGAATTTAATTTTTATGACATGAAATGATTTTTATTTTAGTAGTGATTCAATAAAATGATGAAATTAAGTGATTTTTAAAGAAAGATAGAAAATTAAAATTGTAATTTTAAATATTCATATTCTCATTTAAAAGTAATAATGACATAAACATGAAAAATGAATGCTTGCAATTTTGAAATTTCTCAATAAACTATGCAATTTATCAAACAAACAATTCATTTCGAAAATCATTTCAATTATTTTAACGACTTTTTGTATCATAAAAAATTTTTCAATCAGATGAAAAATTCGTTACAAAAATTGAATTCTAATGAACTAAATAATGACTATAAATTTGACACAAAAATGATTCTCACACAGAACAAAATGAAACAAAAAATATAGTGAATAAAAGATAAATAAATCGACCCAATGCATTGCCATTTATTCACATATCAACAATGACGCACGCAAACACACAGGAAGGAAGATATGAGGATGATTTTCCAATTCGACAATGAAAAACAAATTAGAGAAATGAGAAAAATGAAAATAAAGAATCGGAAGAGAGAGAATCATAAAAATCTCTTGCCTAATATCCGGAAGTTCGCAAAGAGCATGGCAAAGAAAAACTATTGCTGTGGATGGCAAAGAGAAAAATGATTTTTATTCAATTGAATAATTTCTATCCGTTACGGAGGGGTCAGCAATTGAATTTGATGAATTTTAATGGTTATTTATTTATATGGCTCTTGAGAATTTCGACTGAGAAAAAGTGACGGGAAATCTGCAATTTTGTAGTGCTTGTGAAACTATAGATGGCCATTGTAATTGCATTAATTCAAACAGAGTGAGACGAAGAGTGAAGCTGCCATCTCATGAGATCTAATCTGACAACATTAAAGACATTCGGCAAGATTTCCTTTATTTTCTCAAAAAAGAGATTTTACGCTATAAAGAGTACCGACATAAAAATACAATAGAATTTTTTGGCACAATAGAAATGACACACCTCTCATAGAAATCTTTTTTTTTCATTTTTTTTTGTAAATCGATCTATGCACATTGACCACAATAGATGGATTGAAAAAACAACAACAACATAACACAACAAACAACAACAGCATAAGCATCAGTAAGAAATTGCTTTAATCCACATGGCGATAATGCATTGTAATTACCTAATATATGCCAACCCCTCAATCGTTGTATGTACATTAATATTTCGGCTTGCCACATGCTCATATTCATTAGATTGTTATGATACTCTCCAACAGTGCAGTGCGACAATGAAAGAAGAAATCTGCAAAAGCCAGAAATGATCATGCACAAAACAGCGAAATAAAATCTCATAAATATCAATCAATTTTGATTACAGTCAAACACCCCTACCGTGGCAGAAAGAGAGAAATAGAGAGAAAAATTTCATGCACTTACCCATAATATTACTATCAAGCTGTCTGAAGGGTAAGGAAGGAAAAATCAGTAAATTTAGGGAGCGCCGTCGTTGTGTGTTGTATGAAGGAACATAAATAGTGCAGCATGAGCACTAATGTTTTTATGGATTTATTAAATTAACTGTTGTTCATTCTGCTGTTTTTGTTGCTCTTGAAAAAGAAAATTTTAAAATTTCTTCCTTCATCTATCCAAGAGTGCTCTTAAGTGACAAAGTTGTAATGCAATCTGACTATTTACAGAACAGACGACATGGATAAGTTATGATTTCCATGCTGGCGTCTTAAATGTACTTGAAAGTGTGCTAAGGAAATTAACAAAGAGATGAAAGAAAAGGCGAAGATTTAAAAAATGGCGATAAATTTTTATGAACTCAAAAAGCTTTGAATGTGGCAGTAAATTCGAAGCTAATTAGTGGTCAGCTCATAGTGGAGATTTATAGGCTATAAATTTTACCGCTTTTACGATAATCACTCGCGAGAGTGACTTTAATTTCGTAGGCGATAATCATGAAAATATGAAAACAAAAATTTATTAGTTTAAGATCAACGATCTAGCCTTGAAAATTTATTTCATTAAATCAACTTTGATAGAATTTTCTGGTTTTTTGCTAAAACAAATTAAATAACAAAATCTTTTTCAAAATTTATTTTAGTATGTTAATAAATCAAAAATCTGTTCAATTTTGATTAGATTTCTTTTTTCTTCACTTAATTTTCCAAAAAAATCACACATTCATTTTCACTAATTTTCTCCCACTTTAGTAATCGACTAAAGTGTTTAAAATCGTGCGCAAATCAATTACTTGTTCGATTGATGGGCATTCGTGCAGAATAATCAATTTCCATCGCAATTCACTGCTTCTTTCATCACTAGTCAATATTTATTATTTGTTGGTGCTTAAGAAGAACGATGCGAGGCGAAATATTATTATTGAAATCCATAAATGTTTTCTATCTCATTGCGCAATAAGTGAACATTTGATTGGGCAAAAATTACAGCATAAGTGTCGATATTGTAATAAATTTTAATGTTCACTCAATGACTCTGGACAATTGGCTTCCTAATATTTACCAACAACAGCTTCTTTATCAAAGAATTTCTAAAAAAAAATAATTATCATAAATGATGACAAAATATTTTTAAAAATTTTTATTTTCTAAAGCAACAGCAACAAAGCATGACTTGAGTTCTATCTATTTCCAACTCCGCCGCCACCCTCACCTCAGTCAATGGAAATAAAATACAACGACTACGACGATGATGACTATAATGTAAGTGTATGGGAGGAAAATGGAAACATTTTTTTTAATTTTCTTAATGGATATCGATCGTACTTTAAATATAACAGGAAGATATGTTCCGTATTTGTATGCGTGAAAAGCGACGCTATATACAAAAATTTTTCGAAATGATTTGTAATGAAAATTGCATTAGGCATTCATAAATGATTTTGAGTGACGGAATATTGATATTCTTTTTATGTGTATATGGATTTTATTGTTGCGGTGTGTATTAATGCATGCTGGAGAGTTGGCAAGAGGTTTTTAATGTTGAGTAGCATTTTATTTGATGGATGGAAGGTAGATGGATGTTTTTTTATGATTTGATTGAATTTGAAATCATTTTATAGGACAGAAATAAAAATTTTATTATATTTGTAACGGTTTTTAGTTTAAATAAAATTTTATTCGTTATTTTTAAAATTATTCTAAAAATAATTCTTACAGACTTTCTGTTGTTTATTCTTCAATTTATCACCCAAAAAAAAAAAAAGAATTCAAGAGTTCGTTAAACTCTTTAAATTCAGTACAAAATAGTCTGAAACGAAAAAGAAATCTGACAATTATTGACAACTCGACGAATGTTTGCTTAAGAATGTCTCATGATTCTTCTTGGTAATTCTCGAATAAAATTTAGTTTAAGTAAAGGTAGCAACAGCAATAGAGAAACCATAATCCACGATCGTGGTATTATAATATCATCTACTTTCTTTGTATACTCATAATACTGGCTTATAATCTTAAAGAATCTTCTATAAGAAGAAATAAGCACAATTTAAGTGATGCTGAATATTTCATGAAAGGAAAAAAAGTAAACTTTAAAGAAAAAACTTTAATGCGAGCGTAAAAAGAGCGTTGAGAAGATGTCGAGAACATGCGCATCAGTATTTTACCTCATTCTATCGTGACTTGAGAGAAAAAAATCATACACACGCCACCCACTGTAGAGAAACCAGCCATAATCTTTAGTAGCTTTGCCGTCTCAAGCGTTTACTCGTTTGTCTCTTTCTCGTCTGTCGACGCATGTGCGAGAAGAGCGCAACTATAGCTGTGTTGAAAATATACATAAATGTATAGAACAGGACGGATGATAAAAAATTGCCGTGAAAAATTATTTTCAATGTTTTTAGTTCAGTGCTGACTGGCAGGGCAAGAAGGTTATTAATTTTAGCAGTTTTATATTTTGAAGTGATAAAAAATTCCTTACCAAGTTCTTTGCTTTCTCGTTCTTTACTTTGATGTGATACAACAAATATATATATATTTTTTTGTAAAATCATCATCGTCATTGTCGACGTTCAGTCATCAACATCATCGAAGGGTGAAAAGCTTTTTTTATGTGTGCTAACATATACACACATGCCTACGCACACTAATACATAGTCATTGATTTTTATTTATTTATTAATGCAAAAAAAGTTATGATAATAAAAATTTATTCTTTATCGTTTATGGAAAGTGAAATAAAAATATTTCTAAATTTAATTTCTGTGCGCTCATAATTCAAGGCGTGATAGAATTTTCTAAATAAAAACTGATTTCCTTTTATGGACATGTTCACACTATAATAATAATTCACATGTTTTCTATTTACTGAATATAATTCATTTCGGCAAATTTCAAAAGAAATTGATCTCAGTTAGAGAAAAATATAGCGAGAATAATTTTACAAATAATAAAACTTGCAATGACAGCTTAGTAATTTGAATTTCATGTTTGTAAATTTATAACAAAACATTTTGCAATCAATATTTCAATTAAATTTTTTCATACATGAACGCAAAATTGTTTGTTTTCATTTTTGATCAGAATGATGCTGATGTGTTAAATTATAAAGTTCAATGAACCTCATACAAATACTTAAGATCAATTGAGTTCTTAATAATGCACAAGATAATTTAATAGATTAAATACTTATGACTTTTAAAAGTTTTAAAAATACCGGTTTCTTGAATTTCAAATTTCAAAAACCATTTAAAATAATTAATTTAGTTTAGGAATATAAGAATTATGTAATGATTAGAAAATCTTTCAACACTCGTTTATAATTGATTTTACTACACCTAATTTAGTATTACCAAGAAATTTAAGAGAATTTTTAAGTTAAAATATCTTTGTTTACATCATGTTTCACGCAAAATTTTGACAACCTTGCAAAATTTTGTCGTTCGTTCTTAACTGTAATGTTTATCTTTTTAAGGCTATCTTATTCTATATTTTTGATTAGCTATCATATGTAAAAAATTAATCTTTTAATTTAGTAACTTTTTGATAAATCTATTAGAGCTTTAATATTTCGTTTAAAATGTTCATTTTGAATTTAGGCCATTTTACTTTTTGATACATTTCCATAATTATCATGAATAAATCAATAATTTCACAAATACAAATAAAACATGTAGCAAAGCAACTTTTTCATTAAATAATTAAAGAACTTTTCATGTTCATCAAAACTCAATGAATAATTTCAAATAAAAAGTCGTTAAATGTTCGCTGCTCAACATAACTTTTTAATTACAATTTAAGAGCTAAATAAATTCAGTTCGGCATTGTTTACTTAAAAATCATTTTGTACCTATTAAACTTCATGTGTTTTGTCATTGTTTCACATTTGTTGTATTTTGTTTCTAAAATGAATTTTTTATTATTGAAATTTCACATGAGTAAAATTTGAAAAATGTTCACAAAGAACCGTCTGTCAAATTCTATTCATAAAGTGATGTTTTTGATGCGCTGTCAATAAAATTTTGCTATTACGCAATATTTTTAATGGCCTTAACTCACGATAAATTGAAATTTTCGTCAATGAACTAAAAGAAAATTAACAAAACTTTTTTTCACCTGCAGATCGAAAACAAAAATAAAAATATTGAGAAAAATGTGATGAAACTTTTAAAAAACTAACATAAAGAAATGAAAGATTTGAAAATAAGTTTTATACAAAAAACATGCAAAAGTTTATGTGGAAAAAGCGCAAAAGCAAAAACTAATATTTGATAAGACACGAAAAAAAAGATTTAAAAAAATTAGTTTAAATTTATGAGTGTAATGGCAGTGATTGAAAGCCAAATAAGTCAACATAACCAAGTACCAATTGGAGTAAATAATTATTGCAATAACGGATTAATCATGAATCATCATCAACAGCAGCAAATCAATTGTCATGAAGACATTCATCCTATATTAGCAGCAAATATAAGTGAGTATTGAAGCTAGGTAAAAAGCATGACTCAACAGAAGAATATTTCTCTAAATCTAACCCGAATTATCTTTTGAATTATTTTGTGGTTCTTCCAATTTTTACTTTTCTATTTCTTCCCTTTTTGATAAATCTCCAATTACTTGTATTTTTGTTCTTGCCTTTTCTTACTCTTTGGAGTGAACAATCACAGTCATATAAAAATGTCGCGCCAAGATAAGATTAGTTTGTCTTTTTTTCGGGCTTGAAAGGCGCCCGTGCTTCATGATGATGGTTTGGAAGGAGAAAAAAAAAAGTATAAAAGCGAAAAAATGTGTATATTTATTTATTCTTCTCTTCTGTATCTATATGATTGAACTTGTTGAGTCGATGTGGAATTTTGAGCGCATTTGAGGTGTGGTCGCCAAAAAAGATCATTTATGGCACCCTAAATGACATATATTTATCAATCTATAAACTTGCATAAATTTTCTCTATCTCTAAATAAATTCAAACAGTAAAAAATAAACAAATTTGTTCTGCAAATGTGAGACAAAGAAAACTGGTCAATGTATATTAGTGTATAGACGCACCTTTCATGGTTGTAATAATTCTTTGAATTTTTATGCAAACAAAAAAAGCTGCTCAGTCAGTCTTGAAGACGCCAATTGTCGACATTATTTACTTCATTATCATTGCACCATGTCTCATTAGAACCTTGTGCCTAATTTTACTTGTGTCATAAAATCATCAGCTGACTATTTCCTCAATTATTGCATAGTTTTTTTTTGAAAAAAAAACCTTTCCTTCCGGTCTTTTTTGCCACTGCGCAACCTCTAAGAAAAGAAAAAGAAGAAAAGAGAGAAGTTCAGAAGAATGAATGATTTAAATTTTTTTATTTTTATTCACCAACAACAACTAAAAGAGACAATATAAAAAAGTGATAATGATGCCGCTAAAATAAAATAAAAATTAGAATATATAAGAAGCATTTTTTCGGTTGATCGTGTCGTTTCTTCCAATGCGGTAATTCTTTAGATCGTGCGAGTGACTTTTTCATTTTGTCGGTTGTTTTCTACCTTCAGTTTGTGCGGCATTCGATATACAAAACAATAAAGAGACAGAGAGAAGGCGAGATCGAAAGAAAGAAATATTTTGTAGCTGTTTCAGTAATTAATGACTGTTTATTTATTCTATTTGATTTAATTACACTCTCTGTCGCTTATGTATGATTGAAATATAGTAGTTAGAAGATATAAAAGAAGTTACATAACTGCGGTAGATCCTTTAAAAAGAATGTCATCCTGCAAATGAAATTCTTCCGTTATCGCTAATTGTGGTGAAAAACACCTTCTTATGCCATTCCATTCCATCAAATTACTATGTGTGTGTGGTGACCAGCAAGCAACCGGTTTATGTTTAAAAGCACCAATATAACAATAAAACTCATGGACTTCAAAGAAATTTTTTATTTTATGTTTGTTTTTTTCTCTTGCTTCATTCTGTCATCTTACGTCGATAATTCAGGTATGCTTTGCCATTCTTCCACTCTTTTCGCCTTCTTCGTATGAATTCAAAGTCTTTTTCTTAGAAATTTGCATGATATTCTTAGAAAGAGAGGAATTTCTGTTTATCAGCTGAGTCTGTATATTTGAATTTTTGGCATTTTCCTTGCATACATTTCGCGAAAAAAGATTAGTGTTTTCCAACACTATGCAATTGTTGTTATTGTATTTCAAATGTAAATACTTTGAATGGAATATTCATGATGACCAAAGTAAGATTTCCAAAAGAATGCTGTTCGCGCTGTTCGGGGAAAGACAGAGAAAGAAAAATGAACGTAAAGAGAGCAACACATGGGTTGCCTTTAAAGATTTACCGGCGAGATAAAATCAAGTTTGTGTGTACACAATCTGTAAAGATTTTCATTATAGCGATGCCGTGAATCCATGTTCTCTTATATCCCTCCTTAATGACTCTTCTACATATCACTTTTTTTTCTTAGCAAATTCGCGAATAAAATTTAAATCTTTTTTTTCTGTCCCTCTTTTTATTGCTATACTTAACACGCTCACTTTGACTGTTTGCTTGACTGCAGAAATTAAACTTTTGTTTTCGGTAGCTAAAATGTAATATCGATTGACAGTGATTTGTTGTTATTTAAAGCAGCGACCGGAAAAAGTTACAAGAAGTCTTTAAGATTTATCGATTTCAATTTACATGAATTCGAGGCGCTCGCTTTAATCTGTTTAGGTAGCAAACAAATGCGCTCAAGTCTACACCGACGGTAAATTTTCTTTACGATTGACCAGTTTTAAATCTTTCTTCTTTTGCGGTCAACATAATACCTTCTACCGAATTGATTTACTCACTCAAATTTTCAACACTGATCCTTTGAATAAAATGTTTGCTGAATGAATAAGTAATTTTGTTGCATTTTCATCCTTTTTTATTTATAAAATATTCACAAGCAAAAGTTTTTCTTCTTATTGATCATTTGAATAATCTAAAGAGAAGAAAAAGAAAAATGTTTCTCAATATAAACAAAGAAGTTTATTTTAGCAAAACAACTTTTACAATTAACATTGTAAAGTCAAACTTAATTCTAAATAAAAGAAGCTGTAATAAATATTGAATTGCCAAAGTCTATTAAAAAATTAACTATCAACTCTTTTGTACTTATATCTTTGTAATAATTCATTGAATAGCAATGTAAATGACAAATTCAAAAGACTCCTCGTATTATTGTAACCAGCACAATCATTATCTGCAATTTCAGAGAAACAAAATTATTCGCATTGTGTAGGCTGCGGAGGACAAATTCACGATCAATATATTTTACAAGTTGCACCAGATCTGGAATGGCACGCTGCATGCCTCAAATGTCAAGAGTGTCGTCAGTTCTTGGATGAAAGCTGTACGTGTTTTGTACGCGATGGCAAGACATATTGCAAACGCGATTACGTTCGACTATTTGGTACCAAGTGTGATAAGTGCGGAAATTCATTCTGTAAAAATGACTTTGTGATGCGAGCCAAGAGCAAAATTTATCATATCGAGTGCTTTCGATGCACCGCCTGCTCACGTCATTTAAATCCAGGTGAGATTTTATCAATAACTCGTTTTCCGAGTTCAAAATTATTTGAATTTTCTCCTAATAATAATTCAATAAAGGTGACGAATTTGCATTAAGGGATGGAAATTCGCTCTTCTGCAAAATGGATAACGATGCACTTGATAAATTACCAAATTCGGAAATGGATTCATCAGGAAATGAATTCCCAGACGGCAATTGCAAACTGACGGGTAGCAACAATAATTTAAGCGAATTTGGATCCATGTCGGGTGAGTGCTTACTACATGTGTACACACAAAATAATTGACAGCTCATTGACATTTCTATCATACATGTGATCGTCTACGAAATGAAAAATAAATTAATTTTCCAGAGAGCGAGATAGTTTTTCAATTTTTTAACAACTTGCCTTAAGTGCACACATACACACACACAAAAAATCCAAATTTATTGTTTTAAGATAAAAGCAGAGCTTTATGATTTATTTTCTCTTCTATATCTTCTTTTTCTTTGAATGAATGCACTACTAATAAGTATATTCTCAAAGCATTTGGGATAAATAATGGGCAATCGCAAAAAAATCGGGAATTTTTGTTGTTGTAACTCAACTTTTGCGAAAATATTTTCAATTCCACAAATACACTTTCTGCATCATCAGGCAATGTTTATTCCACTTCTTTAATCAATAAACAATCGTTTTGTAATTAGAACTTGTCTCTTATTGCTTTTATTTTAGTAAAATCAATGAATAAAATAATTTAAGAATGTGTTGCTAAAAAGTTGCTCATTTCAAAGAGGCAACAAATGGAGTTTTCATCGAAAAATTGAAAATTTTTATTGACTTTTATCATGTTTCTCGCTTTCGAAGTGCTAATTGCTAGTAAATAAATATATAATTACTCAAGTTTAAGGACAATCTAAACAATAGAATAAATTTTGAAGTGGTTAACAAACAATTTTGTAGAATAATATGGCGATTCAAAAATAATCAATTATTGTAATAATTCCCTCTTTATTCACATAAACTTTATATATAGGTAGAAAGAGGATCCTTTAAACTTTTATTTATTGAATATTAGTGAACTCAATAACTTAAAGTTATTTTATATTTTGAAATTATCTGCTTTATTTTGATTTTTCAATTTGATTCTAAAGTTTATTTTATTTCATTTTGGCCAATGACCCTTTACAAAAGCTCTAGCTTTTAGTTACAGTAAGCAGAATTAGGATTGACGCTGTAGTTTGAGAGAAATTGCGGAATATCAACATCTGTTAACACCTTTTTCACGAAAATTGTTCGTAAGGGACGCTACTTTAAATCATCATAACTTTTTATAAACAAAACCAATCTAGTTCGTTAATATCTCAAAATGTAGTACTAATTAGTACTACAGAATAGCGCATTAACTTCTATCCTAAGTTATACCAGTGTTGAGAAAAAAAGTGAAACAAACAGCGTCCCTTACGAACAATTTTTTTATGCGATTGCCCTAATAAAAAACAAGTGTTCGCTTAGAAGTCTCGATATATTATTATTATTATTATTACTTTTATTGTGATTGCTTTTCATGTCTTATCTTTCAACCAGATATATCTTTTTCTCTCTCTTTTTTTATTAGTAATATGATAGAAAGAACGAATGAAAATCTCGTACAAAATGAATTTTATTTAAGTAGTTTTTTTTCTTACGATATGATTTATGACTTTTAATGGTGGTGTCGGCTCTTTTTCTTAATACTTATATTTATATCCCTCCTCTCTTTTTCTTATCACTTTGCAATGGTTGTTGTTGTGGTTGTCTTTGAAAAGATTCATTTTTTTTTATTTTTATATGGAAGAAAGAATATTTTATAAAATTTAAAGAATTTATTTGGTTTAAAAAGAAAAATTTTTACTTTAAAAATAACGAGTTTTCCAAAAAATTTAAATTTTATCGAAATTTTTTAAAAATTTGAATTTTTAACGGTTTTTAAAAATTTTTGTATCGAGAAGAAAAAGTTTGAGTAGATCTGAAATGAATAAAAATCAATCAATTAAAGTTACTGATATAAACTCACTTGTTCACTCTGCACAGCATAATTACTTCAATCAATTTAAATTAGCTATCGCAGTTAAAGAAAGAAAATCAATATTTAATGACAGTATTTATTTTTTATTTGCCTACAAAATAAAACTAGGTGAAATGCGATAAAATACATATATATAGAGAGAGACAGATGTTGCAAATATGTCTACATTTTGTGTAAACTGTTTGTTGCTGATTGAAACATTTTTTTTATTTTTATACGGTTTTCTTTATAGACTCTGAAAGTGAGTCGGGATCACATAAAAATATGCGAATTCGAGGTAAACCGCTAGGCTCAAATGATGGAAAAACACGTGTGAGAACGGTACTCAATGAGAAGCAATTACACACACTGACGTAAGTTCTGTTTTTTTACCATATAAGAAAAGAAGTTGTTCTTTAATTAACACATTCATGCATACCAAACTATCATTGATGCATAGAAAAAGAGAGAGAAAAAATTAGCTTCGCAGTGACAAGTAAAAGAAACACATTTTTTACTAATTATGTTTACATTGCATATACAGAACGTGGTTTCAAATGAATCCCAAACCTGATGCATTGATGAAGGAACAGCTAGTAGAAATGACGGGACTTTCGCCACGAGTTATTCGTGTATGGTTTCAGAATAAGGTGAGAAAATGCATAAAATTATCAAAATAATTGCAAAATAAAAAAAATTATTTTTCTCATTCATAAAGCGTTGCAAACAAAACAAGAAAGCAAATCAATTAAAAATTCAAATGGAACAAGAGAAAGAAATGAAACAAATTGGCTATGGACGAATGCATGGCATACCATTGATTGCAACGAGTCCAATTAGAAATGAAGAGCTACCGCTTAATGTGCAGAGTTTTGAAGTCTCATCATTCCAGCCACAATGGAAAATGATATCGGATCTTGCCATACATGCCGATGCTAAAAGCAGTGAAATGATGAATTCACCGACATGCATTGATATTGTTAATCAGGTAAACATCTATTGAGATTCATATAGCGAGAAAGTTTTTTTTGTGGTTCATTTTATGATTTTAAAAAATGAGAGAATTCGATTCATGCAGAATTTTAAAAATTAACTAACAACGGTATTTTTAAATTTGGAAATTATAAATCCGTTAAAATTGAAAAATCAGAAAACCGTTAAAGTTAAAGAATTTTAATTATTTGTCGTGCATTTCGTGTCGATAATAAATGATTTTAAATGGATTGGTTCGCACTTTACTAACCTACATGTGAATCACTTAAGTCACTTTGATGAAACCCGCCGAAAGAGACATTCCTAAATTTAATCAAAGCAGAACGGTATGTTGTTAAAAATCATAAATGAATAATAAAAAGTGTGAAAGAAAAATTCTCTTTTATTAAATCGCATTGACACACATATGTGAACAGAGAAAATTCATTCAAGTCTCTTTAAATAAAGAAAAAAGTAAAACTTTTTTATGTGTTTAGCAACAGCTTCTGTATGTTGACAAATGGAATTGAAATTGCTTAATTAATGACGTGAGATTAAAAGTTCTTCAATTTTTAATAAAACGACTTTTTAATTTATAACGGTTTTAAAAATAATTTTTTTATATTTTTAACGATTTTTCTCAAAAATTCAAGATCATAACGGTTTTTTGTAGATCAAGTTTTTCATCGAAATTTAAAGCATGAAATTGTGTGAATTATCGATATTTTAATTTTGCAAATTTTTATTTTCCATTCTGCATGATGATCCATCATTTCTCTCAATTCAATGCCGTACTATTTAAAATGTAGCCACAATTAAAATGTAGATATTTTTTTATTTTATTTTGCATGAATTCTTTTGTACTTTTTATGATGTTATAAGAAATTCAAACTATTTTAATGGAATATTTAATAAAAAAAATTGTCAAAAAATCCAAAATTTTTCTTTTTTTTCCTTTATGCAATAAAAGATTTCCTGTCACTTTCGAGACGTAAGTGTTTGAGCTATTGTTAACTATAATAATTGAGTTGGTGGTCAACAAACCTTCAGCTTCAACTGCTACTGAACTGAGCAAACTACTTTTCTTTTCTCGACCTTTTAACGCGCAACTTTACATCTACATGTGAACAGAAAATAAAATAAAAAAGTGTTAAATTCTCTCTTTGAAAACATTCTGTATAATAATTGTGGGAATTTTTTTCTAAAAAGAACCATTTAAAAATAAATAAAAAAATACAAGAAATGTTCGAAAAACAGAACCAATAGTTTTTATTTAAAGAGCAATCATTGTTATTTTATTAGCGATGAATTTGATTTCTCATGATATTTGCAGCTTTGTCTTTTTGTGCCTACATTAAAAATTGTGTTATTTCCTCTCTTCAGCTGGAAGAATAAATGAAAGACATTTTTTTGGATCTTGTTGTTGCTGATCAAATTTCAGTAACATGACAGATGCGTAACTGACTGTGAATGGACATTAAATGACTTCTGGTTAGAAATAAAAAAAATTATCAAAAAAATCTTTAAAAGAATTTAAATTCTATGTAAAGTAATTTTGATAAATTTAAACAAACCAATATTTTAAAAAGAATTTATTCATTTTTGATTAAATTAAATAATATTTTGAATCATTTAAAATTATTAAAAAGTATGAATTCAATAATTACATTTTAAAAATTTGAAATTTTAAATAATGATACCATATGAAATTCTTTTAAATCATTAAATATGCCAAAAAAACACATGTGTTTAAAAATAAAGTTTACTAATGGTAAAGTAAACTAAAAAATTGTTGATTGGAAACTTTTTAAACCGTTAAATTTTTTTGCTAGATCTGGAAAAGAATCAAAAAACAGTTTCAAATATTTTTGTTTTTTCGTTGCAATTTCTTTCACATTTTTTATTGGGCGATAAAATTCTGTTTTTATCATCATAATTTAGTTATCTTTTTTGTAATATTTTTTCGCCTGCAAAAACTTTTTATTTTCAAAATTTAGATAATCATAATAATAATAATGATAGAGTAATAATAATCACACTAAATAAATTTTCTCTTTCTTTGTTCTAAAATTGTCACATAATAAAAGGGAGCAAAGAGAAAAAAGTTGAATTTTTGAAAGGAACAGTTAAAAAAATTTTCAATGATATTTTTTGTGCTGCTGTCAATATAGAAAATTTTTTACTAACGCTAAACGAACATGTAGCAATGTTATTCATAAGCGATTAGATCATAGTCCAAGTGTTAAGTGAGTTAAAACATTAAGGAGATCCTTGCGTGCTTTCATCACTCTCGAGGTAAGTGACATATGAATCAGTACTATCGGGATGATGTGAACTTGGGTCAATAGGTGTCATTTGAGCAAGAGGTTGTTGTGGCTGTGGTCCATGATGATTCATATTCATTGGAGTCATGTCATAGCCATGCATCTAATTTTTATTTTATAAAAATTTATACATTTTTTTAAATATTTTAATTTTTTCTTTACCTGATTCATAAGATGTTGAAAAGCAGGTGAATGATTAACTGGACCATTGCTTCCTTCAAGGTCAGCATGTAGAGCGAAATCTGACAGTGCTTTCCAAGGTGGCTGATAGGACATTGCAGATACTTCATGGCCATGCATATTAAGAGGCGATTCATGACGTATTGGCGAACTTGCAACCATTGGGATTCCTTGCATTGTTCCATAACTCATTTTTCGACCTTCCTGTGTATTATAAAAATTATTAAATTAAATTTAAAAAAAATTAAGATATTTTTCATACTTTTTCTTGCTGCATTTGCATTTTCATGGCAATAGCTTTCTTTTTATCTTTGCAACGTTTATTTTGAAACCATACACGAATGACTCGTGGTGATAGACCTGTCATTTCAACTAATTGTTCCTTCATGAGGGCATCAGGTCGAGCATTTTGGCTGTAGCACGTTCTATTGAAAGAAAATTTCTCTCTTAATTATTGTTTTTATAGAATAGTTGTAAAATATACCTTAAAGTATGAAGCTGCTTTTCATTCAATACCGTCCTCACACGTGTTGGTTTGCCATCCGAAATACTTGATGATTTACGTATACTTTTATGAGATCCACTTTCACTTTCCGATTCTAAATAGTAGTAATTAGGAGATGAAAAAATGTTGTATATAATTTTGTGTGAACAATAGTATGAGAATAAAAAGAAAAAGAAATCGAGAGAGCATGAAGACCTGTCAAGGTCGGATTTATGATTTGATATTATAATTGGTTGTTGTAAAATTGATTCTCTCGTTAAGCTTCGCTCTTTTACTTATTCATCCCTTTTGATTTTTACTTTTTTGAAGTGTGGTATATGAGGGGCTATTAAATCATCATCAATAAGCTGTGAAATTGAGATAGATCAATTGAAATGACAGTGGGATCTTTGAAAAAAAAAACGTTGATGGAATTAAATGTCGCAGAGATCAATAGGATTTATTTTTTATGAATTAATATGATTTCATTTAGTTTTAGAGATTATTATTTAAATTTCTGAATTTTTTAGAATGTAAATAATGAAGTTGGTCGCAATTGAAAATTTAAAAATGATATTTTCAGTAAATTCATAATTTTGTCATTTTTGTTTAAAGTTATTTTGTATCTTTTATTCATAAGTTGCGAATTGATTAAAAATTGTTGAACCTTAAATATCTAGAATAAACACATTGAAATTCATAGAAGTTTTGAACTAGGTTTAAAAGAGCCTTAGAAGAATTTTTTTGCTTTTTCCAAAACTTATGATTTTTAACAAAAAAAAAGTATAGATAAAATTTCAAAATAGAAACAATCGTTAAAAATTAAACATTAAGTTTTCATAACATTAAATACAAAAACTTTTTGACCGCGCAAAACGAATAGAATGAAAAAGTATGATTACATTGA
The DNA here is from genome assembly GCA_018290095.1 of Polypedilum vanderplanki. NCBI lineage: Eukaryota > Metazoa > Arthropoda > Insecta > Diptera > Chironomidae > Polypedilum > Polypedilum vanderplanki. The sequence continues at coordinate 17,409,445 of CM031380.1, read as the reverse complement.
GGTCAAATGTTTGCATTTAGTTATGTAAATGCATTGACTCAATAGCCCTAAAGAGCAATTTAAAGCATTACGATTCTAGCTATCTAACTAAAGACCTCCACACAATCTGCATGCAAATAATATCGCTTTTAAATCCAAGTAGTTATTGTAATGCATTCTCAATGAGACAGTAGAGGTGAAAAAAAATCATATAAATATACGTTGTCGGTAGGATATCGATAAAATGAGTATTTTAGAAATACAAATATGTATATCTCTATGTCTATATATTCTCGAAGCATGTAGTTGTTCAGATTTCAATTTTTAACAAATATTTATTGTAGGCGGCGGTCTTTGAAAGGCAGAGAAAAGCCACAAAAAAATAAATAAACAAAAAACGAAGAAAAAGAAGAAAAATCACATTGCAAAGAGAGAGAGAATGGCTGGAGAAATATTTGTATAAATATCGAGTGAACTGTGATATATATTTTTCAATATTGTCAATCTGACAATATTTTTCAGAGAATATGTACATATAATTTTATCATATTATGATTTTTTAAATGCTTGTTCACATTTCAAAAAATGTGAAATAAAAAATCATTTTCGATATGTGACATTTTCAATTCGTTGTTCGATAATTACAACTTGTCACTTGCTGTTTCAACCTTGTTAGTTTATTTTTCACATTTTTTATCAGTTCTCTCTTTTATTCTGACTCATATGGAAGTCAATAATTGACAAACATCACATCAAAACTTACCCGATAGCGAGCCAAGTTCACTTGAATGATTATTGCTTAAATTTCCAGAGTTTGAATTGCTGCTCATTGTTGTGGGCTTATTGTTACTACTGATATTAATATTATTATTCATTATTGAGTTATTATTGTTGTGCTCCATTGAAATTACTTGTGTTGAACTCTCTAGCACATTGTGATCACTCTTGCAATATAGTACGCCGCCATCTCGTAATGCAAATTCATCACCTGTAAAATTGAAAAAAAAAAATTGTTATTATTAGACAACATTGAGATTTCAATGAAGAAAGCAGTGGTTATTTTTATATTTTTGGAAAATTTATAATCATTATTTAATTTTTATAAACTTTTTATTTTGAATATTTAATAATGTAAAAGAAATTTTAAATTCAAAAATTTCGTTAAAAATTTAAATTTACCAGGTATTAAATTGTTTAGCACAAGCTGAGCATCGAAAGCACTCGATATGATAAATTTTGCTCTTGGCTCGCATCACAAAGTCATTTTTACAGAATGAATTTCCGCACTTATCACACTTGGTACCAAATAGTCGAACGTAATCGCGTTTGCAATATGTCTTGCCATCGCGTACAAAACACGTACAGCTTTCATCCAAGAACTGACGACACTCTTGACATTTGAGGCATGCAGCATGCCATTCTAGATCTGGTGCTACTCGCAAAATATATTGATCGTGAATTTGTCCTCCGCAGCCTACACAAAGTGATAGTCGTTGTTTTTCTATGAATTTTAAAAAGAAATTTTGTGAAATGTTTTTAAATTTTTTGACTTTAAATTGTCATTAATTCATTTGCAAGTTGAAAGATTAAATTAATTTTGCAAAAATTAATTTATACGCATAGTCAAAGCATTTTGACAAATGAAAAGTTTTCTATTTTCTATTGCTGTTGATTTTAAAATATTTTAAATTTTTGAAATGCTTTCGAATGAGTCACACGACATTAAAAATCACACATTCGCATAAAATTGAATTGGAAATCGCTTAATTGGCAAATTTTCTGACATATACTAAAAAGAATGTCATGAAATTCGATATGTGATGATTTTTAAACAAATATTATCCAGTTCTTGGGGATCAGGTTAAGACAATAGTGGACCATTTTTATATTCATCACCAAACAGCTGTTTTGTGAGCATAAATACTTTGGACCGCACAGTATCTTACTGCTTAAAGCGCTTATTGATAAACAAATATTGACACAATTTACTTCCATCAAACACACCACGATCGTTGTCGTCGTTTAGCTGCATCTTCAAAGGCATTTATGAATAACCAGTTTCTGTTTAAGTCGTCATCTTTTTTTTCTATGCAGTCACTCTCTGTGTGCTTGAACAAAGTCGTTAAGATTCTTTATTTTTGCAGATAAAAATTGAGTAATGATTTTTTGACTTTGAAATTTTTATGGATTAACCTCTAAAAGGCATTAGTTTTATTGATATTTTTGTCTCTTTTGATCAACAGCGATAAGGAATAAACATTTTATGCAAAATTTGAGAATTTTGGTCAATGGAAGGTTCTTATGACTTTTTTAAGAATGTTTTAAATAAAAATTTAAATTAAAATAAATTTTAAAAAGATTTCGTGATTACGTTATTGATCAGGGCTTATCACTTCTAATTCATATTATTTCAAATAGCTTTAAACTAATAATAACAAGTTTCTGAAGAATTTTCAATAAAAATTCAAATTAAAAATTTTTTGTTTTGATTTCTTTGTTTACAAACAAAAAGTTGAAAATTTTAATCAGAATTCGTTAATTTTAAAAGCAGTTTCAAAATTTATTCTATCATATCAAAGTGCCTTCTTCTTGCGATTATTATAAAATGTTAAAAATTAAATTTTGATTCAAACAAGATATTTTATATATTCCATTTACTAAGAAGAGAGTTTAATTAAAAATTTACTTCAATATTTAATTTTTCTTGCATTAAACTGTTACATTCAATTCAATTATCAGACATTAAAGCATACAAATTTATTTTTAATTTTCTAATGTGTCGGTGACATTCATTGAAAGTGATTTTGATATTTATCCTAATTAACAAGGAGTTTAAAAATGTATTTTATAGCGAATTTTGCACTTGTCAAATAAATGAGTGGTAAATAAGTTTAACATGTTTCAAGCTTGCAAGAAGAAAAAAAATTAAAAGTCTTTGACTTTAAGTCAATAAATTTTCTTTTGTAAAATCCCCATTTTAAGCACATGTCTAATTAAGAAAAATGATAAGCTAATGAATAATTTTAGATAAAAGTGACAATTTATCGTTGATTTATGGTAGAAGATTGCATTTGAGATAGTATTATACTTTTTATGTCAGAATATAATCGTAAAATTTGTTAGAAATTAAAATTTTTGAAAATACCGTTAATATTTAAGTTCACAAACATTGATAAATTCCGCTAGATTTTAAATTTAAATTTTTAGAAATTGTTAAATTTTAATTGTAAAAATTCGTTAAATCAGAAGTTTAAAAAAATTAAAAAAAGTTGAATTTTTCTTAGATATTCTGACAAGAACATCTATCGAACCACATTGAAGTATTTTCACAAAAAATTAAGTCAATATTGAACTTAAAATATTTCGCAAAAACAACTTGAAAAATGTCTGAGTAAATAAATTTCTATGAAAGAATTTTTACAACAGTTCTAGAATTAAAATATTACTTCTTTAAATTTCCCAACATGAAAATAATTGTCATCACATATCAATAGTAAATAGCCGGCAAATGAACAAACACAAAAAGCCGACGAATATTTTTTCCTTTAACTTAAGCATGTCTCATCAGTTTGACTGCTTCAAATGTCTTAAATTGTCTCAAAAATATTTGAATTGCAAACGCGCAGTCGCCTTTGAATTAGCATATTTTTCTGGCTTATCAGAGAAAATATTTTTTTGAGCCGGAGTTGCGGCATTAACAAAGAGATGATGAGTCATAATAAGAAAAAATTGATGCATTTCAATATTTTTTTTGGCAATAATTCATTGTCAAAATGCTTTCAGTATGATGGCACTAATTACACACATCATTTTGATTCTTACTGATATTCTCTGGATGAATGTCAAGTCCAGATTGATGATTATCCATATCGACATGATGATTAATCACTAATGACGGCTGTATTCCGCGATGTATCAGAAGTTGACTTTGTGGCTGCTGCAGGCCACTTTGAATCTCTGCCATTACCATATGAAAATTAATTTTTTATCAAATAATTTTTTTCTTTCTTTTTATCTTTTAATTCACTTTAATATTTATTTTTGAGTTTTAATTTTTTATTAAGGCACTTTTTTCTACTATACAAGCATTTTATTTTTCTCTAATAACAATCTTTTGCACTCTTTAAAGAAAATTAATAAAACAGAAAAAGAGTCGCAAATATTTTGTGGTTAATCCAAAATGAAAGGCGGTTCATCAACTTGCCCCGTCAAAAGTCATAAGTAAACTAAAATATCAACAGAGTATTTTAGAATGTATTGTAATACAGCGGATGATATTGATATGCTTTCTATCTCACTCACATGAGATGGACTGAAAAATTGAGCAATGAACGTTTCTGATTGGTTAAAGAGAAAAAAAAGTTTTTGTCTCTCTTTTCTTCACCACATACACACAGTTTAGACGACGACGCACAACAATTCACTTTCAAGAGAGTGAAAAGAATAAAAAAATTTTTTTAAACAAAACCTGAACATTATGCTCGAAAATGCTTTAACATCATGCTCGACATGAACCAATTTTTTTCCTTTCTTATTATTACGCTTACGTTTTTTTGTAGGTTCACATTTACAACAAAATGGTTGAAAAACTTTTTCATTCAACAAAAAAAATTCTTTTCAATGTAGATTTTTAAATTTTGAATACGAATTGCACCTTTAGCAGGAGCACCCTTTTGTAATATGTAGATTTTTTTCGGCAAGATCGATAAAATACCGACTTTGTCTGAACAAACATTTTGTTACTTTTTTTCAATCTTTTTAATATGAAATCGATTTTTTTTTCATTCTTAATAACAGCAAGCAGAATGAGGTAGAGAAGAAGCAACACTGTAAGTAATATACATGTTTTTCGTTCATTATCTAGCGTATAATTGCCGGTTCCTATTTTTTTCGTTATCATGTAATTTGAACAGCGACTCTTTAGATTGTCTTGACGACTCTCTTTCATACATGTAGTGTAGAGGAATTACTCGAGTGTGCCTGGCGTTTCGAACAAGTTTTTATGTCTGAACAATTTTTTTTCTCTTTCTTTTTATTCTTTAGATGACGCGCTCATTTCCGGAAGATTTTCTTTTTTGAAGTTTTTTAGTTTAAAGGATGTCTTTGAACATTTGAAGGACATTTTTGGTTACTTTATGGGAAAATTATTGTATTATTAAAATAATTGTGTTTATATGTAAATTTTATTTAAAGTTTTAAAAAGATTTCCATCATAAATCAATTTTTTATGCAATCAATTTAATTAGCATGAGATTTAAATCATGGATTTTATCGAAAATAATTTTATTATCTTATCTTCTTCATCAATACCATTTTAACATGGCAATTCATTGAAAATTTATTTTTAAAAATTTTATAATATTGTAAATGAAGCATTCGTTTTAAAATTTAAAAATTTCAATTTTAATCAATTTTTTTGAACAATTTAATGTTATCTTTCACTTAGTTTTATTGATACGAATGATTGCAAAACTTGTTTGGTGTCAACAAGTGTTAAAATTCATTTCTGATTTTATTTATTTTTTGCAAGTTTGAAATTTTTTCAGGAGATAATTTCTTGATTTAGGTGATAATCAACAACCACTAGCTTATGATCGATATCTAAAAAAATATTAATGGCTAATCTACGAGTGGAAAGAGAGAATAATAAAATGAATAGAACAATGTTAAAAAAATATTAAGAATTTGCAAAAAATAATAAAAAGAACATTTACCATACCTGAAAAAAATGTTTTGAGTTTCATAAGATTTGAAATATTGAGCAAAAATATTTCTTACCAAATTTATTATTTAACCAATTAAATTGTAAATCCTTGAATATAGATTTAGCTAAAATTAAATTCAAACAAATTAAATTATGACAATTTAAAAAATCGTTTTGGATACATTCTCAATTTTTTACTGCTTGTGATTACTTAAATAATTATGAATATTTTTTAAATAAAAAAACCAATAAAAACCAGTAAAAAGTAACATCAATCCTACGCATCTGCCTTTTAAAAAAAATTCAAAACACAAATCACGAGAATAAAATTAGCCTCTTGCTAATATTTTCTCAATTTTACGTGAGAATTGTGTTCACGTGAAGTGAAAAATTTTAATAACTTAATTTGCACAGAGGATCTAACTGCAACATAAACATTTTAAGCACGATCAAGCATGTCTGAGAATTTAGCATTAATAGAAAGGACGATAAAGAAAAAAATTAGATCAATTATGTGAAATTTTCCATGAAAACAAAAACTGTAAACAAATTTTTTTGAAATATTTTTTATTCAATAAATAGTAAACATGAAAATACTGATATGACAAACATTTTACGTTCAAAGAAACATAAAAGACGAGAACGAATGAGATCATTAAACTTCATCAACAACAAACAAGAGCTGCAAAAAGACTAATATTTTATCATGAAGCATGCAAGACGCCAGCTATACTCAAATTACATGCATTTCGAATATAGAGACAGAAAATTTGTCACTCGACCATCAATCATCGTCAGCATGCATTTACAATAAAAATTTACATTGACAAGTTTATGCAATGAGTAAAATAAAATTTATGGTTTTGACTGTGTGTGGACAGGAGCACAGCATGAGTTTCATTCATTTGCCAAAAATATATCAAAAATTGAGATTTACGTCTTAAAAGATAAATTAATATATCAAGGAATCTTTTGACAGGCGAGTGACATCGAGGTCATGCATTTTTGAGTTTTTAATTTCTATATTTTTTCTGATCTGGCGCCTACGATTACACTTCCGTTTTTTCAGGTCATTATTGGCAATTTGTAATTCCATTTTTTTGCCTTTTTACTGTTTATTTATGTTTATGTCTTGTTGAACGCTTTCCGTTCAAGTTAAAAGAATTTTTCTACCTGTATGTCGTCTTGCTGTGAATGTTTATGTCTTTATGACAATGGTTATGAAAAGAGATTTTCTAAATAGCGAGGCATTTAAATTTCATTATCACAATAGTTCCTATAAATAGAATTTTTTTATCAAATACACTCTAATGGAACTCACAAACACTCGCGTCACTCATATCCTTACTAAAAGCACTACTCTATATGATGACTCTAAAATAAAGATATCAGAGAGAACCGAGCGATAGAACGAAGTTAGTGCTGAAATAGAAAACATAAAGTAAGTCATAAAAACTTAAGTGGTAAAATGCATCTGGTGTTGTTAGTGGTTTCAAGTGATGATTTATGGAAGCGTTGTACATTCCAAGTGCTGCTGCGACTGCTGTTGTTTCTTCTGATCTGACGCCGAAAGGATTTTTTCTTTCATAAAAATTGCAGACGACAATTTTCTTTCTCATAGAAAATTTTACAAGAGTATGCAAGCATAAAGACGGTTGAGACATTTGTGAGTGTCATATAGCTAACTAAAAATTGTAATGGTATTCTTTTTTTAGCCTCTGTCAATCATTTCAATGTGAATTTTTATGAGAAATTTTGTTTTTGTTTGGCAAGTTGAATAATATCAAGGGGTGAGAACTCTCGAAAAATAATGAGAAATCTTACGAAAATTGAGATAAAATGCGTTTTTGTACGAAAATTTACAAAATCCTACGAAAACTTACGAAAATTGACGTAAAATGAGAAATCTTACGAAAAATGAGAAATCATGCGTTTTTATGCGAAAAAAATACGAAATTCTACGAAATGTTACAAAAAACTGCGAAAAAATGCTAAAATGCCAAAAAGCGCCAGTGAAGGCCAGAAGTGTCAGATTTGAAAAAAAAAAATTAGTTTTCACAATAAAAACAAAAAATAACAATTATAAGCCTTAAACGCAAAGATTTAGATTTTTTTGAGTGAAAAAAATAGGAATTGAATTTATCTTTGATGTTCATATACAAATTTATGATTGTTAAAATTCGGAAAATTTATATATTTGCTCGTATTTTCAAAAACTTTTTTTTCTAAGATATTTCTACTCTTCTAAACTTATTAAATAGTTCTTTCCGAGTAGATTAAAATGTCATCAAAGTTAGTGCATTTTTGCAATAAATAATACAGTCTAAAATGGGAAACGGTAAATCGTAGAGATGCTTTATAGTTTATTAGAAACGCCTTGACGTGATTTCAAAATTCTTCAAATATAAACATAAATTTACTTCTTGGCCTTTTAAATAACTTTTATTATCGTAAGCCAATGCATAAGGATACACATGTATACGGAAAAAAAACTTTATAATTGGCATAAAGTTTGCTCTCATGAAGCGACTTTATTAGGTATAAAAAGTACTTTATGACACAAAAAAAATATTTCCCATATAAACTCCTCATAAAACTTTTTAACTTTTATAAATTTTTGCTTTTTGTCTGGCATAAAGTCACTTTATGAAAGCAAACTTTATGCCAGTTGTAAAGTTTTTTCTCAGTATACCAAAAAACAGAGTCCGAAATCGTTTCACGAATAACTAAAAAACGAATAAAATTTATTCGAATAAAAATTTCAAATACAAATCAACTAAATTTACTCGAATAAAAAGTAAAATTTTATTCGAATAAATTTAATCGATTTTTATTCGCCAAATTTTATTCGAATAAATTCCAAATAAATTTTGAACCAATTTATTCGAATAGCTTTATTAGAATAAATTTCAAATAATTTTAATCGAATAAAATTGTCGAATAAAAATCGATTAAATTAATTCGAATAAAATTTTATTTTATATTCGAGTAAATTTAGTTGAATTTTAATTATTCATGAATAAAAATCAAAACGATTTCGGACTCTGCCAAAAAACATAGTACTAAAAAATGTTTTAATTTCGACCACCAAACATAATGATTTGTGAAGGTAAAAATGTACTACAATCACCGACTAAACTAGATGTCGAGTTAAATTAAGATTTTTTGTACATCATCGGCAGTACATTGCAATAAAAAAGAAGATTGTTGTCAAACGTAACTTTTTACAATAGAAAGACAAAACTGTGAATCCAACCATTTAAAATATTGGGATTGATCTATAATATTTAAATATTTCATGTTAGAGATTAGGATTAGAATCTGGATTGCTCTGTTAGTTAGCATTTTATTATCATCTTTCTATAAAGTTTTTTAATAATCAATTTTGTTTAGAAAGCTTTTCATTAAAAAGGTTTTACTAAAGGATAGGATTGAATGCAACAATGGATTAATAATTCATTTTCATCTTAATTGTCAAAAATGACACTTAAAATTTTTACTTGATAAAGAAAATATAAATTAATCTCGAATGATTTTACCTGAATATTCTGTAATTGGAGTTCAGTTTTTTCTGCATACTACGACTAACACATTTGATGAATTTTTTTATTTAAATATCTATGCAACGTATTCTCTTTTTACCATTTTACCGATTTAAATAGAGATGTTTTAAATCTCCATTTCATAGAAAAGTTAGAAAAAGGAGTGTTAATATTCTATAAGGAAACGGTATATCATTTTTTTATTTCTCTCAAAATTTCAGCATTATTGACTATTTACATCCAGTAATTTTAGATGGCTAAAAAATGTATGTAATATGGTCGCTTTTAGCCTGTTTTTTGATCGGTTATTCGTCTATAGGTTCATTACAGGTCACAATTTCATTTTTATTTCATCATCAAAAATTTAGAAAATCATAATCAGGAACACAAGTTAACCTAATCATGTATTTGAGTGAAGCGCCTCAATATTCATTTCTGGCATGTTTTCTTTGTATTTTATGATTTTTTTCAACTTTTTATTAGGAAAAACTTTTTTTGTCCCATATCGACCCAAAATGTGTACATGTGCTACGCACATGAATTAATATGTCTAAAAATTGATTTTCAACATGTGGTCTATGGTTTATGAAATTTTACATAATAATTTTTGACCATAGTCAACCCAAACTGATTTTCAGCATCATGAAATTAATACCGTATATTTTCTATTCAAAAAATACGTCAAAATTTAAAAAAAAAATTCGTTACTTTTTTTTTGTTTATAATTTGCAAAAAATAAAATCTAAGTCAAAAACCATTAAAATACCATTCTATAAAAGATTAAAATGATTGCAATATTAATAAATGAAATTTTTTAGTTGAAATCAACCAGAATTAGCTGGTATAAATCAGAAAATCCTGATGAATTTTCGATTTTTTTACCAAAAATAACGAAAACTTACCAAAATTTACCAAATATTACGAAATCTTACGAAATCTTACGAAAAATGAGAAATCTTACAAAAATTGAGAAATCATGCGTTTTTGTGCGAAAATTTACGAAAATTGAGAGTTCTCACCCCTTGAATAATATCATGATAAATCTGAAATTAAAATATTTAGAGATTTTTAACTTTTTATTTTATGCTTATCTAGTTAGTAACTTGTTTATTTATTTATGAGAAAGCTAAAAATTATTATTGCAAACTTTGAGAAAAAAATAATTTTGAATTTTGAAAATTCTTCGAAACAAAAATTGTAAACAATAAAAAAAATATAAATAAAAAAATTTTAATTTTAAAAAATTCGTTAAATTTTAAATTTTTATTATGAAAATGTACTTTAATTATACAGTACTCAACCACAAAAATATAAAACTTTCCATACAATGATACTTATTGACAACAAAGGAAACTATTTCGGTACATTTAATCGTTTTGATATGATAGATAGAATTGATTAATTCCAGAATTTACAGATAACATTCTTAACATACAAAGCAGAATTATTCTCAGCTACCTACTTACTGCATAATTCTATTTCATCGCTCTCTCTTTATTAGATAGGATTATAAAGCAACGATGCGTGTCTAATACCAAACATGAAAAAACATAATTCTTTTTTTCTCTTTCACACACAAATACTTTTTAACGTGCAAAAAAAGAATTTTTTACAAATGTCTAAATTTTACTTTTAAATGTTCATTTCAAGCCATTGTGAGCAATGAACAGACATACATTGAACAAATTTTATCCCTAAATGCCTCAGTGACTTCTCAAATTCGAAAGAGAAAAAAGAGAAAAAGCTGTAAAATCGATTGACCGATAATGATGACAGTAAATAGGTTGTATTAGGTAACTCTTTAGGCTCGTGATTGATTGTGGTTGTGGAGCCGAATAAATTTGAAAATTTTAAATATACATACATAAAAAGAATTTACGACTGGCGCATTTGATTTCTTTTATCTTGAAAGAAAACTTTTCCGACGGACTACAATGTTGTGCATAATAAGATGATTTCTTTTTCTTTCTTTCATAAATAAAACAGTTGTAAGAAGCAAAAATTACTTATTTTCAATATCTTCATTATAATTTTATGAACTGTTACTACAGTGCTGTCAAAACTTTTTTAAATGGCAAATTATCTAAAAAAAACATTTTTTTAGTCAAAAATATTGAAAACATAGACATGACTTAAAGTGTATTGAATTTATTTATTAAAACATTAAAATTTAGAATTTTAAGATTTGAATAAAAAAATTAATTTTATAATGAGATTTATGCCACGAAATAAAATACATAACTGCATTATTAAATTACACAACAAAAAAAGTAAGAAGAATAAAGTTCTTTTAAAGATGGCGGAAAATAAATGCATAATAAACATAAGAAGAGAAAATAATTCTTTAACACATCTCCCCTCTTTGGCTGTCATGCTATTGCTACATATAAAAATTGCATGCTAAAATCTCTGAAAGAGGATTAAATATTGGGTGATGTGGAAAACGAAATAGGAAAAAGTCACGCATAAAAGTAACAATGGAGACGTGTTTATCATGTTTAAGTCGATTTAATGGACTCATCTTTCTGAGATTTCTTCTTTTGTGGTTGCAAATGCAATAAACATAAGACAAAAACTTTGATTCAAAGATTTTTATTTTTTGCTCTCTCTTTAAATGGACTTTTTTATTATTTACAAAGGAATACTTTCGATAAATGTTATAGTGAGCCGGAAATGCTTCCCTCGCTTTCCTGATATGAGTCAGTACTTTCACGATTCTTATGCCAGTCCATCGAGTGATCATTGTAATTGTGTAGTGCCGCCTCTTCACTTAAATCGTAACCATGAAGCTGTTACGGAAGGAAGAAAGAATTAGAAAAGATTTTTATTACCCTTAAATCCTCAATCTTACCTGATTGACCAAATGTTGAAATGCGGGAGTTGACGTGCAATCATCAGAGTCATTTTGCATGGCAAAGTCTGAGAAAGTTCTCCATGGTGGTTGATATTTAGTGACTTCATAACCTTGATGATTGACTGGCGACTCATGTTTCACTGGTGGCGATGCAATCAATGGAATGCCTTGCATGAATGAAATTTTTCCTTCCTGTTTTTTTATGACCAAATGAGATAAACATGAATGATAAAGAAGACCACAAAAAATGATTTTTTTTTTACCTTTTCTTGATGCATCTGCATTTTTACCTCAATGGCCTTTTTCTTATCTTTGCATCGTTTATTTTGGAACCAAACACGGACGACTCGAGCAGACAGTCCCGTCATTTCGACTAGCTGCTCTTTAACCAATGAGTCTGGTCTTGAATTCATCTGATAACATGCTCTTAGCATACTTAGTTGCTTCTCATTTAACACTGTTCTCACTCGAGCTGGCTTGCCATTTAATGTATGCGTATGCTTTTCACGTCGATTTGATGAAGATTTATACGAGTCGGATTCACTGTCAGAATCTATTGGAATAATTTTAAAATTTATTTTCTATTTTCATTAAGAGTGTAATTTTCTCACTTACCGGACAATGAACCAAAATCATCACTTGAAGATGAACGTTTAATATTGCACGTTGATTGTTGCTTAATTGTAGATTCTTGTGTAGGTTTATTATTATTCAACTCAGCTAACTGACAAGAAGATCTTTCTTCAGACTTCATTTTCTCTATTTGATCGTGATCATTTTTACAATATAGTGCACCACCATCACGCAATGCAAATTCATCACCTTGATTTAAAAATCAAAATAAAAAAAATTTGTTTTATTTATTAAAATTTTAGACTTCAAAATTTCAATAATTAAGACAGACAGAGAACTGAATATTTTTACAAGAGAAAAGTTTTTCATCACAAATTGATATTTAGTAACTAAATGACCACAAATAAACTTTAAAAGCACAAAATCAAACAAATCTTTAACTTGGTGTTTAAATTCTCACCTGGATTCAATTGTCTTTCACAAGCTGAGCATCGAAAACATTTAATATGATAAATTTTAGTTTTAGCTCGCATCACAAAGTCATTTTTACAGAATGAATTTCCGCACTTATCACACTTGGTACCAAATAGTCGAACGTAATCGCGTTTGCAATATGTCTTGCCATCGCGTACAAAACACGTACAGCTTTCATCCAAGAACTGACGACACTCTTGACATTTGAGGCATGCAGCATGCCATTCCAAATCAGGTGCTACTCGCAAAATATATTGATCATGAATTTCTAGCGAACATCCAACACAAAAATGACTTTTTTGCTTCCATTTCTGTTTGCAACAAAAAAATTTAAATTAAAAATAAAAATTTATTTAATCGACACTAAATAATGAGCTTTAGGAAGAAAATCTTATAAATTATTAACGCACTTATTCCACTCTGATTGTATGCATAATTTCCACAATTTTCGTTTTCGATTAAAGTTGGTTGTATAAATTCATCGTGATGATGATATGGCCGATGATGATTAAATGATTGTGGCTGTAGTAAGCCACCTTTAATGTCTGCCATTACCATATAGAATTATTTTTCGATTTGACACTTATCTATACCGTATTTTTAAAGAAATTATTATACAACTTTTTTATCTCTCTTCAAAAATTTTATTTTTTTTCTATACTCGCTCCCTCAACTAACTTGCACAGAAGAAGAAAAACGTCCGTTTCGGTCGAGTATAAAATAACGAATGATCTCTCACGATAGAGAAGAAAGAAAAATAGACGAGAGATACAAAATACCGCATATGGTTGTCTCTCTCTTTTGCTCGAATGTAAAATTATTATCAATGTGTGCGTGAATTCTCATTAGGGGAAGAAAAAAAAACGAGAAAAACTTTTGAGTGCTCTCACATTTTGCGATATGATTTGTGATAGTTGAAAAGGGGTTATAAAGGAATTTTTTACTGCTTCTGCTTCCTTTATATTATTTTTTATTCTTCTTCTAAGGAATGAAGCTTTTCTATGGAAGAAAAAGAAAATTTTTTATCTTTTTTTGCAACGTGTGAAAGAAAATTGATAGTGAGGAATGAAAAAACAAAAGATTGTATTCAATTTTTATATTATCTTATGTATGTGGAATTAAAATTGGGCAGCACAACAACGAACTGATAAATCTTTTAAAATAATTTATCGAGAATAATTTATTTATAAGAAATTAAATTTATTCATTTCTAATATTTGTGATTGAAGAATTAACAATAGGTATCTTAATGATTTTCAACTGCTAATTTTTAAAGTTTTACTGAATCATACTTAAATTCAAAACTTACGATTTATTTTAATCTGACCTAATAATCAAAGATTAATTAATTAGGATCTATTTAGGCTCAAATCGATTAAATAAAATTTAATCCTGCTATTATTATTAAATCTTTAGATTAAATTAAATCACAATTATTTTAAATTTTGATTAAATTTAATTTTCATTTTTTGTTAATTCTAAACTAATCGGAAATTTTTAATGAACAAAATTTTATCCTTCAAATTTATTGAATTAGGATAAATTATCAAATTTTGGGACATTTTTTTAACATTTTTCAATAAAATGTCATAAATCTTTTCAAAACTACTTTTTATTAAAAAGATATGGACATTAAAAGAAAAATTGAAGAAACTTACTATGTTAGTATGTAAAGTCTTAAGAGTCAATTTTACTGAATTAAATAAAATAAGCTGATTTTTACTTTTTGGGATAGAAAATCAACTTTCAAGACAGTATATAATTTTTTCAAATTTTTCGTCAATAAATAACTTTTTACATATAAAGATCTGTTCAATTATTATAATAAAGCCATTACCAAGTAGAAAAAAAAACTATTAAGTTTCTAAATTCAGAAAAATTTGAGCAATTTTTACTTTGTTTTGAATTTTTCATACAAATTAAATGTTTTAAAATTTGGTAAATTAGAAAATTAGTGTTTAGAAACATTTACTCTATTATCATTCAAATTATGATAAAATATCTAATACTCTTCATTTAAAGAAACACAAACTTTCGCTTTACTGATTTCCCCTGTTCTTTTTACAAAAAATTGTTGTAGGTTAATGCTGTTAGTGTTACTGAACGTACTCTTTGTTGATATTTATTATTGTATATATATAAGAAACAAGAATAACAATATTCAATTTTTATAAAAAAATTCAAATGCTTTTTATTACTTAATATTAAACTGAAAATTTAAAAATGTGTAAATTAAAACTTCATTTTAAAAATTAATTTTTGTATGAATAAATTTTTATTTTCAGAGAATAAATGTTCTTCTCAATACTACAATTGTTTCGATTAAATCATAATAATATTCAAATATTTATGCTTGTATAACGTGATAATAATATAAAAAATAAAACAAGAAATTCAACAATATTTTAAGTAGATAATAATGCAACTGAAAATGACTTGAGTTCAAAAAACTAGGTAATGCTGCGTTTGTCGTTGTCATCGTTCATTAAAAAAAAATGCAAAACAGGTTTAAAAAGTAGCATTCAAAACTTAAATAGGAGGATTTCCGTTGCGATATCTTAGCATTGGTTCCATTCGGCCGAAAGTGTTTGTCAAAAGGCATGAATAACCACCTTCTTCGCTATTAGGAATGGGGATTAAAACACATGCACCTAATAACACAAGCATCATGCACTGAATAGGAAGTGAGGCTCTTATTACACGACCGAGGAATCGATAGCTGCGTGTTAATACAGTAATATTGATGTCCTCTTCTTCGGTGACATAGCTAAAAAATGTAATTAAAAAAAATTAATATTTTATAGGAAATAGACATTTTTTTTAGATCTAAAAGAGAGAATAAAAAGTGTGTATAATTACTTTTCACTTTGTGCCAAAGTTCTAACGCTACTGCTTGTACTTCCAATTTCATCAAATTGCTACATTAATACATAAGTAAAAAATTATAAAAATCATAAATTATATTGTCAAAGTCAACAATGTGCTATGAATGAAAGATAAAAGTTTGTGTTGAAAAATGATAAATAGAAATACTTACACTAGATGTAAGTGGGGCATTTATATATGCTTCATCATAGCCTAAAACATGTCCAAGCTTGATGACGTAAAGTGCTGTCAATCGTCTCAATGATTGCAATTTCACACTCAAATCTGTCAATCTAAAAAAAAACAAATAAAAATTTTTAAAAAGCTATTTGAAAATTTTAATATGAATTCTTACTTTGTAAATGTATCTTTAGCGATTCGATCTTCGCCTGATGATTTCAGCAACTGTGAAGAATTCTCCTGTAAACTTATAACTCTAGGCTCGCATCGTTCGATTTCGGATTTGAGTTCTTTGAAGCGCATAAACTTTGACTCCATGACAGATTTATCAGATGATAAATCAACAGGTTCAAAATGCTTCACTTTTCGCTCTGTATCTTCTAACCATGCATAGAATTCATTAATTATTTTATGGAATTCACGATTTCCTATCAGAGCGTCTTGTAATTTTGATTGCCATGTCGTCGCGTGTTGACAAATTTGTTCCCAACGATGGTTATTATCGGCGAGGCGTTTTCTCAATTGTTGCGCTTTTGCTGTATCATTTGTATGAAGAGCAAGATGTTCACCAACTATATTAAGTGACGAGATTATGCTCTTGTGACTATCAAGATTTAAAAGGAATTCGCGATGATCTTGAATTGTATCTTCGAGTTCTTCAATGTTACTGGGTGGTGTTTGTTGATTGCGGCGTTCGTTTTCAGCGACATGTAGCCACTGCTCTAATCGCCATAAGTCATTGTCAATTTGTTGCCAATTGCGTTGACTGCAGAATGGACAAGAACGCCAGTCAGATTCAAGTGAATGTTCACCAAACTGTTGTTTCTTGTGCTCTTTCTTATCATTCCATATCTGCATTTGAATTCGGAATTGATCATAAAGTGTTTCAATTTCTTTTGTATAAGATTCTTTATCATCACATCCATAGTCATTTATGAGAAGTGAATTAAGGTATTTAATCAATTCTAATGATGATTCACAAGCAGCAATGCTTTTACCGATTTTCTGTGAAGTTGCTTTAGGAATAATTCCAGATGAATTATTTACATCAACCGATTCTAGTTGTTCTTGCAATTTCACAATACTTGTTCTGAATTCTTTGATTGCTGTTTGAATTTCATACTGATAAGCATCTTTGGGTGAAACACTTTGTTGTGCTTCAAGCGTATTAACTTGCACTGCAACTTCTATTTCTTTCACTCCCTCATTGGCTTGTGAATATTGTTCATTCATTTCATCAATATTTAGTTTTATATCATTGAGTAATTTATTATATTCATCACTCATTTGTTTCAATTTCATTCTTTCATTTTCATTAGCGTTTTCCATTAACTGCCGTTTTTCTGCTTCAGCTGATTGAATGAGTTTTTCACATTCTTCAAAATTACTTTTAAGTTCACTGAATCGTTTTTGTTGTTCATTATCGGGATAATTATTGAGATGTTTAAGATTTGTTATGTCAAGGTCAATTTGGGTCAATTTTAGGATAATATTCTCATGCATAATTTCATACTTTTGATATTGAGCAATGAAACTCTCCAACAGTGATTTGAGGGAAGTCATTCTAGATGGTAGAGTTTTCCATATAACGAGAATTTTCTTAGTTTCAGATGTGATATTTCGACTATTTGTGAGGTCAATGTTTGCTGTCAAAATTGTATTATAAAGTCGTTCAAGTGTATGGATTTCTGGTGATTTCTGTATCAATTCTTCATAATTTTCATCCAACACTTTAATATTTCCGATAGCCTTTTCTTTACTTAATAATACATTTAATTTTTCTTCAAGTTCAGTGCATAATTCATCACAGTGAATAATAAATGATTTATTATTGTTTGTAACTGTTGTCATTTCGTGAATATTATTCCACAGTGAAATCAAATTCTTTTTACGATTTACAAGTGAATCACAAAGTTTTTTCCAACGATTATCAATATTGTTTATCGCTGATTCGAGATTCTTTAAGCTTATTTCAATGTCAAAGCTTATTAGTTCACTCAAAAGCATTTCACTGAGATTTAATATTTCAGCAACATTTGCACTATTCTTTTCAACTGATCTTTGAATCTTTTCATACTCAATGAGTTGCTTCTCATAAGCTTCTTTTGTTGCACTCTCAAATACAAATGGTTTCAATAATTCTTTTTCAGTTTCAAACAACCAAGCACGAATCTCAGCTATTCTTGCTTCCAAGTTATAATAAGTCATTTTGATTTCATTAACCTTACTCGACCTGTTGTTATACATTGATTTAACGTTGTTCCATTTTGTATTCAGGTTTGAGAGCTTGCACTCAATGTCAATTTTCTCCGGACTATCATAATGTTGTTCTGTTTTATAAAAGAGAATGAGATCATTGCCAACAGATTGAACCCATTTGCGGTCATATTCTTTTAATGTAAATTCTTCAAGAATATTTGTGGCATAATATTTTGAGAGTGAGCTGCCGTCATCTTGTGGTCTTCCGGAGTAAAATCTTTGAGCTGATGCTTCCATCAATCGACCTTCAGTTTCATTGAGCCAGAAGAGTAGATTGTCATAACGAATGACAAATTCGGTTTGAAGACAAATTCTTTCTTCAATTTGATTTAAAAGGACGGAATATTCATGATTGAGGTCAGTGTATTGTTGCCAAAGAACCCAAATTGTTTGTCTAATCATTTTTACATCATATGAACTAATGTAGTCTTTCATTTCACCTTTAATTGCGCTTAAATTTTCTAATTCTGGTTGAATTGTATGAAGCATTTTTTGTTTTTCTTTCAAAAGGTCAAGGTTTTGCTTGCATTTTTCGAAATTCACAGACATGTCATGTTTTGTATTGCTCAAGAAATTCAAATGCCATTGATAGCTGTCTTGGATGTTCTTAACATGTGCATCATAAGTGTTGTTAAGTTCTGATATTCGCAGCAGATAATCAAGCCATGTTTCTAAACTTGCTCTAATATTTGCCAATCTTTGATTAGTTGATGCAAACTCAAGACGCAAAGTAGATAATGTTATGTCATCGAGGAAGTTCAAAAGAGCTGCTTGATTGTCTTTTATGGCAGTCACACAGTTCTCAGCTTCTGACACTTTGTTTAAAATTCCTTCAACTTGAACTTTAGTTTTTGGAATATCTTTGATAAAAATTTGATGCAAATTCAAAATTGATTTTTCTCTCTCAATGCTATCGATAAATTCAAGCACATTCGATTGTCGTTTTCTATATTTTTCCCATGCATCAATTCTTGATTCAATTTCACGTTGACGTTCATAAAGAATATTGAAAATTTTCACATGTCGTTTCTTAAATTCATCAAACTCATTCACCATTACCATTCGATTATCACCACTTATTTTGTGCATCAATGCATTTCGTTGATTAGCAATGAGGTTTTGATGAATTTTACATAAATGAAGTTGTTCTTTTAGGACGTTGTAATCGGATGCAATTGGTGATTGCAAGAATGAGTCAACATGAGCCAAATAGTCTGACCAGATTTTAATAATTATCGAATTGTCTGCGTTATGTACCAATTGTGATGAGAGTTTATTGTATTCGGTAATTGTTTGCTTAAAAAGCTTTTGTAATGAATCGAGGGTTTTTACAATAAAGTTTTCACTCTCATTATCATTCATGTTTACGATTGCCTTTTGATTTTGTAAATCATTCTCAATTACAGCAATATTAAGGAGATGTGATCGTAAAAGGCCTAATTGATTTTCATCATTAGATGGTGTGGACTGCTGTTTTAAATCTTCTGTTACATTATCAATAAGTTTATTCGATTTGGCCAATAAAACTTTACGAGATGCTTGCAATTTATTACTATTACTTGAGATATTCTTGCACGCTTCAATTGTATCCGCAATTTCACTCAACTGATTTTGCAAGTCAATAATATCCGAGTCAATCTGTATTGACGTGTCTGTGCCTATATATTCACTGATTTGAGCTGCTAATTTTTGCAATTCACCCAACTTATCCTGCTGCGTGGAGAATATCGCTTCTAAAACCTATAACGAAACAAATTGTTAAAGTTTTGCTCGCATTTTTGAAAAGTTTTTTTTTGCTTTAAATTAGGTCAGTAGAACTCTCTCATTACCTCAATTTCTTCAACCGATTTATTCTGCATGAGGTCATCAATATTGCACAATTGTTCATCGATAACATTACGAATTGCTTCACTTTCTTCGCAATATTTACGCCAAAGATTGACTGCACCTTTATATTTATCACAAATCTTTTGCAAATTGTCATTTGTTTCGTTCCATTTTGATGAAGCTTTTTGCATTGTGTTCTCAATATCCTGAGCGACATGTTCTTCACAAAACTCTATTATTGGTTGTGCATAAATTTTCAAATCTTTTATTGCATCATCACGCATTTCTAGTTCATCATAAAGACCCTATTTTAAAGAAGTAAATTATTTATAAAAAAACGTTGTATTAGTTATTATTGACTCACCTCTAAACGTTCAGTTGCTTTCAATAGTCTATCATAATCAATATTTCCATGAACAGTAAGCAATTCAACCATGAAATCTGTCTCTTGAATTGATTGATTTATAGCTTCAAGTTGTTTCTCAAATCGTTTCCATAATGCAAATCTATTCTTCAAAAGATTTTCAACTTCACAGAGATGTTTCTCAATTTCTACATAATCATCTTCCAACTGCGAAATGTCCTTCTCTACGTCAACTGGCGATACTGACATTCTTAAACCAGTGGGGAGAGTGTGGAGAAGATGACGTACTCGCATAATGTCTTTCCAATGTGTCACGAGACTATCTCTGATTGTCTTACAACGATCAAGTGCTTTTTCAACGACTGTGCTCTCTAATTTTGCTGCTGATTCACATTCTATCAAATCCTTGCGATATTCAACTTGATCACCGCGAATAAGTTCAATTTCTTGCTTCAATGTGTTGAGTCGTTCTTTGCATAAGTCAGCGAGTTCCATTTCTTCAGAGACATACAAAAATATTTTATGAGACTTTTCACATAATTCTCCAACTTTTTCAGTATCAGCCGTTGAAATGAATCCGATAGTAACTAACTCATTTTCAACAGCAATGATTCGACTCTTTAAAACAATTAATCTTTCAGTATACAAGTGAAGTTCTTCTGGATTTCTGATAATGCCTTTTGTATTATTAATTATAAACAACAGCTCATCAAGTTCACGTTCAAGATAGAGAAGTTTATCATTATATGATGGCACAGCTGATGATATATTGCCAATGATTTGACTCTTTATTCCTTCAATTCTTGATGAAACATTACCCCATCGATTTTCAAGTTGAGTATAGAATTGTAATTGCAATTTATCATCAGCTAAACTGATAACTTTCAATGCTCTATCAAAGCTTCCACAAGCATTTTTATGAATTTGATTGTTGACTTCATATTGAGCTTTAATTTCCCAGAAATTTCTCATGTTTTCAACAGGATAAGCTAAAAAGTCATCTGGAATATGAATTCTATCCAATTCATCTTCAACATGATTCATCCAGTGTTCTAATTTATCAGCATTTGAATTATAATCATTCCATTCTTGCTTGAAATGCTTCAATTGTGCAAGATATGCATTGACATCTTCCTTGATTTTCACCAATTTTGTTAATGTATCATTGCATTTTGTTTCAAGATTAGGTGCACAGATTAAATCTTGTAATTTAATTGCTGTTTCATAATTTTGAAGCATTTTCGCTTGATGAATTGTGAGATCAGTATTTATTGACTGATAGAGTGTGATATATTGCTCATAATCTGCTGATGTCACTGCACTAAGATCAGGCACACGTTGATTTGCTACTTGCAGCCATTGTTCTTCATTTTTCATTCGTTGTTCCAAAACAGTCCATCTTGATGCAGCAAGTGAAAGTTTTTGTGAACGTTCTCGTGCCTTTTCCAAAATATTTGTGGCCTTCTCATAAAGTTTATTATGCAATTTTTCATGCTTCTTTCTTGTTTCTGGATCTAGATTTTTTTCAAGTGATTCTAAAATATTACAGCAATGATTTAAATTTACAAAGAATTTTCTATGTCTTTGAATTTCATTCTGTAGATTATCGAGACTATTTGTCATGATGGTTTTGTCAACCAATGAGTCAGCAATGAGAGTTATTTGTGAAAATTCATTGAGTGTCTGTACATATTCTTCAATTAAATTGATTAAAAGAATTAATTTTCTCTTCTCAATTTTAACTGTGTGTTCAATGTCTTTGGTCTTATTATAGCAGATTTTAACTTGATTTGCATTTTCTTCATTCAAGTTGTCAGATTTAAGCAATTTTAATGCTTTTAATTTGATACTTTGGATTTCATGTTCAAGTTTTTCCCATTGTCTCAATGTTTCATCATTTGGCAATTGCTGTTGGGCAAGCTTTCTCTGCAATTCCTCTAATTCGTGAGTTTCTTGTTGCAAATGTCTCACTGAATCATTTAAACCATCAATTTCAAAATAGTAGCTGTTAATATCATCTGCAACATTTTTTTGAATTTGCGTATCGAGATCTGCATGCTCTTTCAGTGTGTGTACACATTTGTAAACATTTTCTCTAACATTATGGCTCGGAATTGCAGAAACTTTTTCGTTCAGAGACTCAATTAATTTTTGAAGACGAGCAAGTTCTTCACTCTCTTTTGGCGTTTTCTCTTTCTTTTGTTTCATGTACTGAATTTTATATTCAATTTGTTCAAGGCATGTGATTATGATTTTAGTTATCACAATTATTGACTTTTGAGTTGTTTTATCGTCATTGCTTTTAATCACTTCAGGTAGCAATTCGATATACTGCTCAATTTTCTGAAGTGATTCATTGATATCGCTATCTGTAGGCTCCTCAACAATATAATTCAACTCAATATCATTTGAATTGTTGACTCGCCTATTTTCCATATTTGTATCGATCATATCATTAAGCTCATTCCATGGTACTTGATAATTATCATCCTCAATTTTATTAATGACATTATTGAGATTTTGTGATAATACAAAAGTTTCCTTTGGTGGCTCATTTGTTTCGATGTCAATGATATTATTCAATCGACGTAAAACATCACTACCTGGATCGGATGGACGTGCAACATTCACATGAACATCAATTTTCTCAACTGACACTTCCGGTGCAATTGACATTGAAATTACTGATTTTTCCTGTTGTTTATCTGATGGTCCTTGGATATTTGTTTCAATCTCAAGCTCAGTAGTGCTTGACTGCTTTTTCTTTTTATCCTTTTTGCTCTTCTTTGTTTGGGTCTCTGCATCTGTTGTGACAACTTGAGGTTTAATTTCTTCAACAACTTTTATTGGTTCTTTTTCCTCTGTTGCCTTTTGTATAATTTCACTTACAATTTGTTGACTAATTTCTTTTCCATCATCAATTTCATCTTGTGTCTGTACGACACTTTCAACAGTCTCAACCACAACAGTTTGTGCTGATGTTTCTTGCTTTGGAATGATTTCATCACTCTTTATTTGATCTTCTGTTTGAATTTCTTGTTCTTGCAATTCTTTTTCTGGTTTTTCATCAGGTTGATAGTCCATAGTTTGGCATTCTGATTCGATAAATTGTGTAATTATTGTTTGCATTGAACCATCAGTAATGTCTTTTTGAGGCAATTCAAATTTCACATTTGCTTGTTCGAAACTTGGTGACATTTGTGTTCCAAACTCATTTGTCTCATAAAGAACTTGAATTTCTTTGGTTTCACTAGGCAAAACAGGTGCTGAAGGTGTTGGCTTTTGCTCAGAGTCATCAATTGGTTCAGTTTGTTGCTCTGTATCACCAACAGTGACAAATTCAATCACACCTGATGGAATAACAAATCCAATATCTGATTGAATTGTCAATGACTCATCAGGACTCTTTATGACATTTTCTTCTAAAACTTTTACTGTTGGAACATTATCAAAATCAGAAATAGTTGAATAGCTTTCATCAGGTGACATAATTTCTTCCCTGCCTTCAGGCAAATGTTCTTCTTGTGGAATGACTGTATCATCATTATCAGATGATAATATACTACTGTCGACATTTGTTCTGTGTGAAGACTCAGTTGATTTTGGTGCATCAATTGATGGGACTTCTTCTGGTTTAATCTTCTGTTTCTTTTTCTTATCTTTTTTCTTCTTTTTCTTTTGACTACCATCATTATCTTCATCATAAGCATCACCTTCATATTCTGTAGATCTCACTTTGATTTCTTCTGAGAAAACTTCAGATTTATCTGGCACAACTGGGACTTCAGAAATTTCAGGTTGTAATGAAACCTCTGGAGATTTTTCTGGACTTTTTGCTTCTTCTACTGATGGAGTTTCTGATTTTGACATTTCTTCACTCAAATTTACATTAATTTTTGTAACTTCGCTTGGATCGACTTTAAGAACAACATGGTATGAAGGCAAGTCTGTGTCTTCAGAAATTATGAATTCTGGCTTTTCTGGTTGATCTCTTTGTGTTGTTACAATTTGTACGAGTTCTTGTTGTGATGTTTCTGTTGTTATAATTGGTTGTTCAATCTTTGTTATCACGGTTTGCGAAATTTCTTGTAATTCTGGTCTTTGAGGCTCTGTTAATTCTTCAATTTGAGAAATATCTTGCTCAATCTCATTTGGCTCTGGTGTTCTCACAAGCATTCGTGTTTCAATTGATTCTGGAATTAATTCATTTGCATTTTGTTTTTCTTGCTCTAAGAATGTCATTGTTTTAATTATTGTGATTGTAGCAATTTGTGGCGGTGGTGGTGATGTTTCCTGTTTTGGTTCATCGTCTTTGATTGTTACTATCTCTGGTGGATGAATAGTTTCTTGTACATCACTCAATGGCTCTTTGTCTTGAGTCAGGATCACTGTTTCTTTAGTGATTGTTATGGTTGCTTGTGAAGGTTCTTCTACTACTAGCATGTCATCAATTGGTTTTTCTTCATCGTTTGGAAGCGTTTCTTCAGGTTTTTCTTCTATTTTCTGACTTTTTTCAGGTTGTAATGCAATGTCTGTGACAATTTCTTGAGGTAAGTCTTCAATTTTGTTTTGTACAGTTTCCTCGACTGATGTTTCAATTGGCTTATATTTATCAGATTTTGGTTCATCCTCTGCTGGTTTTTCTTCAGGTTTTTTAGGTTCCTCAACTGGCTTTACAATAATTTCATCAGATTTTGTAAGCTTCTCTAAAGATTCATCTGGGATTTCATCAGATTTTGTGAGTTTTTCTATTGGTTTTTCGTCAAGTTTTAGTAACTTTTCCATCGATTTCTGAATGTCCTTGATTTCTGTTGACTTTTCAGGTTCTTTTTCTCTCGTTTCTATTGTTTTCTCAATCATAATTTCTTTTGTATTTGTGATAATAGCTTCAATTGGTTTCTCTTCTTTGATTATTTCTTCTGATTTTATATGATCTTTAATCTTTGGCTCTTCTGACTCTGTTTTTATCACAATGTTTTCAATTGGTTGAATAACTTCATCTGTCACAAAAGTTATTGGAATTTCATCCTTAGAAAATTCATCAGACTTGATTGGCTCTTCTGAGATGATTTGGTCAGATTTCTTCTCTTCAGGTGGCAAAATGTCTTTCGTTTCTTGTTCAATGAATTTTTCTATTGTTTCCACTATGGTCTTCTTTGTAATCGTTAAAGATCCTTCTGATGGTTTTTGAACTTTTTCTGTTGGTAAACCTTCTTGTGAAATTACAGTTTCTTTTATTGGAATTTCTTCTTGTTGAATTACATCTCTACCTGCTTCAATAGTATCAATTTTGTCATTAATAGGCTGCTCTATTGTGCGTTCAAATGAATATTCATTAAATTTAATATCAGATCCAATTGTTACATTGTGCGGCCAAATATTACTTGTATCACTATCTTTCACAACAGTATCAGGTGATTCGCTACTAAAGATCGTCTGAGACGAAATATGAGGTGTTGAATAAGGCCAAATTGTTTCAATATCTTCAATTGGTGTATCTTTATCTACTTTTGAAGCTTTCAAATCTACTTGTGCATCAGTTACAATTTCAAATACCTGTTCACCTGACGATTCTTTGCTGCTGGTTTCAACTACAATTGGTGCGTCTTCAGATGACTTGAGAATTTCTTCAATTACCTCCGATTTTTGTTGGATTTCTTCTGTTACTGGAGAGGTTTTTTCCTCTTCAATTTTTGGCTCATCGATTTTCTTTTCTTCAATTATTTCTTCGATCACTATTTTCTCAACAATTTCCTCTTTGATTGGTTCAATTGTTTCGATTTCTTCTTTCAATTCTTGAACCTTTTCGGATATTTTTTCCACAGGTTCTTCGATGATCACACCTTGGGAGATTTCAGTTGGTTGGCTTAATTCTCTATGCTCTTCTGTCTCTTCAACTTCATCAGGTTCTTCTACAACTTCCTCTGTAATATGCTCTTGACCATCAATTATTGTCACTTTCTTTATTATTCTTCTCGTCTTCTTGATGATTCGATGAGAAACATGCTCAATGACAGCTGTTAATGATGATTGTGTAATGTCAGGATATTGTTCAAGTGTCGTCTTTTCATCTGGTTTCAATATTATGTCATGTGATCCTTTGATACTCCATTGAGGCTCATCATCAATAATTTCTTGATTGATAACTTGATGAGTTGTTTTTGTAAGTTTTTTAACAATAATTTTCTTATTACCTTCAGGATCAACAATAATTTCTGTTGTTGTTTCATCTGGTTCAACTACAGTTGTCTCAAAATGCTTTGGAATATTTTTCAATACTAATTCTGACGCTCGCTTTGCATCACCAACATGACCACGAACGTATTTTGCCTCAACTGTAATGTTTTTGTCGTCTTCGGTGCCTTCTTCAGAGACGCTTGGCATGTTGTAAATTTGAATAGTCTCACCTTCAGCACCTATTGATTGAATTATCATGAAGTTATCTGTGGACGATGTAGCGGGTGTTGTTTGTGTCGATTGCGTTTCTTGTGCAGGTTTTGACTCAGAAATTTCTCTTGCTTCAATTTCTTGTTGTCGAATGATTTCTGGCTCAATTGTGTCTGGTTCATCAGCATGGTCTATGAAATATTTGAAGATGTCTTGATTTTCACGAATTATTTCGATATTTGTATTAAGTCCAATCATTAATTGCTCAATCATTTTTTGTAAATCACTATCAGGTTCTTGTGTAGATTGACATTCTGCACCAATATCGTTTACTACTTTTTTCTTCTCTTCCAGTTGATCAATCAAAGTTTGAAGTTCTTTAATTTTATTTTCAGCATCTTCTTTATTTTTCACTTGTCCATCAAAATTGTTGAGTTTTGTAATAATTGTTTGCAACCATTCTTCGATGTTTATTAAAATTGTTCTGTACTTTTCAACATCCATATTTTGCCTTGCATGAAGTGCTTTTGCTTCCTACAAATAAAAGGTATAAATTTAATTCATATTTTAAAACTAAAATTATTTTTTGTAACTTACATTTGTCACCAAAATTTGATGGTTTGTTCTCAAGATCAATGAATCAAGTTTTCCTTTCAGTGACATTAAGTTATTCTTGAGATCATCATTTGAAATTAACTCACTCTTGGTAATTAAATCATTCATATCAGTTGAGTATGTATCAAGTTTCTTTGATAAGGCCTATTAATAAAAAATTTAATAAATTTTTATAAATATTAAAAATTTTGAAAAAATTAAGAAATGTGAACTTAAGTGATATAAATTTTGATAATTTTCATAAAATAGTTTGAAAAATAATTTTTGCAATCTCTTTAAAATTTAAAGGAAAATAAAAATTTTAATTACTTACAGTTAAAGTTTCAAGCATTTGATCAAGATTTTTTCTTGGCATTTGCTCTAGATCAGTCGATGCACTTAAAATGAGGTCTAACAATTTTTGTCCTTCCTCTTCTAATGAAATCTAATAGAGATCAAAAAATTGTGTTATTAATACATGGAATCAGTAGTTAAAATGAGAGACAAAATGGTAAAAAAAAACAGTTAAAGCATTGACAATGAAAAGATAAATAGAAGGAATGGAAATGAATTTTAGAGTTTTTAAAGCGTTTAACTTGAATTGCTGAAAAACATTGTGTTTTGAAATGCAAGTTGTTAAGTGCAGTAGTTTTCAACAATTCTACTTTTTTGTTGTTTTCCAATTTCAATTCAGAAAATCATGCACACAAAAATTATTAAAATAAAGTTGTTTTGGAGTGTAGTGTTATGATATGTAGGAGCATTTTGTAGGTTTTGGCAACGTCACACGTAGTAAAAGTATTTTCTTAATGTGTTTTTTTGTGATTTGTAGCAATGTTGGTAGGTAGGTAAGAAGGTTAAGATTAAAACAAAGAGTAAAATGAAAAACGATAGCGCGGAGGTTTGACTACTTAATATAGAAAAAAAATTGCCCTAGTGAAATTTTGATATTAAATAAAAAACTTCCGTATAAAATATTCAAACCTCACGCAAATGCAACATAAAACACTTGTTCACCTTTAACTTGCATACCAAATTAGCTTCATTCTCAGGAGAGAAGTGATCGGCTTCGTTTTGGTCGTCGACAACAACAAATGTGGATGTAGTGGGAGATGTTTGGGATGGGTTGGAAATTTTAGATTCTTTCGTATCGGTTTGTGCTTCAACAAAATTAACACTTGTGCTATCAGAAACTAAAACATCTTTCGTTATTTCGTCAATATGACTTTTAAAAATTTCTACAATGCCTTCTGAAGGCTTTTCATCAACTGGACCTAAATCCTCAGTAATTTCATTCTTTATAGATATGAAAATTTCTTGCAAAATCACATTAGTATCTAATCCCTTAACTTCTTTATTATCTACCGGTAAAACACTAGATAAATTCGCTTCATTTATCACATCATCAGCAGTCTTTAAAACTAATTGACTAATTGATAACTTTTCACTTGCACTCTTTTCATCAGAGTGACCTACGACATCAGCATAAGTCTGATCTAATTCATTTTTCTCAACTGATACACGATGGAAGACACTTAATAAATTATCACTTGCTTGTTGCTCAGTAGTTTGAGGTGTCTTTGTTTCTTTTCCTTATTTTTTCTTGGAACTTGAATTTCTCTTTTGCTCTTTACTTGAGTCATCTGTCACCTCTGTTTCACAATTTCGATTGGTTCACTGACTGTGTCTAATTGTGTAATTGGTTCAGATTCACTAGGATTTGTTCAGTAGAATCTTGTTGTGGTCTCAATAAAGACATTTTCTGATATTGGTTCATTGTCATTTTCATCATGAATGATATCAGTCACTTCTTTTGATGGCAATTCAATTGGTTCACTCGAAGTATCAAATCTTTCTGTAGAATGAAAGTTTGTGTGATTGTTTTATATCAACACGCTGATCTTTGACTATTTCAGTTTTCAAAGCATCAGTTTTCAGGCATTTCATTAGATGAATTTCAATTGGTTCACTGACTGTGTCTAGTTGAGTTATTGGCTCAGATTTTACTGAATCTTCTTCAATAACTTGAGATGTCTCACTAATTATATATTCTCTGATAGGTTCATTATCTGTCTCATCATGAATGATTCTGAGATTTCTGATGATGGCAATTCTATTGGCTCACTTGATGTATGAATTTCTTGCGGCAAACTTTCTTCAATAACTTTTGTGATTTCAGTTGTAATGAAAGTTTGAGTTATTGTACTAGTATCATCTTTTTGTGATTTACTTTCGGGTGCAGATGTGCTTTCAACCTTTTCAATTGATCAGAAAAGCTCTTCATGAGGTTCTTGTGGCAAGCTTTCAGTCGTTTGATCTTCAGATACTTCCACACTTGATTTTTTCTATAGCTTTCTTTTCTTTTTGATGATCTTTCTTGTTGTGACTCATTTTCGACTTTTTCTGGCAATTTTTGAATTTCTGTGATCGGTGCAATCAAAAGTTTTTTCTCATCAGTTTTTGATATTTTTTTCAGTGACAGTTGTGTCATCAGTTTTAGGTTCATATTTTGATACATTTTCATTGTCAACTTTCGATTCTTGCAAAGTTTCATCAGGATGGCCTACGACATCAGCATAAGTCTGATCTAATTCATTTTTCACAACTGATAACACGATGGAAGACACCTAATAAATTATCACTTGCTTGTTGCTCAGTAGTTTGAGGTGTCTTTGGTTTCTTTCCTTATTTTTCTTGAACTTGAATTTCTCTTTTGGCTCTTACTTGAGTCATCTGTCACCTCTGTTTCATCAATTTCGATGGTTCACTGACTGTGTCTAATTGTGTAATTGGTTCAAATTCACTAGGAATTTGTTCAGTAGAATCTTGTGTGGTCTCAATAAAGACATTTTCTGATATTGGTTCATTGTCATTTTCATCATGAATGATATCAGTCACTTCTTTTGATGGCAATTCAATTGGTTCACTCGAAGTGTCAAATCTTTCTGTAGTAATGAAAGTTTGTGTGATTTGTTGTTATATCAACACGCTGATCTTTGACTATTTCAGTTTTCAAAGCATCAGTTTCAGGCATTTCATTAGATGAAATTTCAATTGGTTCACTGACTGTGTCTAATTGTGTAATTGGTTCAGATTCACTAGGAATTTGTTCAGTAGAATCTTGTGTGGTCTCAATCAAGACATTTTCTGATATTGGTTCATTGTCATTTTCATCATGAATGATATCAGTCACTTCTTTTGATGGCAATTCAATTGGTTCACTTGAAGTGTCAAATCTTTCTGTAGTAATGAAAGTTGTGTGATTGTTGTTATATCAACACGCTGATCTTTGACTATTTCAGTTTTCAAAGCATCAGTTTCAGGCATTTCATTAGATGAAATTTCGATTGGTTCACTGACTGTGTCTAAATGTGTAATTGGCTCAGATTTACTAGGAATTTGTTCAGTAGAATCTTGTTGGTCTCAATCAAGATATTTTCTCTGATAGGTTCATTATCTGTCTCATCATGAATGATATAGTCACTTCTTTTGATGGCAATCTTATGGTTCACTTGATGTATGAATTTCTTGCGGCAACTTTCTTCAATAACTTTTGTGATTTCAGTTGTTAATGAAAGTTTGAGTTATTGTTACTAATATCATCTTTTTGTGATTTACTTTCGGGTGCAGATGTGCTTTCAACCTTTTCAATGATTCAGAAGCTCTTCATGAGGTTCTTGTGGCAAGCTTTCAGTCGTTTGAACATCAGATACTTCCACACATGATTTTTTCTTATGCTTTCTTTTCTTTTTTGATGATCTTTCTTGTTGTGACTCATCTTTTTACTTTTTCTGGTAATTTTTTGAATTTCTGTGATCGGTGCAATCAAAAGTTTTTCTTCATCAGTTTTTGATATTTCAGTGACAGTTGTGTCATCAGATTTAGGTTCATATTTTGATACATTTTCATTGTCAACTTTCGATTCTTGCAAAGTTTCATCAGGATGGCCAACGACATCAGCATAAGTCTGATCTAATTCATTTTCACAACTGATACACGATGGAAGACACTTAATAAATTATCACTTGCTTGTTGCTCAGTAGTTTGAGGTGCTTTGGTTTCTTTTCCTTATTTTTCTTGAACTTGAATTTATCTTTTGGCTCTTTACTTGAGTCATCTGTCACCTCTGTTTCATCAATTTCGATTGGTTCACTGACTGTGTCTAATTGTGTAATTGGTTCAGATTTACTAGGAATTTGTTCAGTAAAATCTTGTGTGGTCTCAATAAAGACATTTTCTGATATTGGTTCATTGTCATTTTCATCATGAATGATATCAGTCACTTTCTTTGATGGCAATTCAATTGGTTCACTCGAAGTGTCAAATCTTTCTGTAGTAATGAAAGTTTGTGTGATTGTTGTTATATCAACACGCTGATCTTTGACTATTTCAGTTTTCAAAGCATCAATTTCAGGCATTTCATTAGATGAAATTTCGATTGGTTCACTGACTGTGTCTAATTGTGTAATTGGTTCAGATTCACTAGGAATTTGTTCAGTAGAATCTTGTGTGGGTCTCAATCAAGACATTTTCTGATATTGGTTCATTGTCATTTTCATCATGAATGATATCAGTCACTTCTTTTGATGGCAATTCTATTGGTTCACTTGAAGTGTCAAATCTTTCTGTAGTAATGAAAGTTTGTGTGATTGTTGTTATATCAACACGCTGATCTTTGACTATTTCAGTTTTCAAAGCATCAGTTTCAGGCATTTCATTAGATGAAATTTCAATTGGTTCACTGACTGTGTCTAGTTGAGTTATTGCTCAGATTTTACTGAATCTTCTTCAATAACTTGAGATGTCTCACTAATTATATATTCTCTGATAGGTTCATTATCTGTCTCATCATGAATGATATTAGTCACTTCTTTTGATGGCAATCTTATTGGTTCACTTGATGTATGAATTTCTTGCGGCAAACTTTCTTCAATAACTTTTGTGATTTCAGTTGTAATGAAAGTTTGAGTTATTGTACTAATATCATCTTTTTGTGATTTACTTTCGGGTGCAGATGTGCTTTCAACCTTTTCAATTGATTCAGAAAGCTCTTCATGAGGTTCTTGTGGCAAGCTTTTCAGTCGTTTTGATCATCAGATACTTCCACACTTGATTTTTTCTTATGCTTTCTTTTTCTTTTTTGATGATCTTTCTTTTTGTGACTCATCTTTGACTTTTTCTGGTATATTTTGAATTTCTGTGATCGGTGCAATCAAAAGTTTTTCTTCATCAGTTTTTGATATTTCAGTGACAGTTGTGTTCATCAGATTTTAGGTTCATATTTTGATACATTTTCATTGTCAACTTTCGATTCTTGCAAAGTTTCATCAGGATGGCCTACGACATCAGCATAAGTCTGATCTAATTCATTTTTCACAACTGATACACGATGGAAGACACCTAATAAATTATCACTTGCTTGTTGCTCAGTAGTTTGAGGTGTCTTGGTTCTTTTCCTTATTTTTCTTGAACTTGAATTTTCTCTTTGGCTCTTTTACTTGAGTCATCTGTCACCTCTGTTTCATCAATTTCGATTGGTTCACTGACTGTGTTTAATTGTGTAATTGGTTCAGATTCACTAGGAATTTGTTCAGTAGAATCTTGTGTGGTCTCAATCAAGATATTTTCTCTGATAGGTTCATTGTCATTTTCATCATGAATGATATCAGTCACTTCTTTGATGGCAATTCAATTGGTTCACTTGAAGTGTCAAATCTTTCTGTAGTAATGAAAGTTTGTGTGATTGTTGTTATATCAACACGCTGATCTTTGACTATTTCAGTTTTCAAAGCATCAGTTTCAGGCATTTCATCAGATGAAATTTCAATTGGTTCACTGACTGTGTCTAGTTGAGTTATTGGCTCAGATTTTACTGAATCTTCTTCAATAACTTGAGATGTCTTACTAATTAATATATTCTCTGATAGGTTCATTATCTGTCTCATCATGAATGATTTCTGAGATTTCTGATGATGGCAATTCTATTGGCTCACTTGATGTATGAATTTCTTGCGGCAAACTTTCTTCAATAACTTTTGTGATTTCAGTTGTAATGAAAGTTTGAGTTATTGTACTAATATCATCTTTTTGTGATTTACTTTCGGGTGCAGATGTGCTTTCAACCTTTTCAATTGATTCAGAAAGCTCTTCATGAGGTTCTTGTGGCAAGCTTTCAGTCGTTTGATCATCAGATACTTCCACACTTGGTTTTTTCTTATGCTTTCTTTTCTTTTTTGATGATCTTTCTTGTTGTGACTCATCTTCGACTTTTTCTGGCAATTTTTGAATTTCTGTGATTGGGTGCAATCAAAAAGTTTTTCTTCATCAGTTTTGATATATTTCAGTGACAGTTGTGTCATCAGATTTAGGTTCATATTTTGATACATTTTCATTGTCAACTTTCGATTCTTGCAAAGTTTCATCAGGATGGCCAACGACATCAGCATAAGTCTGATCTAATTCATTTTTCACAACTGATACACGATGGAAGACACTTAATAAATTATCACTTGCTTGTTGCTCAGTAGTTTGAGGTGTCTTTGGTTTCTTTCCTTATTTTTCTTGAACTTGAATTTCTCTTTTGGCTCTTTACTTGAGTCATCTGTCACCTCTGTTTCATCAATTTCGATTGGTTCACTGACTGTGTCTAATTGTGTAATTGGTTCAGATTACTAGGAATTTGTTCAGTAGAATCTTGTGTGGTCTCAATAAAGACATTTTCTGATGTTGGTTCATTGTCATTTTCATCATGAATGATATCAGTCACTTCTTTTGATGGCAATTCTATTGGTTCACTTGAAGTGTCAAATCTTTCTGTAGTAATGAAAGTTTGTGTGATTGTTGTTATATCAACACGCTGATCTTTAACTATTTCAGTTTTCAAAGCATCAGTTTCAGGCATTTCATTAGATGAAATTTCGAATTGGTTCACTGACTGTGTCTAGTTGAGTTATAGGCTCAGATTTTACTGAATCTTCTTCAATAACTTGAGATGTCTCACTAATTATATTTTCTCTGATAGGTTCATTATCTGTCTCATCATGAATGATTTCTGAGACTTCTTTTGATGGCAACTCAATTGGTTCACTTGATGTAATAATTCCTGTGGCAAATTTTCTTCAAAACCCTTGTATTTTTGTTCGTGACAATTGTTTAATGCTTTCAACTAATATGTTATTGCTCTCAATTTTCTTTTTCATTTTCCTCTTGCGCAATTTCATGTTTAGTCAATTCTAAAATATCTCGTCTTACATTTTCTGGTAAAATTTTCGTACTTTTGTACCATTTCAATTTGATCCATGGTTCACTTTCAGATATTTGCAATTTTGATTCAGTTATTTCACGATTTCTAATGGCGCTTTCATCTGATTTTCTTTTAATGATTGAGAGTCTTGAACGCTTTCTTTTCTGTTTAATTCAACCTTACTTGTTCGTCAAGATGGCCAACAAACATTCGCATAAGTCTGATCTAATTCATTTTTCACAACTGATACACGATGGAAGACACTTAATAAATTATCACTTGCTTGTTGCTCAGTAGTTTGAGGTGTCTTTGGTTTCTTTTCCTTATTTTTCTTGAACTTGAATTTCTCTTTTGGCTCTTTACTGAGTCATCTGTCACCTCTGTTTCATCAATTTCGATTGGTTCACTGACTGTGTCTAATTGTGTAATTGGTTCAGATTTACTAGGAATTTGTTCAGTAGAATCTTGTGTGGTCTCAATAAAGACATTTCTTGATATGGTTCATTGTCTATTTCATCATGAATGATATCAGTCACTTCTTTTGATGGCAATTCAATTGGTTCACTCGAAGTGTCAAATCTTTCTGTAGTAATGAAGTTTGTGTGATTGTTGTTATATCAACACGCTGATCTTTGACTATTTCAGTTTTCAAAGCATCAGTTTCAGGCATTTCATTAGATGAAATTTCAATTGGTTCACTGACTGTGTTCATTATCTGTCTCGTCATGAATGATGTCTATAACGTCTGATGATGTCGATTCTATTGGCTCACTTGATGTATGAATTTCTTGCGGTAAACCTTCAATAATTTTTGATTGTTTATCTGGTGTCGATAAAGTTGAGCCTGGCATTTTTTCAAGTCCTGATGTTCTCTCAAAAGTCTTTTCTCTCAAAATATTTGTTTCAGTTGATGTGAATGTGTCTTCCTTTTGTGACTCGGTTTTTGTTTCATTTTCTTGTTCTAAACTTATGAAGGTTTGTGTAATTGAACTTATATCAGATTTTTTGTCTGAATTTTCAACGCTTTGTTTCTTTTTAGGCTTTTTTGTTTTCTTTGATGCTTTTTCTTGAGACAATTCAGATTCAATTTTTTCATCTTTTTCAGTTAGAATATTTTTTGTTGATCCAGTGGTCTGAGTAGTAGTAAAATTAGTTGACGGTAATGCACCATCTTTTATTAATTCAGACCTCACATCTACAATAATATTTTTATCTGATGGGCTTGATTTTAAAATTTCTTCGTCAGATTTTTCCACGCTTGTCTTTTCCTTGTGTTTTTCGATTTTCTTTGATGATCTTTCTTGTGATTTCTCTATTGGCTTTTCTTCGACAGTTGAAATTTCAACAATTTCAGATGGTTCAATATTTTTTAGAGTAGTTGTTTCCTCAGTATTTTTACCACTTGCTTTCTTTTTGTTTTTTCTGGATTTCTTCGAGGCTCTTTCTGGTTCTTTTGTTTCATCTTTTAATGAAACTTCTTCAATTAGTTTAATACTTTCAACTGTTGCCAAACTTAATTCAGGTTGTAATTGTTCATCTGGCGACTCAAAACTAGATTTTTTCTTTTGTTTTTTGTCCCTTTTTGATGACTTTATAGTTGACATTTCTTCCTTAGTGACAGTTTCTTCTTGCTGCGGTGATACATCTTCATGTGTTTGATGTAATTGCGATTTAGTTTCAAATGGAACATTCTCAAAACGAGGAGATTTTATTGGTCTTGTTTCTTTATTTTCATGGAAGTATTCAAAAGGTGGTGATCCATCATTTTTCTTAAAATCATATTCGAAATGAGGTATTTTTGGATCGGGAAATTCCTCCACAAAAGAACGTCTGACTTGTCTGACTTCAACTTGTATTGGTGGAGAAATTCTCTCTTTTGCCTGCGCCATTTGCCTTGCATTGTTTTCTGCAAGTACTTGTGCATAAGTTTTATTCTTGCTCCATACATTCGGTGAGTCTGAACGTTCAAAATCTACGGTCATAGATGGTGGTTCATAAATTTCTTGGTGCTGCTGTTGTAGTTTTGGTTGTGGTTTTGATTTGTCAGTTTTATAATGTTTTTCTTTCTTTTTTATTGGCTTTGATACCTCATCGATTTGTTCGATTTCCTCCATTATTGTTCTAATGTCGACATCTTCATTACCAGCTGTTAATTCAATTTCTACTTCTGAAGGTTGAATAAATTCAAACTGTAAACTTTCACTTTCAACAATTTTAGGTGATTTGTCTCTTTCTATTTCCTTTTTAATTGTGCTTTGCGATATTTGATCATTTCTTATAACTTTGCCATCGGCACCAAGTACTTCAGCATATGTTTTATCATATGAAATACATGGGTGTTGTGTTGCAACAGGATGGAAGATTTCAGTGAATGATTCAGTCAAGATTGGAGCTATTGGTTCTGGTGTTTTTGGTTTCTTCTGACCTTTTTGTTTCTTATAAGGCTTCGAATTTGGATCTTTATTGTCTTTTTTTCCTTTCTTTTTCATTTTAGGTGATACAGCTGGTGATGTTTCATTTTCTTGATCTTCATATGAAATTGTTTCAATTGTTTGACTTTCTATTGGTTTTGATTCTTCAATTACTTTTGTTATTTCTTCAGCTATATTTTGAGGTTCTCTTATAATAACTGGTTCATCAACAATTTCAACACTTAGCTTCTTTTTATGCTTTTTGGTTTTCTTTGATGATCTTGTGTCTTGTTGATCATGTTCAACTTTTTTAGGAACTATTTCTTGTTTAGTATCTAATTTTGATTTCACTTCATCTGACTCTTGTTGTGACACTGATTCAGAGATTTGTTCAGTTACATTAATGAATTCTTTTTGGGGTGTTTGAGACGAATTATCTTCAATAATTTTCATTTCATCAGTTTCTATAAAAGTTTGGGCTATATTGACTAATGTATCAATAGTTGGTTCTTCAATAATTGGAATTTTCAAAGCATCAGTTTCAGGCATTTCATCAGATGAAATTTCAATTGGTTCACTGACTGTGTCTAGTTGAGTTATAGGCTCAGATTTTACTGAATCTTCTTCAATAACTTGAGATGTCTCACTAATTATATTTTCTCTGATAGGTTCATTATCTGTCTCATCATGAATGATTTCTGAGATTTCTGATGATGGCAATTCTATTGGTTCACTTGATGTATGAATTTCATGCGGCAAACTTTCTTCAATAACTTTTGTGATTTCAGTTGTAATGAAAGTTTGAGTTATTGTACTAATATCATCTTTTTGTGATTTACTTTCGGGTGTAGATGTGCTTTCAACCTTTTCAATTGATTCAGAAAGCTCTTCATGAGGTTCTTGTGGCAAGCTTTCAGTCGTTTGATCATCAGATACTTCCACACTTGGTTTTTTCTTATGCTTTCTTTTCTTTTTTGATGATCTTTCTTGTTGTGACTCATCTTCGACTTTTTCTGGTAATTTTTCAATTTCTGTGATCGGTGCAATCAAAAGTTTTTCTTCATCAGTTTTTGATATTTCTGTGACAATTGTGTCATCAGATTTAGGTTCATATTTTGATACATCTTCATTGTCAACTTTCGATTCTTGCAAAATTTCATCAGGATGGCCAACAACATCAGCATAAGTCTGATCTAATTCATTTTTCACAACTGATACACGATGGAAGACACTTAATAAATTATCACTTGCTTGTTGCTCAGTAGTTTGAGGTGTCTTTGGTTTCTTTTCCTTATTTTTCTTGAACTTGAATTTCTCTTTTGGCTCTTTACTTGAGTCATCTGTCACCTCTGTTTCATCAATTTCAATCGGTTCACTGACTGTGTCTAATTGTGTAATTGGTTCAGATTCACTAGGAATTTGTTCAGTAGAATCTTGTTTGGTCTCAATAAAGACATTTTCTGATATTGGTTCATTGTCATTTTCATCATGAATGATATCAGTCACTTCTTTTGATGGTAATTCAATTGGTTCACTTGAAGTGTCAAATCTTTCTGTAGTTATGAAAGTTTGTGTGATTGTTGTTATGTCAAAGGAATTTAAGTTTACATCAAGCTGATTTTTAGGAATTTCAGGTTTTGATTTATCAGCTTCAGGTATTTCATCTGTCGAAATTTCAATAGGTTCACTGATTGTGTCTAATAATTGAGCTTTAGACTCAGATTTGACTGGAATTTCTTCTATAATTTGGAATGTCTCAGTAGTGATAGATTCTGAGATAATTTCATTATCACTCCGAAAATGAATTATTTCAGAAGTCTCTGTTGATGGAAACTCAATTGGATCACTTGTAACAAAACCTTCGGTTAAAATGAATGTTTGAGTTATATTTTCAATATCGAGCCTTTCTTCGACTTTATTATCTTCAGAAGGTTCATTTATTATTTCAAATTCTTCGTCTGATTTCGTTATTTCTTGTTGAATTTCTTTATTTTCAACTGTTAAAGTATCAATTGGTTTCTCATCATTTGTTGGTGCTTCCAAAATAACAAAATCATCATCGTCATCACTTTTCCTATGCTCATCAAATTGTTTTACTGAACCGTTTGCTTTTTTACTCACAACTATTGTCTCTTTTGTCACTATTGTTTGAATCACAATATTTTCTTTCAGTTCATTAGAAATTTCACTTTCAGGAATTTCCTCGTCTTTAATCTTGATTATTTGTTTTATTGTCTCAATTTCATAAGGAGGCTCATCAATAATTTCAGTTCCTTTGGTCTCACTTTGCTCTTGTGTTTCAAGTATAATTTCTTTTAACAAAACTTCAATTTCATCATCATCATCATCAAGTGATTTATTATTGGTTGTGATTGATTCTTCAGATACTTCTTCATTTGTTTGAGTCTCAATCATTGGCTTTTCATTTATGGAAATTATTTCAATTTCATCGTCAATTGCTTGCTTTTGTTCACGTGCTTGTAATTCATTAAAATTTCTTTCCGCACGATTTAAGTCAAGAATATTATAAAAACTGACTTCGTGCCATAAAATTTCCTCAATTGGAACTATTTTGACTAATGTTTCAATTATTTTATTTTCTTCCGGTTTAGAAATTTCAATTTTTTTCAATTGAGAAGTTTGAGTAACTTCCATTATTGGCTCTTCAATTGTAGATATAAAATCAACTTCATCTTTATGCTCCTCAATCGACGCTAAACTTTGTTTTACTAAATATTCATTGAATTGTGTTTCAGCTCGTTTCAAGTCAAGAATGTTATAATAATGACAGCTCTCATACCATAAAATTTCTTCCAGTGTTGGTTTTTCATCTACTATAATTTCTTCAATTCTTTCAGTTATGATAGGAACATTTTCTTTATAAGTTTCTTCTTCAATAACATGTGTATCATCAGTTTGGGATTTAGATAAATTTTGTTCTTCTTTTAAGTCGTTTGCCAATTTTTCCCTCACAATAAACTCATTGTAATTTGTTTCAGCTCTATTAAATGCGAGAATATCATAAGAGCTGGCTTCGTGCCACAAAACATCTTCAATTTTCATATCATGAGCTTTTAAATCTTGCAATAATTCATTTTCATTTAATTTCGTTTCATTTTCAATATCATTTCGTTCTACATCCGCAACCTTAACATGCTCAACGTTAATATTTTCAGTTAAATTTTGAATTTCAGATTTAGAATAAAGTGCTTCATCTTCAATAGTGATCGAATTAATGGGTTCTAATGATTGGTTACTTCTTACACCTAAATGTTCTGCGTCATTAAGTTTTTGATAATCAAAATGCGGCACATCTTCATAATACCATAAATTACTACTACCAACAACATGTTTACTCTTTTCCTCATCAATCTTTTTCCCCTTCTCAACTTTTTCTTCTATCGCCAAATTGTTGTTAATTAATGTGTGCAAATTTTTAGTGTCAGTGTTTGTTTGGGTTAATAAATTTTTTTCTGTGCCAATTTGCGTGATTTCGGATGAAATTGTGTTAGTTACCACCTGACCTATGTCATTGTTATTAATTTTAGGTTCTATTTGTAATGTTTTTGGGGTTTCTAAAATTACGTGAGTCACAGCTCTCGTTCCATCTTCTTCCGTTAAAGGTAAGTCATCTAATGCACTTTTAGCATCTTCAATTTTCCTCACAATTGTTTCTGTAATCGATTTTATGCGATCAATATTTTTTTCTGGCTGCTTTTCAATTAATTCTTTCTCTAAGTCGAAAGTAATTGTCTCGGGCAATTCATCAACACGTGCCTGTGTATTTTCAATTTTCTCAATAATATTTAATGTTATGGTCTGAATCTTTTCGTGAGTTTCTTTCGTTATTTTTTCAATGAGCTCATCATTCGGAGAGGTGCTAATTACTTGCTGTTGTGGTGGGCTTACAATACTTTTAATATCTGGCACGCTCTCATGTTCTACTGGTACGAATTTACTAAGCGTTTCCTCAATCATTTCTACATTATCGTCATTAAAATCTTCGCCCTTTGGCCCTTGTTTTTTCGATTTACTACCAATGAGTGATTCTGTAGTGGAAATATCATGCTCAATTTTTGGTGTGTCTGCATCGACTACAAATGAAATTTCTAATTTGCCCTGAATCATCACCTCATCTTCGGATGTGTCGGTATATTCTTGAATATTTTCCAAATGTCTTTCACTCTCTACCTTTTCTGATTTTACTTCTTGTGTCAATATAACGTCTCTGTCTGTTGGAAAGTCCATATATCTGTCAATGACTGTGTCGAGTGTAGTAGTCGAAACTGATTCACATTCATTTTCCTCATTCATTCGCTCATCAGCCAAAAACTCTGGCTGTAATTTTACTTTTTCAATGCTTGTTGAAACATTTTCAATTGTCACACCCTGAACATCTTTTTCCTGTGGCTTATCAACTTTCACAGCATAGACTTGAGGTAATGACAAATGAAGTTGTTGAACGGGAATTTTATTGACGGCTTCATGTTCAATTAAAATAATTCGTTTCATTTTTTTACTATCAATATTACTGCGACCGCTAGTTTTTGTCACACCTCCACCTTCTGTTTTCTTCTTTTCATGCTTTTTGCCGTCACCTTTTCGTCTAGGACGGCTAGAATCGTTCACATCATCACCACTTATGCTTGAACTACTTGATCCAGCTCCCTCAAAGGTCTGTTTGCCTTGCGAAGTAATGATCTTATCAGATGTTTCAGTATAAGCGCGCTTCGTGGTTTTATGTTTTCTTTTTGGCTTTGCACCAGTTAGCTCTTCTTTTACTGTTGTGGTTGTTTGAGTAACAACAATTGGGTCTTGTCTAACGTTAACCTTTTGTTCTGGCATTAAATTTCCACCAGTAAAACCTTTCATTCCTTTTAATATTGCCGCATATGATCGATTATCAACCTCA
Source organism: Polypedilum vanderplanki (assembly GCA_018290095.1). NCBI lineage: Eukaryota > Metazoa > Arthropoda > Insecta > Diptera > Chironomidae > Polypedilum > Polypedilum vanderplanki. The sequence continues at coordinate 17,367,277 of CM031380.1, read as the reverse complement.
GAAGTGGTTTCAGTAGGTCGCACTTCACTTGGATCACTTTTGACAATTTTCTCATCAGTTTTTATGACTTCTTCAACATTTACTGGCTCTTTGACTTCTTTATGACGAATATGTGACTTTTTAATTTTCTTTTCTTTTGACTTCATACTTTCATCAAATTTCTTCAAAGATTGAACTATTTTTTCTTCAGTTTTCGCCACATTTTCATCAACCTGCATCTGACTAGATGAACTTTGCAGCTGTGGTTGTGGTTGGGGCAAATTCCAGACATTTCCAACTGGTGACTTACTCTGGTGGAATTTAATTCGTCCCATGACCACATCAGCATATGTCCAGTTAATTGGTGATGTATTACTATCACGATTCACATTCAAAATTGAATAGTGCTCAAGATTTTGTGGATCCAATTCAACCAATTTAGAGGAAATCAAATTAATCTGATGGACAAGAGCCGCCAGGTTATTACGTTGAGCCTGTTGTTAAAATTACGCAAGAAATGTTTGTTAAATTTTCAAAAGCGCAAAATAATAAATTTGATTTAATGGAAATGATGATATTTTTATTCAAATGAAGAAACCCATAAAGCGATAGAAGAGAAAGAGGAGGGAGAAAATTTTTGATTGACTTTTTTCCGCTTGTTTTTTTCGCATGAAAATTAAAATAAGTAAATAAAAAAAGAAAGAGAGTTTGGCTGCGATCTAAATATATTTTATGCGATCGGTTTCCACTCTTTTATTTTCCAATAATAAAAAAATACTTTAAAAATTTTTTAGTATTTTCACAATAAAATTTCTCGATTTTCCAGATTAGTCGATAAAATAAATATTTTCCATATATATATGTAGTTATTTATGTGTAATGTGTATTTGACAAAAAAAAAATAAATTCATCCGTTTCTAATATTTAGCACTTCTATTTCATCTGGTGTACCACGCTTAATAATAATTTTAATATGTTCTTTCAATTTCTTTATGCTATCTGTTATATTTTTAATTCGATCCTTTGAAGACTAATTTTTAAAAAAAAAAATTTAATTTTTAACGATATTTATATTTAAAAAATATCGGTATTTATTTTGAAGCACAATAATGATTTTACCGATTACGAAATTAATTTTAAGGATAAGATAAAGGAGAAGTGTGTTTTGTGTAAAATGTGTAGAAAAGAAAAAGAGAGAAAATGATAAGAAGAAAATTTAATTACTGTGTTCTATTTTAAAATTAAAGTGAGGAGGAATATAAGTGTATTTTGTGCAGTTTCTTATTTCATATACTAAAAAATTTAATCTATCTCTAAAACGACATTAAATTTTAAAAATTTTTACTGCTCTCGTATTTTTACATCACAGCCATTGTTTATAAAAGAATGATAAAAATAAATTCAAATTATTTTTACAGCCGGCTTTAATTTTTGCTCCAATAATAAGACTTTACTATAAAGCATGATTTCTCAGAAAAATAAAATAAGGCAACCATTTACCCAGAATTGTAAAATGAATAAATAAAAATGTATATTTATATAGAGATAGAATTGATGATTACAAAAAATAGTAAAGTAGTGCAAAAAAGAATTTTTATCATGAGAAATTTAAGACTCAAATTCTCGTGAATAAAGATGAGAATGGTTCTATGTGTATGTGGTTAAGAAAAAAGTGGTGTGTCAATGAAATGACTCCTACCTGGATTTTCTCGATTGACTCTGCTTGATCTGGTGTCATCGACTTCAGCAATTGTTCTTCCTGTGCCAACTTTTGTTTCAGCATTTGAATATCATGTTGATATTTGTCGATCTGCAAGAGTGACTTCTCAAGATCTCCAATTTGACTAGCAACTTGCTGATAGAATTGATCCAATTGCTGTATGACTGCCGAGTATTCATCATTCATTTCTTTCTCGCATGACAATTCAGTACGGAAGTGCACCTATGTGGGAGAATGAATAAGTGAGAAAAGATCAAAGTTAGAAAGAGTTGATGATTTTTTAAAAAATAAAGCTTATAGAATGAGTAATTTTACTTGAAGTTTCTCAAACGAAAGAGTTATCTTTGTCTTCTGTGTTTTAATATCCGAAAGAGTCTTTTCCAAATAATTAAATTGATCGCGTAGTGGTCGATTTCGATACTGTGGTGAGTCAAAACTCGCTTGAAGCTTTTGAATCCACGTGAAGACATCTCTAATCTTTTTATCGTATTGCTCCCATTCTTCTGTTAATTCCAACAGTAATGTATTCTAATTAAAGAGGAAAAAAAATATTTAAAAAATCCTAAAACATTATTTTTATACAAAACTTTTACCCTTTTAATAAGTATCGTTTCAATTTCCAATTTCAAATTTTCCGATTCATGTAATTTTTCCTTTAGGCTATCGACAATTTTGTAATCTGATATTTCATCCAAAAATTTGTTCATATCACTAAGATTTTGTGTTATTGATTTGATGCTGTTCAATGTTATCTATTTATAGATTTTTTGAGTTGTGCAATTGCGTCGTCGTTGATTGTTGGCAGGAATGAATGAAACGCAAAAGAGGGAAAAGAGAAAGAATTGATCGTAAATTTTTAGGGTAAACATACAGAAGAGAGTGAAATCAGCATTAAGAAATAGCAAATTATTGATTGTTAAATAATAAACACATAAATTTTAAGCCACGCACACACCAGCCGTATCTCTTTCCTTGTCGTGTGCTATGTTATAGTAAATGATTTATCATAACATATTCGTTAATAGGTCAAGGTAACAATCTGTGACAGTCGTAAGGAAAAAAATTGTGTTTCATTAAATAGAAAAATATTTTTTTCTTTCTCCCTTTTGTGTCTACTGTACATATAACAGTAAAAAAAGAGAGAAAAAAATTTAGCTTGTGCTTTGCCTTGAACTTTTAAGACCGGTTCTTTCCGTTCAGCGAAAGTGACTCTTTTAATTTGAAATCTTCTAAGATAGGAACTATTTTGGTCGTTCAAGGTTGAAGAAGTGTATTTTTGTGTGTCTACAAATTAATGCGCAATTTATTTGCTTTCGTAACTCTACGGTTATACTTTCACTTTTTTATGTAGAAGCAGATGTTTTTATCGATTTTACAATTTTCGTAAAACTGACAGACTAATATCTCGTCAATTAGATAAATCTTTAGATAAATAAATCTGTCAATGCGTAAGTTCAATTAGTAATTTCGTAATCTATTAATCGACATAGAAGATGATGAGTGCTTTTTCTTCTTCTATGTACACATACTGCCAATCACCTTCAATTCTGATAGGTAAACATTCCATTCAGTGTTTATATTTTTAGCGCATAAACCGAAAAAATGCCGATTAAAAATTATCAGTTGTTGTATGAAATATACCGTCATTTGTAAGTTTATCAGTAATTGTTATAAATGGTATTAAAATTGAAAGAGATATGACTAATATCAGTGGCATTAAACTTGTGTTTTTAAAACCGCAAACTTACAGAATATTCATTCAGTTTTGCCTTTGCTTCCTGCTGATTATTAATTTTCAATTCTTGACCAACAAAAATTTTCTTCTCGATTGCCCAGTTGATGATAATTTGATAAAGTTCCATAAATTTAGTCCATGCGTCCACAACGTTGTCAATGATTGTCTTCTGGTCGTCTAGTAGTTTAAATACATATTCAAGTCTTGATTTGGTTTCGTCTATTGTTTGTCTAATCGTAAAGGCCTCATTTTCGTCCTGTGTTGATTCAATTATTGTCTGTCCGCTGCGTTTAGCAATGTCAAACCATTCAATTACTGTGGGTTTCTCTTGAACACTTTTATGGATGGTAATTTTGTATTCTAGTGGTTCATTGTAATGACTTTTGAATTTTTCTTCAACATCATTTATCCAATAATGAATTTTCTCAATATTTTGCAAATATTCATTGCGGACTGTTCTGGCCAATTTGAATGCTCTTTCGTATTCTTCCATTTTGTCTTGCAATTGTTCAACTTTAAGTTCTAAATTTTTCAAGTGAGTTGCAACTTCTGGCGTTACAAACTCTTCAAAATCTTTTAATGATCCCAATAATTTTTTGATTTCTGTGCTGTATGTTTGTAATTTATCTTTGATCTCGTCTACAATGTGTTGATTTTGATCAAAATCTTTAGGATATTGATTCAATTGTGTTAAATCCGCTTCGACCTTCTGTAATTCTGTATCTATTTGAATACAATTCTGTGATAAATCCTTGATGAATTCCAATATCTTCTTCGCTTGAATGTACTTTCCGTTTAATATGTTTGAAAGGCTGTTTTGTTAATGAGTAAGAGACAATAAATTAGTTAACGTTAAAAAGGAATGTGAGCATGACTGTATAGAAACTTGCATGCTGCCATCCATTTATATATGGCGACAATATTTTTAGACTCGAAATTAAGAAGAAGAAAAATTGCTGATTTTATTTCAATGCGAAACCCCTCAAATAACATAATTGGAGCTATGCCAGAAAATGAATAAGTTTGGCGCTCACACTTCTATTTATTTTCAGACAAATTTCGCTTTCTAAATTGTAGCAAAAGTGACCACGTGAGAGATTCCTTACCTATATATTTGCTCATCCAGCGCCTTCAATTTCTCTTTGATAGGACCCGCTGCCTCTTCACGCTCTTCTCTCAGAAACTCGAGAACTGGTTTCGCAAGTTTCTTTAAATTTTGATTTGATTTTTCAAAGTTTTTAATTTCTTCAATATATTGCTGCGAAATAAATAAACCAGAAATTTTAGTCAGTAAATATTTTTAGTCGTTCTGTTCTTTCTTCTTATTTTTTCTCTTTTCTCGCTAATTCTACACTCAAATCAATACTTATTTAATAAAAAAATGTTTCCAATTGCCCAGTGAGAATAGTTTTTGTATTTTCATTGTATGCGAAAGAATGCACGTAAGCAAATTTAAGATAGGCAAATGTGAAGATTGCCTCTGATTACTCGCATCTTATTTTCTCCATACACATATGTGTTTTGCAAATAAAAAATTATTTTCAAGTCATCCATAAAATAAAATAAAGTTTGTGTTTAGATTAAAAATGTTGCATATACGGAAATTTAAAGTCAGAGGTCGACTGACCTTCAATTTGTCAAGCGTAAATATTTTTACTCCAAAAAATGAATGATTCAATCAAATTGAGTCATCAAGAGCAACAGCAACATTCACATCTTTTAGAACGGAATAAAAAATGAAATAAGAAGAAGAAAGTTCGTGTCCAAAAATAACTATCCTAATGTTTTTTTCTCACTGGGCGGTCGGATCCATCTCTTACCAGTATATTGTTTTTCACGCTTTCAATTAACGATTGAGTTTTTTGCGAAAGCTCAATTTCTCCAACTTTTCCAGCTAATATTGATAAATCTTGTTCAAGACTGGTTATGCCTTCAACTAATTGTGACCAATTTTGGGAAATTGTTGATAACGTCTCAATTTGGTTATCAATAGAATTTATCGTATTAGTCCACTTCAAATTAATGTCCGTATTTTTATATTGTATCTTTTCGCGATTTGGTTGATCTGCGACATGCAATAATTTTTCCGTGAGCTGGTTAAATGCGACTATTTCTTGCTGTTGATCCTATGAATGAACAAAGAAAATAAAAGTTTAATATTTTTTGTTGTTATTATTATGTGTACATTTATTTTTAGCAAGACTCTTCTATTGACATTCTTTCGTTATCAGAAGAAGCGATAATTATGATTTAATAATTTTAGTAAGAAAAAAATTTTATTTTCTGCCTGCCAGAGACTTTTGGTTTTTCGATCTCTCTTCGCTAGCTCTCGCCTTATACTAAATAGAAGTATATCTTCTCCTTACGATTTTTTGACAAAAAAATACGAAAATGATTTCTATGCCATCATCGCGATAAAAATATTTAAGAATTCAAGTAAATGAAAATACACCGGCAGACTATATGTGCAAGAGTATTTGCTATGAATAAATGAGTAAATACACACGTTCGGCTCAATGAAAATGAATGTTTTGTTATACTCTCATAGAAACATACATGTGTTCTCTCTTCTCTCTTACAACTACATACAACAATTATTTTATTTCTACCACAAGCTAAGTCAGTCATAAAAATTCAGTCAAGAGAAGACTCTTTTTCTTTAACGAAAAGGAAAAAAATTTTATAATCATCAAAGAATATATTTTGTTGGCGATTACTTTAAACAAATGAGCGAATGATGGTGATGTCATGTGTGTATACATTTTTAAACAGTTTAAGGTCGAAAGAAATCATACAGTCGCACATTAGGCTAGTGTGTTAATAGTAAACAGCAGTAGTACCCGTGAGAGAGTGACATCATTCACTCTCTCTTTCTATTAGCCACTCATTTATTCATTGTTGAATGAAAATTTTATGTTAAATTAAAAATAGATTGAAAGATTAATTGATTGCCTTCAACAAAAATGTCTGGTATACATAAAAATAATGCCAATCTATTCGAGCTGACTTAAAAAATTTAAATTCTCTCACTCTCGCTACTACTTCTAACAAAAAAATGTGGTTATACTAGATGATGAGAATGATCATGCTCTTCTTATTTTTATGTCATAAGTAAAGTATATGCGAGAGAGATAGGGAGATCAAAGAACCCATTTGAAAGTGAAGTTTGCGCCCACTATAAACAAACACTTCTACGGATGTTAAAATTTAGATTCTTTTTTTTCGCTTGCTATGTGCATGCAAGTGTTCGTTCTTCCGTTTTATAATTTAAACTCATTATAAATCAAAATTTTTACCTTAATTAATTCATTCATTTTTAGTGCGTTTTCTATTATATTTAATTAAAAATGTTCTATTGTTCATATGTTGACTGTCTATCTAAATTATAAAATTTATATGAATTTTTTAGAATTATTTTTGAAACATCAATGAGAATTTTTAAAAATTTAAAATTTTATATAATTTTTTAAAAATTTTCGTTAAGTTATAAAAATATTTTAAATATTTCATCTGATCTATCATAAAAAATGCGCTATAAATACATCACTGACGGTTAATATTAACGTGTTTCTTTAAAATAAATTGCCTGATATAACTTTTAAATGCCACAAAATTTTAAACTCGTTAATTTTTACCATCTACACTATTGTATATACAAAGTTGAGCCTCTTCTTATTAATTCGCACACTCAAAAAATGACCAACAAAAAACTTACAAAAGAATCTCACACTCACCTGTATATTCTGTAGCTTGTGGTTGAGTTTACTCAAATACTCGTTTAATTTGTCAATTGAGTCGATGACAACATCAATAGGCACCTTCGACAAAATTTTCTCAATTGAAGCGACAAGCGAACAAAATGCTTTCCAACGTTCGTTATTTTCATGCAAATTTGTTTTGATTTGTTGTGCGCGTGCGACAATGTCTTTGAAAGTCTCATCAAACTTTTGAACTGTACGCAAATGTTCTTCTTTATTGACATTATTTAGCGATGGCATGATATTTTTGGAGCTATCATTAATATTTTCCAATAATTTCTTGACATCAGGCAATTTACCATCGACAGATTTTGTGTGGTTTTCAATTGTGGCTTCGATATTCTGGAAATCAATATCATTGCTGTCATTTATGAATTCATTTTCGACCTGGTCAATCCAATTTTTGAAATCGGATACAAGTTTTATATAAATGAGTCGATTTTCCTTATTTGCTTCCAAATATTGGCGACGATCGGCAAGTGAGTCGGGTAGAGTATTGAGTAATGATTTTCCAACTGAAACTTTATCAGCAAGATATGGTGGAATCGCTTGCTCGTTCTTTTCAATTTCATCGAATGCAGTTTTAAGTGTCAAGAGATTTTTATGAATGTCATTGGCTAATGTGTCATGTTTTCTTAACTCTTGCTCAACAGATTCTGTGTCGACTTCTAATAACGGCAAAATTTTTACTCGTCCCTCTTTCTCGACAAGCGCATTTATTATTTTTGTAATATTCGTCTCGAAATTTTTATACAAATTAGCTCTCTTCTCATGTTGCTGTCTCAAATTTTCTACTGTTTGTTTTAAATTTAAGAGCTGTTGCTTGAGTGTTTGCAGCTGCTCAATTATGTTATTTCTGTCTTCAATAGTGCCTTCTGATGCAATCTGCATTCCTTTGTCATTAGCTGAAGCTAAAACACCTTCACACTCTTGAATCTTGAGCATAATCTTGTCATATTGTTTAATTTTGTTTTCAATTTTATCATCAGATTTTTCAATATGTGCAACGACATCATTGTATTTGACATTAAAGTTAATGACTTCATTGACCAAAGCAATGTATTGTTCACGTAGCAAAAGCAACTGTTTCAGACGTCTCAATTGATTTTCTATTCCTTCAATGATATCGTCATGCGTGGATAGCAACTCCTTAATTTGCGGTAGAGAACTGATCTTTTGCATTGTCATTTCAGATTTTTTGTCCTTCAAACGATTCAAAATGTTTTCGTATTCTTTCAGAAGACCTTGTACATCTTCTGTTTTGCTACCTATGGGTTTGTTTAGTTCCTTAATTGCTTGTTGTATGGATAATATGAATTGTGTGTAAGCTGCAATCTGTTTCTGTGATTCCTTTAATTGTTTGATGTTCTCAACAATACTGTTGTATCGTTCATTCAATTTTGTAACCAGTAAATTAAATTTATCGACGAGATTCTTTACTTGGCACGTAAGATTGATGCGATCAGCCTCTGATAAATTATTCATAATCGAGTCCGCTTTATCTTGCACTGAGTTGAGCACGTACTTTTTACTTTCAGCCTCCTTCAACAATCCATCATATTTTCGCATTTGCTCCTCTAGAATTTGGATGCTAGATGTTTTGACATTTGTGGCAAGAATTTGATGTGTTTCTTTAATCCAGTTTAGCAGAGCATCTGAATCTTGTTCATACTCCTTTTTCCTTCTCACTATATTTTCAATATTTTGTAGTTGATTGTGGCATATGAGAATAAGTGATTCAATTTCATTTGAAAAAGTGTCAACAACTGTTTGCAATTCATTTTTACCAGCATCATCGCACTGCTCCTTGATATCTGTGACACTCTGAACTGTGTTATTCAATACATTTTCAGAAAAATCTTTAATGTTTTGAAGTCGCTTGCGACATTGTTGAATTTCGGAATCAAGTGCTGATGGAGCAAAAGAAATAATCAAATTTTTATCGTCATTTAAAATTTTTTGATTCTCAATCCAACTACGAACATTATCAAATTTGTTTTCTAAATCTTTAGCCTTCGCGAGCCCTTGCTGTGATCGTAAAATTTCAGATTTTACAAGTTCCATCAGCTTTTTTTCACTACGCTGTAAATCAGCAATTTGATTTTTCATTTTTTGTTGTTCATTCGCATCGAGTTCTGCTTGCAAACTTGTGATTTTATTATTTAATGAGTCAACAAATGCTTGTTTATTTTCAATGTCACGTGTGAGGTTCTTTAAATATTGTAAATATTGCTCAATTGGTTTCATCTGATAGCCAAGAATTGTTGCTTTTGAGATTTTTTCGATATTTTCATCGAAAAAGAATTTTGTTTGGTCAATTTCAGCTTGCAATTTATCATAGTTCTTTGTAGTATAACTCAACAGTTGAATTTTTCTCTCAATTCGCTTTCGTAAATCATTGTCACGACGCTGATTGATTTTCAAATTGTCATCGACTTGTTGTGCATCAAAATTACTAATTACTTCCAAGAGTTTTGCATCACCCTTTGTTTTCAACAAGTCTAATAATTTAGGTGCTTCAATTTCATATTCATTCTTGATGGCATCTACTTCAGATAATTTTTGATTGCAGTTAAGTGACGACGGTCCCTCAAGAACTTCCAAACGTTGACTAACTTTATCGAAATAATTTTTCAAATTTCCAAGTGCATTTAAATAATCATCAATGACTTCCTGTTTGCTGCGTTTCTGCGAAATCACACCATTGAGTAATGATTCGAGGTCATCAATTGACTTTTCTAGATCGTTTATTTCAGCATCTGGTAGTTGATTCATAAGTTCCGTTAATACCATATTGCGTTTCTTCTCAATTTCTTTCAAGATGTCGTTAATATTTGATAAATCAGGCACAGCTGAATCGTGACGCAACCGCAATGCCTTTGATCCTATGTCATTCGCCAAAACGGATTGCTGTTCGAGCCAGTCATTTAATTCATCTCGCTTTGTCAATATTTCATCAAATTCTTTGACTTTCTCAATTAACAAGTCAATGCATGGCAAAAGTTTGTCAGTGAGATCGTCTAATTTTGCTCGCACAAGCAATTCTTTCTCAGGAATTGCTGAGTTTTGATTAAAAATTGGCGAACTTGGACGACTAATGCTAGCTGTAGCTGCATCACACGCTTGAACTGCGAGTATCAAACGTTGTTTCTCTTCTTGCAATTTGTCTTGAAAACTTTGCATTAACTTCAATTGTGTCTTTGAATCATTAAAAGTTTCTATTGGCTTAGCCATTTCTACATCGATCGTCTGTTCATATTGGTCAAGATTTGTCATAATGCTTTCAAGTATATCTTCATATTCTTTGAATTTATTGAGCGAATCATAGAGGCGATTTTTAATTTGAATAGAAGTATTAAGAAGTGAATTATAACTTTCTTGAATATTATTTATTTGACCCTCAATGCGACCACGAATAGTGCTTGAATATTGCTCATAACGTTGAATTTGTTGTTGACCTTTTGAATTCAACTCATCAATATTTGTTTGATATTTTTGTATGCAATCGAGGAGTGTTTCATGTTGTGCAATTTGCTCTTTAGTTTGATTATAATTTGAAATATAAAGAGAATTATGTGCCATAAGTTGAAACGAGATTTGAAGAAGCCATTTCTCAATTTCTTGCATTGACACGTTGTATGCTGTGTAGTCTGCTATTTCTTGTTCAAATTGACCAATACGGTCACCACAATCATTTTTAAGTGCATCAAACCTTCGCACTAACTCTTGTAATTTTTCTTTGTCTTCAATTGGCACTGAAAGTGGCTCAAAGAACTCAAGCTCTGCTGCAACTTCATCAAATTCTGGTTTCCTCTGAGAAATTTCTGATTCCATATATCGAAGTCTCTCAAGGGTTGTTTTCATTTCACTTATTTCACCATTTGCATTCGGTATTGTTTCAAGCATGACTTCTTTCTCTTGCAACCAATCATTGAGTCTATTTTTATTGTCTAAAAGCACACTCCAGCGTTGTGTGATTTCTCTCAATTTATTATTAATTTCACCACTCTTGACAGCAACATTATCCCAATTGGAACGAGTATTAGCTATTTCATCTATGACCTCGTCTTGTTTTGCTTTTGGCAAATAATTTGACAATCTTGTGAACGAATCTTGCATCAAATTTATAATCTTTTCACCCTCAGGTAATCGAATAATCAACATCTATATGTTTTAAATTTTTAAAATAATAATCTAAACCTATAATACTAAAAATATTTTCTTTACTTACATTAATGTCATTAAGGCATGTATTGATGTCATCTAAATTTTGCGCATTGTTGCACTTGTCCAAAATTTTGTTAACATTGTCAAGCCACTTTTCTGCTTCGATTTTATAGGTCTCGTATTCATTTTGATCGTTGAGGTTTTTATTTACTACTGATAAAATGCCTATAGAGAATTTACAATAAATAAATATTTTATTACAATAATAGGAAATTAATGGAATTATTTTATATCTTAAAATTATAGTAAATTTATATGTGATTAAAAAATCGTAAAATTATCGAAAAAATAAGAAAGGAATTCTTATCTCATTTTTTCGAATTTACCCTGATTTTATAAAAAATGAATGTAATTACCATAAAGAAAAATTCAAGTGTTTACAGAATAACAAAACACATACTAAAGAAGCTCTCAACTAAACAAACAAACTGTAGAATCGAGAAGTTTTGGTAATTTGCATTTGAATGGTTAAACATTATCTAGAAATTTTTACCGACTATTGTGAAATTCATGAATGCTTAATTTGCATAATTTTTTAAAAATGTTCGATTGAAAAGCTCTTTTATTAATTTATGATTTAATAATGAATTGCCCATAATTGAAACTAACGATGGTAATTAGCAGCGTAAAAGGTAAAAATTAATTATGATCGTGATCTTGCTATTAATAGTATAGTGATTATATATACATATGTAAAATATCTCATGATCATAATTAAAAACTCTTTACAAGTTCTTATTATTTGTTGTGTAGAAGCAAAAAAAGTGTTAAAAATCTCACAAATTATTAGAACGTAAAAGAAGATGATTTTTTTACCACACGACACTCACCTTGAATTTGTGTTAATATTTTATTGTATTCATCTTGAATAGCAGTAGCTTGATCGCGAACCGATGAGCATGCACTTTTCTCCATTAATACTTCACAAATGTCATTGAGTTCTTCTAATGAGTCCTTATAACCTTCGATTTCATGAGATAGTTTCTAAAAATGGAAGTGAAATTAGTCACAATTCAAACAACAGAAAACAAAAATTTTTTTAAGTTTTTCACTAACCTTGACATTGTCAATAGTGTCCACTGATGGCGTCGATGTTTCTAAATTGGTTGTATAAGTCGATATTTGAGATTTAAATTTATTTAGAACAGCATCAATCTCTTCACATTTGTGTGAAAATGTTTTCCATGTGCTAATGCAATCTTCTAAATTATCACCAACAGATTTGGTTAATTGTTCAAATTCATTCCAGTCGTCTTCCATTTGCTTCAACTCTTGTTTGATGTGATCTTGACCTTCATCATCGCTAAGTGTCAGTAAATCATTACTACTCTCAATTGCGTTATTCATAAAGATTTTTCCTTCTGGAATTGTTGTCTCAAAAGTTCTTAATTTATGAAGTTTTTCAATGATCAATTCTTTATTGCCATGAGGATCTGAAACTTCTTCAATATCCTTTTTGGCTTTCTTCAACCAATTGTAAGTTTGCAAATAATTTTGACGATATTTCTCGTGACTGTTGACCTGAGTTTCAAGATTCTCAATTTTCTTTTTCAAATTTTCGTCTAAATCAGTAAATTCTTTCAATCCTTCGTCATATTCTGTAGTGCTAACTCCCTCAAGTCTGCACTTTTCCTTAATTTTATCGGCAATTTCTTGATAATTTTGTGCTTCACGTTTGAGATTTCTCAACTTCTCAAGTGTTGCTTTTTTGTCACTTATTTCATTGTAAAATTTGTCATCTGGTGGCAATTGTGCAGCAGCTTCTGCAATCCATTCTTTAAGAATTTTGTATTGCTTATTGATATCTTCAAAGAAGTTCAATCTATTTAATAATTTTTGACGCACATTTGTAACATCATTAACCAAAGCATCGAAATCTTGTTTTAAATTGTCAGCATCTTCTTCTATCTTCGTGACACCACTTGGTTCTGTGCTAAGAATGACTTTTTCTTTCAATTCAAGTGCATAACGCAATTTATTTTGTCCATGTTCAAGTGATTGACGAATAATTTTAATTGTGTTTAGTTTAGCTTGCAATTCTGTTGAAGTATGGGGAATTTCAGAGCAAGTATTTAATTTTTCACGAATGCGATCGAGCCAATCATCACACAACTCTTGCATGAGTGCATTATGCTGCTGATGTTCTTGATATTGCACCTCAAGTCGCTTCATAATTTCCTTACTCATTGAAAGAATTGCATTATATTTTGTAGTCAATTGTGTTATAATGTTGCTGATTCTTGTATCAGCACAAATGTCCAAAAGCACTTGCGCTGCAATATTTGTGTCATCTAAATCACGTTGCCAATCGAAAAGAGTTTGCAAGAGTGATTGAAACTTTTCTAAAGCAATTCTTTTGCCTTCCAAATTTGTCTGTAATTTGTTGAATGATTGAACAACATTTTCCTGCTCATTCAACCATTTTAATGCTTCTTCCTGTTTATGATCAAACTCTGTCCATTTTGTGATGCCCAGCTCAAGTTGAGTCTTCGAATGTTTAGCAACATCGACATAATTATCAAATTCACCTTGCATTAAAGCAACTTCTTCCTCAATTTGCTCGTAGTCCTCAGGCGAAGCACCATGGACTCTAATTGCTACATCAGCTTGTTCTAATGCTTTTTGCAATTTCTGCTGACCATTTGGAATATCGCTTTCAAGACCTTTCAATTGAGTCAATTTTGAAATTAATGTGTCTTTGTCACCTGTTGGTTCTGAGCATTTATTGATTTCTTCCTTAGCATTTCTTATCCATTGAGCGAAATCATTTCCGGCATCCAAGAATGCTTGCATTTTTTCGACTGTATCTTTTTGTTTGGCAAATAATTCTTTGGCTTGTTTTGAAAGTGTCTCATATTTTGAACTTATGTCAGTCGCTGGTGCTCCTTGTTGTAAATTGGAAGCTTTTGATGTCACTGACTGAATCATCGGTTCAAAAGAGACAATATCTTGAACAATATCATTTGTATGTCTAAGATTTGCTTTTCTTTCAATCAATGCCGGTTGAACTTTGCGACTCTTAGCTGCCTTTTGTTCAGTTGCTTGTTGAAGTTTTGCTTCACGGTCATTGATCCATTGTTGCAATTGATTATAACTTGATGAATAATCGGCCCATTGCAACAATTGAGTTTCCAAATTGACTTTCGTTCCAGTCATTTTCTTGGCCAAACGATCCCATTCAGATTGAATTTGTTTTATTTGATTATTGATGATTTCTTTGCCATCGGATTTTGTGCTTTTCAATGTTTTCTCGCCATTATTGACAGTGCTTTGAACGAGATTCTGGCCCTCTTCGCGTTGATCTAATAAATGTTGAATTCTACTGAGTTTGTCAAGTAAAACGTCTTTATTTGTATTGCTGCCATCAGATGATCTCTGAATGATATCTTTTGCTTTATCCAACCATATACTTGCTTTTTGATAAGATTCTTCAAAGTCACGATGTTGATTGCAATTAGCTTCAACTTTCTTCATAACATCTTTTGCAATATTTGTCAATGCTTGATATCTTGAGTTCAAATTTCGAAGTTGACTTTCAACAGTAGAATCAAGATGTGACTTAAGTAATGGTTGAGCAAATGCATTGAATTTGTCCATTTCTGTGATAATAAATTAAAGATAAAATTTTATTTTTTTTATAATTTTTCTTCTTACCTTCTTGATGCTTCTCTAATTTAGTAATTATTCCTTTCATGTCAACGACTTGTTTTTGCTTGTCTTCGAGTGTAGGATGAAGAGCAATTTTATGCGACTTGACTAAAATGTCGATTTGTGTTAACCATTCTGACAATTTCTCGTGTTCATCTTTGAAATCTTTCCATCTAATCATTGTGTCTTCCATTTTTTCCTTTAGCAAACGGATTTCCTTAAATAGATCTTCAAAGTTTTGTTTCAACTCTTTAATGTCGGCTTTTATGATCTTTTGTCCATTTTCGGATGTGCTGCAAAGAACGACTTCAGATGTACTTTGCAAATGTTCTAGCAATAAATCTCCTTGAGCTTGTTTGTTTAAAAGAGATTCAAGCGGAGCCACAGCTTGTTCAATTGACATTTTGTCATTGAGTGCACTCTGCTGAATTATTGGGATCTTCTCACGTGCACGATTAATATAATTTTGTAAATTATCATATGACTCTTTATACACTTTGTGATCACGATACTGTTCTTCACGGTCGTTAAGCAATTTTTTAACTCTATCAAATACGCGTTCGAAATTTTTCAAAACATCTTGTGCTGCTTGCGCTGTTGGTGATAATTTTCCCGCAGTAAGTATTTCTAAAGACTTTGATTTCAAATTGTCGACTTCAATTTTTTCTACACGCACACGCTCTTCAACGTTTCTTATGAGTTCAAGCTGCGTGCGTTTCTCCTGCATTGTTGTTTGGAAAGGCTGCAAATCATTCAATAAAGTCTCAATTGATTCAGTTGATTTCTTAATATTTTGAATTTCATCACTCAATCCTGAATATTGATTAATTGACTCATCAATAGACGAGCGAATGTCAATCATTTTCATTGTACAATTTGACCATTCATTGTGAAGATTTGCTACCGTATTGTTAATTGGCTCATGACCAGGTGTCGATGTGTTGGCCAAAACATTTTGTGCACTTTCCACAATTTCTTGTAATTTATTTGTGCCATCTTCCTTCAATAAAATAATTTCTTGGATTTTCATTAATTTCATTTCCATTTCATTTTGAGAATTTCCAGACAAATCTGAACAGTAATTAATCTTAGATTGTAAATCATTCAACCAGCCACTAAATTCTGATACTTGTTGATCAAACTGCTGATGAATGAGATAGAATTGTTGCCATCTGGTTGTCAAGTCTTTAATTTTATTTGACAAGTGTTGATACTTCTGAACAACCTCATTGACAGAATTCTTGTAATTTGAATTTGGAACTGATCTCAATAGCGCTTGAGATTTTTCAGTTACATTGTCAATTTCAAGTTCTTTAGCTCGAATTTCACCCTGTAAGTTCTTTAACTTTTCAAATTGATCTTTCTTCTCACTCAAATTTGGTTTCAGATCAATCGAGTGAATATTTGTCTCAATATTTCTAATCCATTCAATGCAAGAGTCTCGTAATGCTTCAAATTCATTCCATTGATCAAGTTTATGCTGCAAACTTTCAATAATTTGTTGAATCGAGCTCTTAAGATATTCCCATTCTTGATTTGATGCATCAATTTGTTGTTGAATATTTGTCTGACCATTTGAGCTTGTATTTGGTATGACTTTTTTGCCAATATCGCAAACTTGTTCAATGCGATAAAATTCATCAGCAAGTGAAGCATTCAACGTTTTTAATTTCTCTAAGTTTGAAATTAACGAAGTCTTATCGAGATTAAAGTCTCCCCATAATTCTGAGGTATTGTGTGTTGATTGAATAAAGTTTTGTGACTCCATTACAGCTACAGTGTATTGTTGATGATCATTAACAATTCCCTCATAAGCTTCAGCATATTGTTTGACATTTTTCTGATAATTATCAAACTTTGTGATTAATTGAGTTCCATTCAATTTAATTGAACTGTTTGCCTCTGAGCTTGCAATCAAACTTTTAAGAATATTAATGTCATTTTGATGAGTATTGATGTCGGCTAAAAGACTGTCATAAACTTGTTGTTGTGTAATTTTTTCATCAAGTGTAGATTTTTTGCAAATATCTCCACTTGCTATTGGTTCGATTTCATTAAGCCATACGCGTAATTTTTCAATTAAGCTTTCAACATTTGAAATGTTAGAAAGCTTAAATTCCAAATTTGTTTTCATTTTCAAAATTCTATCGTAAAGAGTTTCGATTTGTTGCTGCAATTCCTGTACTTCTACACGAAGAAGCTCACCACCTGTTGAGTCAGTTGTAAGATAGAGATTTTCTGCTAGTTCCATGACTGAACTTAGCAATTGATTAATAGTTGCGTATTGATCAACTAAATAATTAATTTTCTGAACATTGACTTCTAATTGTGAGCGATCAAAATTTTGTAAATCTTGCTCGAGTGCATCACAATCCTTTTTGACTTTCAAAAATTCATTTGTGCATTGTGAATAACGTTCCTTGTAAAGTTTATGATCATTGACCATTTGCTCACACTTTTTGAGCACTTCTTTAGCGGCATTTTCATCAGAATTGAATCGAGCTTTTATTTGCTTCACCAACACATTTAGTTTCGATTCACTGCTTAGTTGAGCTAATTCTGAAGCCTTATCAGACAGCAAATCTAAATTGCTCTCATGTTGTTTCAAATCAGCATAAAGTTCTTGATAAGTTTTCAACATTTCAATTTTCTCATCAAGATTGGGCTTCAATGAGAAATTTTTGAGTGAGTTTTCGGCATCTTCTAAGAACTGTGTAAGCTTATTGCAGCTATCTTGATATTGTTGCCATAAATCTAAACGATCTTCAATATCAGCAATAATTTTCCTCAATGCATTTTTGAACTTTTCATATTCTTGCACCATTTTTGTAGTATGACTGTTAAAGTTCTCAAGAATTGGTTTAGGTAAAATTTGTGCATTTGTCTCGACAAATTTTTTAATTTCATTCAATTTCTCATCATCAGGTAAAATTAAATTTTCAATTTCATGTATTTTCTCCAATTTTGAAAGCAATTCATTTTTAGCTCCCGAAAAATCAGAATAAATTGTCAGCTTATCCCAAAGCATTTTCTGATGTGCTAATTGAGCTTTATGAATTTCATTGAAATTATTTAACACATCAACAACATTTTCAGTATTTGTGACTAACTCATTTGATTTTGCTTTCACATTTTTAAATCGTTGATTAATTGCTTCAACTTGATTCTTATCTTCTGGTGAGCTATCAATAAGAGCAAATTTCTCATTCAATGTTTCAATCAAACGATTATGCGAATTTATATCATGAGACAATGACTTCAATTTCATTAATTTTGACCTTATTTCTTGTGGTGTTGCAGGCTGATTTGCTTCCTCATTCTTAATTGTTGTCTCAATTGTATCTAACCATTTTGAAAGTTGTTGTAAAATATCTTGACACATTGACCACAAGTTGGATTTTGTTTCGATAAGCGTTTGGACATTTTTATGATCTGTTACGAGTTTTTCAAAACGATCACGAATATTACGTAAACTCTCGCGTATTTTTTCGCGACCATCAGCACCAGTTTCGGGCAAAATTCTCTCGTTTAAACTAGCAACGTTGGAAATCATGGAGTCAACTTTGTCTTTTTGAATGTTGAACATTTGCATAAATTCTTTATTGACGATTTTAAAATCATTAGTATTCATTACAGTTGATAGTTGTTTCTCTAGTTTTTCTAATTCAACATCAGCATCATGATAACTGTCTTGATATTGCTTGTGGTCATTGAAAATATTTTGCAAGCGATTAACAACTTCCTTGCTAAGCACTGACAGTAATTTATAACGATTTGAAAGCTGATTTGTCATAATCTTGATTTTTTCAACACCTGAACTGACAAAAAGAACATTTGACGAGTCGAGGAATTGATCGATTTCTGTTTCTTTTTGAGAAATGGCTTCTTGATGCTCTTTGAAAACTGCTAAAATTTGTTCTTTCTCTTCGAGTGTATTTTTCTGTGGCAAGTCTTTGAAAATTTGCTCAAAGTTTTTGCACCATTTTTTGAGTCCATCATGTTGTTGTTCGAATTGCTTCCAGTTTTCACTTGCTTTCTTTTGAAGCTCTAAGAAACTGTCAACATCAGTATACATAGTCATGTATTTATTTTTCAATTCGTCATAATCTTTTTGCATGACCTCAATGCCCTTTGGTGAAGTATTTATTTTGACCTTATCAAAAATATTTGTCAATTTATTCCACTGTGCATCACCATGAGATCTATTAGCTCTGAGTTGCTCAAGTTTTTCAATTTTCTTCAAAATGTCACTTCCCTCGCCATGAGTATTCTCACAAGGCAAAACTTTATTTTGTTCATCATTAATCCAATTTTTGAGGGCAACAAACTCTGTTGTGTAAGTTTTATGAGTGTCAATTGCATTTTCGAGTTTATTTAGCAAATCTTCAGATTTGACAACAATATTTTTAAACAACTCTTTGATTGAATCCAAATATTTTGAGATGTTGTCATCTTTCGTCTCATCAATCAACTTTTGTGCCATGTCACAAACATTCTCGACCAAACCAGATTGTGAAATAATTTCTTGATGAATTAATTTATGATTTTGATATTGTAGACTCTTTTCAGGGAAGGTAGATCTTAATTCAGTATGAGACTGAATTGATTTTTCAATCTCTTTCAGCCATTCTGATAACTGCTCTTGACCAGCAGTAAATTCTGCAAATTGTTGAACACATTGGTCAATTTTTTGTCCAAAAGTGAATAAATCTTCTGAATATGCATTCCAATCGTTTTTCAAAGCTCTCAATTGTTGACGCAATCTTTCTCTACCATCAGGACTTGTATAAGGATAAAGATTTTCACCTTGCAAATTCAACTGTTCAAATGTGATATTGTCATTATTTTGTTTGTCTTGTAAATCTTTAATTTTCTTTCTTAAATCTTGTAAATCATTCAAATTTCCAATCAATTCATAGTTCTTCTTCAAATTTGCAACATCTTTGTCTAGTTCATCTTTGAATTCTTGATAACTGTCATTAAACAACATGTGTTCATTACAGTAAATTTCATATCGATTAATTAAATCTTTAAATCCATTTTCAATAGTTTGGAACTTTGTATTTAATTGCGAAATTTTCATGTAATAGTCATTTTCAGAAGGCAACTCACGAATTTCATCTTGAAGATTTGAAAGAGCATTCATTTTGCCCTTAATTTCACCCAACATTTCTTTCAATGTGTTGAAATATTGTAATTTTGTGTCATATGAATCTTTTAATCCTTGATTCTTGATAACAGCTTCTTTGTCTTTCAAGAAAGCAACCAAATCTTTGTATGCTTTCTGAATGCTTTCATTTTTAACTTTTGCAGCTTCATATTTAGTTTTATTTTCATTGCAGTTTTCAACAAACTTTTCCCATTCTGATTTTCGTTGCTTGAAAGCATCAAAGAGTTGTGGATGACCTTTCTCATGAGTTTGATTCATTACAACATTGAGTTGTTGATAACATTGTGCTAATTGATTGTCAATTTCTTTATTGCCTAATACATTATTTATAAAGGCAATATTCTCATCACTTGCAGCTGCATCACGTCCTTCCCAACCATTTTGCAGTGCTAAAATTTCATCACGAACTGCTTCAAGCATGTTATCGAATTTCTCATGATTCATGATATGCTCTTCACACAATCCAATTCGATTCTCTATTGATTGCAAAAGATTGTCATAGTCCTTCATTGTTGCTTTAATCCTTATTGATGTGTCTTTATCTGATAATTTAATTGCATTTTCTTCTAATTGCTGCAGAAGGTTTTTATGAGCTAAAACGTCACTAAGGAGTGTTTTTGCTGTATGCAAGTTGGACTTTTTCTCAGGGAGTGTAGCACATAATTCCATTGAGAGTTCCTTAGGTGAAATTGTTTGCAAATATTGTTTTATCTGCTCATGACTCTCCTCAATTGATGTCTTTTGCATGATGACAGAGTCAAGTTTCTTTATAAGTGAATTAAGCTTCTTATGTGTCGTTTCATAAGTGTTTCTCAACTGTTTCAAGTTCTTTCGAATAGCTTCACGACAGTCGAGTGTGATGCCAGTATACAAAGCATCACCCTTCTCATTGAGGTCTTTGAGTTCATCGAAACGTGCATTCATTTGATTAAGAAGAGCCTTAAGCTCATCTACTTGAATCTTGCTTGGCGCTGAAGCTGAATCTGTTAATTTTACTAAATTATCAGCTTTTGTTTTTGTTTCATTCAGCCAATTAGTAAATTGTGCATTAGCTGCATTATAGTCTGCATATTTTTGTCCAAAGTTATCTAATCGATCGAGGATTGTGTTGATTAAATTTGTAATCATATTGTAGCGAGCAGTCGCTTGATTAGCAGTTTGATTAATTTGTGCATCATTTATGGCATTCGCACTCTTAATTACTTCATCCAAATTTGGTTTGAGCGCCTCAATTTGTTTTTTATAGTCTTGAATTTTATTTTTACTCTCGTCAATTGTGAAAAGATTAAGTTGGTAGGCAGTTTCGGCTTTTATTTTTGCCTCGAGGTTCTTCAAGTTATTGAAAAATTTATCACAAACAGTTTCATAATTGCTGCGCAAATTGATACTGTCCTTTAATTCCTTTTTGATAATTTTACAATCATTGACTAGTTGTTCAAAATTACCAGTTGCCTCTGTCTTAGCTTGTATTAAATCAGCTGCATTGAAATTTGGTAACGGTTGAACTTTGATTAAAATTGCATCAATTTCACCTAATTTTCCACCACAATCAGCATTTAATTTCTCGAGCTCATCAAGTGCAGTGAGTTTCATTTCACAATTAAACTTGTCACTTGATTCATCTGGTCTGCACCATTTTGCTTTTTCATATTGACTCTGAATAGTTCGTGCTGTGTTGTTGATTTTGTCTCTAATTGTTTTTTCTATATGAGCTGAAAGGTTTCTCTTGTTTTTTTCATTATTTTTCACTAAACTATCTTGACGCTTGTTAATATTTTCAAGCTCTTTTATTATAGCCGATTCTTTGATATTGGGGAATTTCTCGATCAGTGTGTTTAATTGTGTTTTCAATTTCAATAATTCTTTTCCATTTTGAACTATATTGTCATCGATTGCATAGCATTTATTCAAATTTTCAATATTTTTCTCAACTTCACCACTTAAGTCGTCACATTCGATTATACTTTCTCTTGTCTTGTTGATATTATCATTGATTGCTCGCAATTTGACCTTAAAGTCTTTCTCATTCTGAGAATATGACGCTGCCAAATTTTCCAAATTTTTCACTCGGTCTGCTACATCAGCAAAATGTTCATTTATATTCTGTGAAATTTCTTTTATTTGCTGTGGTTCAAAGTTAGGTCCTTGAATAGCTTTGAGATTTTGAATTTTCTCATCCATTTCTGTCTTTAAATTTGTGTATGAAGGCAACTCAACTTTATACTTATTGAGACGCATGAAGCCATTTTCTACATCCTTATTATTTCCGACTGATTCGATTATTATGTTATCAATATCGTTCAGCCAGTTTGAAATTTCTCCTGAAATCTCATTGATTTGCTGCCACTGTGCTGCTATGTTCTCAAATTGGCCGGCTTGTGTTGTCAACTGGCCATGTTTTGCATTCCATGAATTTTTAAGATTGTTAACTTTTTCTTGAATATCTGGATGCTGTCGACCGATGCTGTCACAGAATTTTACAATTTCATTTACTTTACGATCAGCATCATCAATATGTAGTTTATTTTTTCTCAATTTATCCAAACTACTTTGAATTGTATCTACATTTGCAGTCAGCACTGGTAGTGACACTGTATTTGTCAATAACTGTTGCTCATTAATGATTGGTATGTTTTCTAAATCATTAAGAGCTTCCTCAACGATACGATTGTATTCGTTGAGCACTTTGTTTAGATATCCGTAATTCTGAATGGCTTCATCGCAATTATTTGCCAAATTATGATACTCTTTGTCAAGTACGAGTAAAATTTCTTGAATGTTTACCATATTATTAATATCATCTTTGATCAAAGCGTTTGCTTCTTGATGCAATTGCCTCATTCTATCTTCACATTCACCCAAATTTTCTTTAACTCCATTCAATTTCTCAAGAGCATTTTCATAAGAAATTTTTCCTGAATCAACTTCTTGATGAACTTGATTAACATTGCCTACGAGTGTATTCAAATTTCCAATAATTTGCTTCTCTAAATCTTTGAAGAAAATTTTCTTTTCATCAATTTGTTTGCTCTTACTCAATTTTGTGATACATTTTTGTTTTATATTTTGCAAATCTGCTTCCAAGCTATTCATACACTGTGCAGCATTCAATACTCTATTGTCATCACCATTAATGCGCAAAATTGGATTCGAGTCCAATTGTGATGAAATATTTTTCCAATGAGGCAATTGTGACAAATATTCATCGATGTTTGTTATAATTTGTTCAACTTCAATTGGACTAGAAATGTCGGAAATTTGTTTGTTCTGATGTTTTACAAATTCTTTTACGTCTTCAGTCCAATGAATAAATTCATGCCACATTTCTAAAAATGCTTTCTTTTCTTGTAAATTTTGATTCAATTGACCATAGTCAGTGGCCAAAGTATTGAAAGTATCATTTAAAATTCTTGTCTCCTCCTTGAAAGAGTCTTTATCAAGTTTGTCAATTTCTTGATAAATTTCACCCAAATCGCCTTCACGTTCTGAATGCTGTTCAATGATTGACTGAATAAGCTGTAGTGTGGGCTCAATATTTCTTACTGGCACACTGTCAATATCGATAACTTGTTTACGTAAATTTTCCATCCACAAATTGAAATTTCCGACTTTCGAGGTGATTTCATGATTGACATTAATTTGGCCACCAATTGATTTTATTTGACCTTGAACACGCTTTAACATATTTTCAATTTTCTCTTTCGACAATTTTAATTTATCTTTAATTTGGACAACTCCCTCAGGTGTCATATTTTGGAAAAGCTTTTCAGATTTATGACTAAGAGCTACAACTGCTGCATGTTTTCCTGACACTTCATTTTCAAAAAAGGTCATTGAATGAAGAATTTTTTCGAGTTCATCAAAACTTACATTTGCATTATTGCGTTCACATTGATCTAAATATTCTTCACTCTTACCAATCCAATCGTCTAAATCTTTGATCTCTGTATTGAATAATTGCCAATTATTGATAAGACTAGACATTCTGTCACTCAATGCACCTGCATTGTTTTCCGTCTTTTTCCATGTGGCAAGATAGTAATTGATTTCATTAGGCAATAAATCATTTGGTTTGATATTTTCACCAACTTTTGCAATCTCATTGAGCTTCACAACTTTTTGCTGACATTCAGTTTTATATTGATCAAGTTCATCTTTCAACTGACGTGCATGATCAATTGTTGTTGCTTGATATTCTTCACTATTAAGAGGTTTAGGTGAGTCTTCAATCCATGGCTTGATTTCATTGACTTTTGCTTGATATTGTTGCCATGCACTCATATCATTGCTAATGATACTAGCATTACTTTGAATAGCATTGTTGATTGCACTCATTGTAGCATGTAAACTACGAACTTCCGTTTTGAGTTTCTTTGCTTCAGCTAAATTTCCTTCTTTAGGTGCTAAATCAAAAGCATCACTAGAAAGTAATTCAAAAGTACGCATTTTGTCATTGAATTCTGCTTCTAAAAGTTGAAGTCTTTGTTGACGCTCTTCTGGTGGCATATCAGAAGAGTTAAGTGACTCAATCATTTGTGGTGCAATTTGAGTTGCCCATGCATGCAAATCTGAAAGACGTTTCTTGTAATCATTCCATTTTGAATTATAATTTTCCAAATATTCAACACGATCTTTGAGTAAATTTTGTGAATTGTTGAATCTTCTCTTCAAGTCATCAACTTCTTTTACGAAATTTTCTTCTTTTACTTGTCCTTTTGATGTAAGGTCTTGACATAAATGTTCAAGTTTTGCAAACAATGGTCCAGATGATTTTTGGAAGTGCATTTGAAGCTGTTGCTTGTTTTGTAAATCTGTCATACAATTTGTTGGATTTGTCTGTAATGGAGTGACACATCTCAATTCTGTCTCAGCAAGGTTAACGAGGTTCATAATTTCACGTTTTTGATCATCAAATTTATTCCAAACACTTTCAATATCTTTATATAATGTAAGTTTGTCTTGTGTAGTCGAATAAGCTGTCTTCCAGCCATATTCTAAATTTTTGACTTCATCAGAAATGAATGCAGGAGCATGAACATCATTACTCAAATCTTTGCCTCGTTGAAGCATTGCCATAACATGACCACGTTGATTATCAAGTTGTCCAATTGCATGCTCTTGTGTTTTAATAATTTGTTTTACTGCATTCAAGTTTTCAGGTTGCTTTTCAGTTTGACTAGATGCCTGAGTTGAAATTTTATCTAATAAGGCAACAATGGTGGCGACATCCTGACGGTAGGTGTAACATTTTGAAAAAACTTCTGTCTTGATTAGTGTAATTTCAATTGTTGGTATTAAGACTTTATATCTTGCAACTAAGTCTTCCAATCGAGTTTGTTCCTCATGAACGACATTATCAGGTGCGTGTGATGCAAGCATGTCAAGTGTTTTTAACAACCACTTCATATCCTCACGCTTTGAATCGGCCTCAGTGCAAATATTCTAGAAAATTAAAAAAGAAAAAATTAAATTAATTTAAATCATTCAACACGTGTAGCTGTCAGCAATGAATTGTAAAAATTATCTTTTTAAATTTATCAAGAGGAATTTGCCGAGTCAAAATATTTACAGTTGTTTGTATTATATCACTTTCATGACAATTATATACTTAAATTTAAATTAATGAGATAATAGATAATAATTTACCTGAAACAAAAGTTTTTCGCGTTCAAATTCCTCTAATGAAGTGAACTCTCTTGTTATAGACTCAAGAGCTGCTGTTATGCTGTTCATCCACTGTTCAATTTCAAAGAACTTTTCACGATAATTTCTCCACTGATCGGGTATATTTTGTAATTCATTTTGAATAGCATTGACACGCTGGCATAAATTTTGCCAGTAAATTAATTTATTTTGGTATTTATTATTCAACTCATTGTCATTTGGTAGCTCTGCATTGAAACTTTCAACAATGCTATGCATATTTGACAAAATCGACTCTGCTGTCTTCATAACTGGTCTTTGTTGGAAGAATTGTTGATGATGTTGCAAAATATCATCCAAATTTTCATTTCTATGGAAAGCTTGTTCCTCATGATTCAATTCTTTTTCAATATCGCGTACCAAATTAATGAATTTGTGACTTTCAAGATGAAAGTGAATTTTCATAAGATGCAAAGGCACAATAGATACTAAATTATTCCACTTTACTTGTAATTTATCAACGATTTCAACAACATCTTGTTTACCGGCATTTGGTAGATATTTTGATAAATCATTTGCAGCATCAATGAAATCGTTTACATATTTTTCATTGAGATTTTCGAAAAAGTCTTTCTGCACATGCAATTCCTCGCGATTGTCAGTAATTGGTTGAGTAAGCCAATGATTTGCTTGCTTCAAATATTCTGCTAACTGCTTTTCTGTTGTTTCAAACGCATCCCAGCAATTAACGATTTCATACAGTTTTCTCTCCCATTGAACTGCATTACTGATGACATAGTTAAATCGCTCATTGAGGGTTGACATTTTATTTTTGATTGCAGTTGTGTCTACAGCATTTTCAATATCTGTAGCATGTAAAAGGTTTTGAAGAACGATATTTTTACTTTCCAACATTGACTTATAGTAAAGAGTTTTAGCGAAAAATTGCTTATGTTTTTCTAGTTGTGCGATTGTTTGACTTTTTCTTGTTGCTAAACTGTAAGTGCTAAGCAAATTTTCAGCTTCATCTAACCATTCACTAATTTCTTTCTGACCAGTTTCAATTGACTCTTGTTGTGATAGCAATTGATGGAAAAGTTGCATTTTATAAGGAATTTGTGCACGAATGCAAACTAGTGATTCTTTTTCCTTTTTAAGCAACTTCATAATGCGATCGACTTCATCACGTGATATATCTGGAATAAGAACTTGGAAAGATTTGCTGATATTTCTGAATGTATCTTCCATATCTTCCAATTCTCCACTAATTCTTTTTAAATCATCTTTGTGATCTTTTACTTCATCTGCTGTTTTGAAGCTATGTCGATTTAAAATTTGTTCAGCACCACGCAGCCAAGTGCAAAGTTTCTTAATTCCAAGTTCATAAGTTTGTCTATTTTTGAGTATATCTCCAGCATGAGTATATTGTTTAGCATATTGATAAATGCTTTCCCATCGTCTTTGAAGATTTTCATAGTCTTGATCAAGAGCATTGACAGTATCTCTATCACATGTTGCTCTAAGAAAGTTGTAATTGTCTTGCAATGAATCAAAAGTCTTTTTGACTAATGCAATGTCTTTGAAAAATTCAAGTCGTTCCATTTCAGGATAATTGAGAGCATTTTCAGCTGCATCCATCCAAGAGCTGAGACTTGAGGCAGTAGAATTGTATTTTCTCCAATTAGTCAGTGTCTCTTCGAGCATTGTCTCAGTACATTTAAGGCCAGTTGAAACACTCTTCCAACGATTCTCAGTTTCCACCATGAAAGTGTCAATATCGAAAATTTCCTTTGGTGTCAAATTTCCATCTGTCTTGTACTCTTGAATGACCTGGCGCATATCTTGAAGTGCTTTTTCAAATTCATCGACAATTTTATTGCGAGTTAAAAAGTTTCGGATGTGTTCTAATGACTGTCGTACTTCATCCTCATTTCCATAATGCACATTTGAAATTTTATTGTCCAGTAAGTTCAAGAAAGCAATCAGACAGCATTTATGTTCCATGAACTTCAAACTTATACGACGACGAACAGCACGTTGGTCTATTTCATTTAATTTTCTCTCAACAAAGTCAATAATTTTAGGTGAAATATTTTTATATTCAGCATGAGCTTTTATTTCATAGAATTTTTCAAGAACATCAGGATAGCCAGCGAAAAACTTTTTATGTGATTCAATTTTCTTACTAATAAAAGCTGCTGTTTCTTCGTTCATTGCTAATGGCATATTGTTATCATCCAAAATTTTCTCAGCCTGGAACATCCAAATTCCAATTGGCTTGAGTTCATCTGGCAAATTGTAGTAAATAAATTTCTTCCATTCATATAGTAATGTATTAAGCCGCTTCTTCAAGTCACCATACTCGACTAATGTGCCGTCTTGAAGGTTTATGGTCTGTTTTATCTTATCAAAGGCATTGTATTTTGACTCAGCCATTTCAACAGCGGTCATATAAGCGTCAATATCGAGTGGATAAATTCCATTTAATCGATCGTAGTTTATGATTTGTTCACGAATCCATTGTAAAATATTTTGCACTTCCTGATAACTATTTGGCGGTGATTGTGCCTGCACAAAAATATATATTTGTTAATGGTTTTAATGACAGATATTTCAGTCTATATTATCTCACCTTTGTTTCGGGGTATTTGTGCAAAAATTGTGCAACATATGTCATCACACTCTTTTCATCGGGTTTAGGTATATCAACATCATCGGGATCGAGAAGTCTCGGTATGCCGAGTTCAGTTTCGGCAACATTGAAACTCGTATGCAAGCGTTGCTTATTCGAAGTATTTTTATATTGTTCAATGTCAATGAGATTTTCATCAATGGCATTAATTAGGCCCATAAAAGCATAACCATCTCGCCACGATGGACCAAAATCTTTGACTTGAATGTTTGGCACAGCAGAAGAGACCCATGAAAGTAATTGCTTCTTTCCGTCTGTTCTGCTTGGCATCGGCACGTTTTCCAAGTAATTCATAATACGACTGTTTTCTTCAATCTATTATGAGTAGAGAAAAAAATAAATTTAGTGATGATTGATTCATTCATGAAGTGAAGCATGTAGGAGTTTGTTGAAAATTGACAGCAGCAATAAAATAAAACACACATTTGCAACTGAATGTGTGCTAGGTAGCAAAAATCTAATTTTAAATTTTTAATTTGCAACAAAGTAGAAAAGCTGCAAATTAAAGACGCAATCGTCTTGACGTATAAATGACAGCTATGGCCTAGTTGTATTTGAAAAAAAAAACACATGAGAAACATTCAATTTGGTCAAATTAAACTAGGGAGTGCCTTTGCGTCTTTGAAGAAAATAATTTTCAATACAACAGTAAAGCGCAAAAGGCAATGCTAATAAAATAATCCATAGTTTTATAAAGAAAAAGTAGCTATAGGCTTTTAAATATATTTTATGAAATAAAGTTCAAGACATAAATCTTTCAATTAGCAAAAAATGCTGTAAGCTGCATTACATTCCTTTTATATCTCTCTACACTTCACTCATTATAAATTCTTAAAAATTATCATACTCACTTGGAAATAAAGAATGATTGTCCAAATAAGACCTAAAACAACAGCCGGTTTCCCATCAACTAAATCTGCCGGGTTGATGTTAACAAGCTTGATGCGCTTGCTCGCCAAGAATTGCAGCGCCGTATTGGCATTACTAAGAAAATGAGGTCGTTTCATGTTTCTGCTCTTTTCGACCGGCAAACTTTCGCCTGATAAAATTTCAAGTAATGTAAGTAGTTTAGTTCCATCACGTAAATCCGAATACAAATCCTCAATGCGAAGTGGCGGCTCGTGTTTCGCCAAATAAGAATTGATCCAGTTGACAAAAGTCTTTTTCTGCACGCGTTCTTGTTCATCTATTGTGAGTCAATTGAATGTGAGAAAGAATTAATAAATTGTCAACAAAATAAAAGCATTTTAAACGCTCAATTGTGAGCAAATTTTTGCATGAAGTGTAGCTGTTGCTTTGGCAACCAACTATTCATGCACTTTGATGCAGTTGAAATATTTGGCATGTATTGCATGAATAGAAAGTAAAAAAGTTCAAAGAACTTTCTTGCACTTAAACTCGCACAAATGATTTGAAGGTTAAGTGGGTGTTGTTCAAGGTGCATATCGCGAAAAATGACTAAAATATGTCAATTTATTTTTGGCACGATTTTCTATTCAAGTGCGGATGTCAAGTGTGTTTTGCTGTTTTATGAGAGAAATTTCAAAAGATCATATTTTATTTAATTGCGATATGAATCATAGCTAACGTGAGTTGACTTGAAAATTAATTAATTGCTCAAAATTAATCAATGTCCGCTCTCATTTACATTGAAAAATTTATTTTGTCTTTGGCATCAATTAATTTATAAATTCATTAAAAAATTTTAATTTTAGTAAATTATTTCAGACTGTCATAAATATTTAATTATTTCATGAACATCTAAATAAATGTATCAAAATGTTTCCTTTTAAAATTCCGCTACAAGACAAACCCCTTTTATTCATTCATTAATATATAAATAAACAAATAGTACTAAATAAAGTTACTAAGGTGAACTGTATAGGAATTTCTTCACAAGATATTTGTCCTATTTTAACTTTCTCGATTTTTTATGATTAATTTACGACTCTTAACAATAAACTTCTTTCTTTCTTACTCCCACGAAACTCCGATCCCCAACTTTTCTCTATTCTTTGAAAATAAATTATGTTTGATTTACAATATTTTTTTACAATACATACTCTATGAGCAATACTGAATGAATTGTGTAGAGTTATTTGAAGTTAAAGGCAATTTTATTTATTGTGACTCCATAGTTACCCCATAATTTAAACTTCCCAATTCTTTTGCTCGCTCGCATAATTGAGAACTTTTTTCCTTACTTGAAGCATTAAATTGCAAAATTTCCTGGTACGCATAGTCACATGCCGTCGCCGCTGCTACTTTTTACTTCGAATAGGGAGAGAAAGTTCGATAACTGATCATACATTGAAATTTTCATATTCTGATTACATGCTGGTATTTTTGGCATTTTTTTTTTGTTTGATGGAGGGTTAGAAAATACTCGAAAAAAATGAAGCTCAAAAGAATGTCTGATGTGGAATTTAAAGCATTTAAATTTGACTTATTACTTATCAAAATATTTGAAAAAAAAACGTTTGAGTTTAGCATTTTAACATTTTCGAGTTCGCACTGAAGTGGCAAAGCCAAATATTTGAAGAGAGCTCTAAAAATACATAAAAAAATCAATTCTGAAGACTCACATACACAGATCGAGTCGTTAATTGAAAATTGCAAATAGTTGTCATCCCACATGAAGCCATAGTGATCATCATCATAAAGTTTATGAGTCAGAAACGACTTTTTATTGAACTGTGATTAAAATTTGAAAGAAATTTTCAACATCTGCATTTTTTCTCACTGTGTCTTTAATGTGCAAAGCAGAGCGGTCGTTTATTCATTAGTAACTTTAACTCAAGGCTAAATGGCGGCAGCTCTTAAAACTGCTTATTAATAGCACACAAATAGTCATGAAGAGCAGTTAAAAATTACATAATTTCCGTTCACGGAATTAAATTTATTTTCTAAAATATTTAAGAAAAATTATTTTGTCAAATGCAGTCAAATTAAAAATTCTGATTTCAAAAAATTGAGTTTTTTAAGAATTTTAGGATTCTGCCCTAAATAAATAAAATCTTAAGAATTTAGGTTACAAAATTTAATTAAATATATAACCTTTGACCGTAATACATTATGACTAGATCTATAATTGTATCTATAATAATAAACTTTAAAAATAAATCAGAATGATTTCCAAAATAACATTTTTAAAATGTATGTCAATCATGCGAATCTATCAAAGTGGTTATAAAACATTGGTGTCTGACTGAAAATTAATAAAAGTAAATATTATTGCCTCTCACTTTCTTGGTCTTTGAATGTATATAAAATTTTTTTTAAATAAATAAAATTGAGAGTTATTTTTTTCGCGTTTTGACCATTCGCGTATACTAAAAAGCAGCAACAACATAGAAGAAAATGATTATGTCATAAAATTTACATTTTTATTTAGTTTGTGTGTGGCTAAAAACATTTTCAACAGCAGTATAATGTGAGAGAATAGTGTTCGTGTGACCTTGACCAATTGTTAACAGAAAAAAGGAGAAGAAAAAATTGGTCGAAAAAAGAGTTTAGCGGTGCAAAATGGTTCAGAGCAATGTAATAACATGTAAACATTCATGTTTTTGACATATGACTATGAAATTATGAATAGAGGAAGTTGTTGCATACACGTGACGAAGCTTTGTTCGGTCATAGGTTTTTATTTTGATTTTTATAAAAAAAAACCAGACCTATTAATGTTTTGGAAGCTCTACGAATTGTTTATTATCGATTAGAAAAATGACATCATTCGACACTCAAGAATAGATAAAGAGTAAAGGTCAAGTGTATCAACTTGAGTGTCAAGTTTTTGTGTGATGTCTATTTATGCTACATATTACTATTTAAAATACTTTTAGAATTTAATTTAATGAAATTCGTTTATTTCGCGTGCTAAAGTAAGTGCAAAATATGACAGAATAATTTAAGCATGTGTTTATCTACTTCTTTGCTGCATTATTATCTCATAAATAATGAATTGAATGTATTCATCGTTACCATAAATAGAATAGGATAATTTTTGACGCAGTTATGAAATTTTACACAAAAACTTTGTTTATTGCCAAAACGTGCAAATAAATCAATAAGCAAAAGACGAGTTTCTTCTCACTCAAATACTTGACTCTTTTGCACTTAAAGCAATTACATTTAATCTAAATGTTTCGTGCGTTTGACTAAAAATACATACTTCCAACCAGGGTTGGAAAATACAGAATCTGTAATGCAAAATATGTGAATCATATTCAAATTGGCTACTACTTAAATTCGCTAATCTGTTAACAAGAGGCGAACTGAAAGCTTCATTATGCGGGTGTGACTGAGATGTGAATTCTGAATACCATTCGTGCGAAATTTTCTTATCATCACCACCTAACTGTATTCGAATGAGAGTTGAATGATTTTTCTTACTAGAGGTTGGTAAACTTTCAGTAGACGATATTTGACTACTGGACATAGACGAGGATTTCGAGAATGAACAACTGGAATTATTATTATGTGGATATGTGTGGTAAGCGGAATCATCATGTTGCAGCTGTCTAGGTCGCGGTGAAGGCGACTTTGATAATCTATGACCAAGAGAATATGAGGTATGGAAAATTTCGGAATGGTCAACTTCGTCTTGATCTTCACTAAGGTCACTTTTCTTTAAATTTCTCTTCATTTTTACACTATTTTTTTAACAACTCTTTCTTTGTTAATTACACTCATTAATATTTTTTTATCAATCTTTATTTGCTTTTAATCTCTTTATTTTTCATAATAAAAAACTAAAATTTTCCTTTCTTTTCTAAAAATTGATTTTTTAGACATGCTCATAGTGTGTTTTTTTTCTCTTATATATAAAAAGACATCACACGCGATATCACTATTTTCCAGTCTGAAATCAGTGAATGCCGGCTTATGACTGAGAGAAGGCAAAAAAGTTCTCTGAGAATAAGCAGTAGCAGCGACAGTCATAAGTGTTTTTGTTGTTATTTTGAATAAGCATGACAATGTATAAAACATCAAACACGCGTGAATTCAACATTCGAGTATTTTTTCTCTATTCATAAAAATATAAGAGGAAAAAAAGTAAACATTGCGTTTATGATTTCACAATTCTCTGTCTAATAAATCTTTTTAGTATCAGAGTTTGTCTAGATACTAATTATTTTGATAACAATGTTTAAAGATTCTCAATGATTACAATTATGACTTTATTGTATAAAAAATTCCATCAAATATTGCAATCTTCACTTTCACGTGTGGCTATCAAAAATTTTTTATTCGCTCGTATGAAATTCACGTATTAGCCACAATAAATTGATAATTTTCTTATTTATTGTTTTTTTAGTGTTCTTAATTAGTTAGTTACTCAACTATTCCACTTTATTTAAATTTATGCTTTGAACACTTTAATTTTTTCGATTGTTTCACCATTAACGCAATAAATTTGACTGCGCAGTTTTTCTCTTTCTTACATGCGAGCGAGCTTATGCTATTCAATGTTTTACGCCAATGTTTTTACGTTTAATGTTGCGAAAAAAAGCATTATCTGAGAGTAAATATTGAACTTGTGATTTACACATGTGCGCGCTCTCTCATTCATTTTCTTACCTTGTAAATAAGTGATCGTAGCCTGATATTCAGCTAATTTCTCATCAATGTAATCTTGTGATTGTTGTGCAATGATGGATGCTGTTGATGGACGACCATCATCTTCATCATCACAAATTGTTAAATTTTTGTTTTGTAAATTTGCCGGTTCTAATGGCACAAGGTAAAAATCACTGGTTGTAGATTTTGGTTGTTGTTGTTGTTGCATTGATTGATGTGGATTATGATCCATTGAAAGTGGTGTAGGAATACTACTTGCGCGAGTAGAAACGGATTGAGTGGGAGAAAATGTGCCGCGATACGGACGAGGATAAGTGGCGTCAGATGTAAAATTGACTGGCGACATGGGCACATCATGCGGTCTTTGAGAATCATAGACGGTAGTAAAGCCAGTTCTTTGCATAGTAGGAACAGGTGAGGGCTGAACAGGATGAAAAGGAGAAGGATTGACTAATTGTCTAGCATTAAAAGTGGGAGTTGGCGATCGATGTCGAGGAACGGAATTTTGAGGTCCCGGAGACGTAAGTCTCGTTAAATTAGGAGTTAAAGGAGAGGCTCTCGCCCATGATGGCTGATTTTTTTGTTGCTTATCAGCCATTTTTCACTAATAAACAAATTTATTTCATAACTAAAAGAAGAAGTTGACGAAAAAATAAAATTTAAACAACTTTGTTGAAAAGAAAAGTGTGAAAAGAAGAAACAACCGACATGAGATTCCTTTTCATAGCATAGCGGAAAAAAAAATTTCACGAAAACTAATAATAAGAAAATGTGACAGTAGAGTGAAAAATTGACTGTTTCTTGGCATATGACTTTTGTTTTCATTGAGATGAACAAGCATAAATTTGTTTTAATTAACTTTGCTATTAAAATCATTTAATTACGTGAGTCATAAAATAAAAATTACCAATTTGCACTTTCAAAAAGAAAAAAAAACGTTTTTATTTATTAAATTGCAAATAACACTAGCCAATTTTATTTATGAAAGGAAAGTGAAGAAAAAGTTTCTATTTATTTAAAAACTGATCACTAAACTTCGCGAGAAAACGTTTATTTCCGCACGGCAGACGAGTCGAGACTAAATCACTTGTTTTTATTTTCCTCTCTAATCGAATCGTGCAGAATGAATGAAAAGAATTTCCTCGATAGAAAGAAAAACAGCACTCAAGAAAAAATCTAAAAAAATATTTCTTTTAATTGAATTTTCTTATCTCGCTTAGTAGTAGCAGTTATAATTATACAAAATCAATAAAAAAAGAGAATGAATATTTTCCCAAAAAAACACACACATAACATTAGGTCATTAACATTAGCCTGCTAAATTTATAGAAAAATTTGTATCATATTTATTTTCTCGACGACCACAGAGTCTTTTCTTGATGATTGCAAAACCTTTATAAATAACTACAGAATATGAAGAAGTTGCGAATCGAAAATTTTCCTTTTGGAAGTAGTGTTGGCGTGTGTGTACATTTCAAATTTGAACCGCATGCGTGTGTGTGTGGATATGTGGAAAAATTATCGATCAATGAATGAGTTATTTTCAGTGACACACATTTAAAAGCGATCACTCTTGTCTCTTGTGATTCTGCTAATTTTCATCTTTTCACATTATTTCTTCTTTTTTCTACTTTTGCTTATAAACGAATAAGACATTAACGACTCCATGAGATGAAATGATTTGATCATCGTCAACGAAGCAAAAACAGCAAAGAAAAAATTCCACAACAAAACTCTTGAGCTTGTGTTCGTCAAAAGAGAGAAATAATTTAACAAAATTTTGTGCACTAGGAAGGATGATCTGTATATGTTAAGAGAAAAAAATTATAAATAGCTCTTTGCTGAGAAGATCTCTTTTAAAATTAGAACGAAATGGAAGAAGATAAAATGCGCCGACATGACGTTGTCAGAAAAAATTTTTGCTACTCTTGTGCTTATTAAATGTGAATTTTCAAGTTAGAAAAGAGTCTTTTTTGATGAATGGAATCTCATGGCAGCTGGTAATAAGGACTATTTATAAGTGCATGATATCATACTTTTCTCACAAATAACTTTTCGGCTAATTCTTTCACTCTTATGGTATTATATAACTTTTCTTATTTATTTTTTTCACACTTTTTTTTCTCTTCGCCTTTTAATTAACTTCCACTTAAAATCACTTGACTCTTTTTTTTCACTTTTCACTTTGATATTAAATGCAGAATACAATAATTGAAATGAAGTAAGATTTTTAATAATAGCACAATTTTAACGATATCG
Organism: Polypedilum vanderplanki; assembly: GCA_018290095.1. Taxonomy (NCBI): domain Eukaryota; kingdom Metazoa; phylum Arthropoda; class Insecta; order Diptera; family Chironomidae; genus Polypedilum; species Polypedilum vanderplanki. Next base: position 17,330,866 of record CM031380.1, on the reverse strand, counting down.
GTTGGCTAGCGAAAGAATATGAAGATTTTTTTAAATCCACAAATGCACCATGTGTCAGAAAAATTTCATATTGCCCCGACAGATTTTTCTTTTACGTCCGAATACTTTAAAACTCAAATTAAAACTGAAAAAGAAAAGAGGATTCTATAAAAAACTTTGAGGAAAACATTCTCTGAAAATGAGCGTGCAGTATGAGCGTGAGAGGCATTTTCTCACTAGCAACTTGTTTGTACTTATTGGATTATTTGTTTTGTATATCAGATGTTATCGCAAAATCAAAGAGAAAGAGAGAAGAAAAGCGGAATGAGAGACAGTGAGACTAAGGATGAGTAGGTGCTAAATTAATGCTGCTTTATATAGATTTGTTTTTAAATAAAATTGTTTTTATTTTATTGCATTGTGGGTTGAAAGTGGAAATTATTTTATTGTATTTTCTTGATTGTTGAATTTTTTCATTAATATGTGACACAATAATCCGTTATATGTGTACATCATAATAAAAACGATTCTTATCAAATATTTTTTTAAACGTATCATTGATGTATATAAGAGATTATTTTATTATCGTTTTAATTTTCAAAAAGTGAATTTACAATAGTTTCATAAAGCCAAGCATTAAAGTTTATATCTTCTTTGCGTAATTCAATATCATTTACTAATTCTGAAATGTCGGCATAATTGTTTTTATCTATTTTAACTGATGGTGTATTTATTTCCTTGTACTTTAATAAAATACTTAATCCTTTCTCTTGAATGTTCTTTAATTTACAAATAAGATCCTCATCCATCATCACTTTTCCTTCTGATTGACATTTCTTTTTGTTCATACAATATTGACGAAAACTCTCGATGATTTTCTCAATCTTTAAATCTAAAATAATAAAATAATTTAAATATGAATAAAGCCAATTTTACAATTCCTTACCTTGTTCAATTACAGTGTTATTAATTTCATCCTTTGATGTTAATTCCTCATACATTTTCTCAATCTTCTCGATATTCATTTTTTTGTTGTTTTAAAAACGGTTTGTTTTGATTTTGTTAAGTTCAATTTTAAATTAAATTTTTTTTAACGGTTTGATTTGCAAAGTTTTTTTTCTCCTGATAAAATTCTTAGTAATATTTACTGCAGTAATGTATTATTAAACTAGATAGATATTTGCATTGATATTTGTTAAATTTCAATAACACAACTGGAAAAAGATTCGTTAAAAAATTTTTGTTACTAAAAAATTATGATGAGAAAAAATAATAATCTACTTGACTCATTTTACTTGACTTACACACTTTTGTTACAATTCAAGATAGAAAGAGAGAATACTACAAATAGCTTGATGATGATTGCGAGAAATTCCACAAATAAAACAAAATCATTTTGTGCATGAATATTGTGTTACATTTATTAAAATAAATTTATTTTTATGTCACAAAACACAAAATGAAAGTGAAAACAATGCTATATAATATACAACATTGTATGATCTCGATTAAAAACAAACGATGTCAAAAATAATAAAAATAAACTCAAATATAAACAGCTCTATAGTAAAATAATATGTACAATCAGTATTTCTTCTTGTCTTTTTTCATTATAATATGAGGAGAAAAGAAGAAAAAAGTGGATATATTAATATTTATTCTGGTTTGACAATTCCAAACTCTTTCAAAACTCCTGCTGCCTCTTCAGGAAAAATACCATTATCGATTTGCTCAGCCCACTGTCGATATTTATCAAGTTCTTGCCTTAGTTGCAAAACTGCTTTCTCTCTTTCCATTACGAGCTCTTCCAGATATTGATAACGCAATTTCTTTCTTGCACGGCACTCTCTTGCACTCTGACGTGATCTCTCCAATTTTTGTTTCATGTCAACTTTTTCTGTGCCTGCCTTTCTTCCCGCTTTTCTACCGCGCTTTCCTGATTCTCTTCTTTCCTATTAACAAAAGAAAAAAGTCATATTGTATAACATTAATCATAGCAAAAAAAATCTGCAATAATTTTTTTTTTCATTATCTACTGATAAAATGGAAGAATAATAATTTCATTTTCTCATCATCAACACTTTATTTGAGAGAATGTGTAGTTTTTTTTACAAAAAATTACTCATGATTGAATGGCGCATACATAAAAAAACTTTTTCATCTTTTTTTGTTTAAAAAATTTAAACCGTTCGCACGAACCGAATTGCACGTAGCACAAGTAGCATAGACTTTGTTGTTGATCGCTACGCAATAGATTGTTTATTCTTTTATATATGACCGACTTATTTCTCTCATGTCTCAATGGCACAAAAGGTTTATTCTGATAAATCTACAAGTGTGAATGCAGAATGAAATGCATTTTAAATGTCGCCAATAGTGCAAGTGAAAAATTGCGTCGTAAATTTTTTTTCTTTTCAATTGTTGTAGGAGTAATACGTATATATATACATAAGCTCTTCATAAATTTTTTCTATGGTCTCTGAGACCGCTATGAAAATGGCATAGTAAACTCTTTGCAAATATAATGTATGATACATAGTTGCTGTATGCCGGTTAAACTATTACGCAGTTACATTTTTTACACGCGATTGTCATTGCTTTTTTTTGGTTGAAGTCTCACTTTAATCAACTACGTACCTAGCGATATTAATCTTGAAAAATTCTATTCTTAGATGTTGTATTATCTATATTTCTTTTGAAAATACTGAAGTACTGTGGCGTAGAATTATAAATTTAATCAAAATCACGACTGAACTTAAGAACACATGCACACACTGGCAGGATAAATGATGTTAGATTATCACTTAAAATTATTTAAAACTATTGATCATATTTTACAAAATACTATTATTTTAAAGTAGAAGAAATTATAAAAAGTTTTGAGTGAAGTGCAGTCTATTACTTACTACTTTTTCGAATGAATTTAAATTTTTTCAAACAAGCAGCCTAGCAAGAAGAAAAATCGACTCTCCCGCAACGGAATAAAATCAAGAGAGAGAAAAAAGAATATATAAATGTATTGTATGAGCAAGCCTCTTGCTCTTTATTTACGTCGCAGAATTTGTGTGTGAAATTCAATCTTCTCATTCATTCATTCATGATTTTTTTTCTTAATATCATATATGTGATATTATTTTGTCAACACAAGTTGAGCAATAATGTAAACATTATTGTTTTCTAACTTTCTAAGATTTATTCAATATTAATGTTCATTCTAATAAAGACAATATAAAGGAAAATTAAGGGAGAGAGAGACAGGAAATCAGAAAATGGATTATTTTTCTTTGATGACGCAATGAATGTACAAATATTTTTTACTTAAAATTTTCTCTCTAACTCATATGCATACAAACTGCATCAATTATATACTTTACACTTGTTATTTAATAATATTTTCAAGTAAAGTGCGGCCATTGAAGTATTTTGTACAGTCAATCAGATGTTTTGCCAATCAAAACAAAACAAAGAAAATGAAGTAAAAAACAATTTTTCAATATTATGAAACTCACTGTTTGTATTGTTTCATCCATTATTTGAGGTGCTTCCATTTCTTTTTCAAAAGCGAAGAAACTACTTTTAGATGCCTGAACTGCTCAAATTTCTCGAAATTTCACTATTTTTTCAAATTGATCAAAATAAGTTTGCTTTCCTCGTTGTATAGTTTTCGTATGGACTATGACATTCCCTTGTGAAAAATTGTGAAATTATTTTAGCAAAATGATACTTAACAAAAATATTTTACTAAATACAACAAGATTAAAAGTGATAACATGCAGAAATTATTCAACAAAATATCGATCATCAAAAGTCATACGACAGCAATTTCTTGACTATTTTGTTAAAGATAATGATCATAATTTTGTTCGAAGTTCATCAGTAATTCCATTTTGTGATCCTACATTATCGTTTACGAATGCTGGAATGAATCAAGTAAGTTCATTTTATTATAAATATCATAATCAACAAAATAAAATCAATATTTCTATTAGTTTAAGAATATATTTCTTGGAAATCAACAACCGAAATATACTCGAGTAGCAAATACACAAAAATGCATTAGAGTAGGAGGTAAACATAATGATCTCTCAGTTGTTGGAACAGATGGCTATCATCACACTTTCTTTGAAATGCTTGGAAATTGGTCATTTGGTGATTACTTTAAGAAAGAAGCATGTGAAATGGCTTGGAATTTACTAACAAAAGTCTATGAAATTCCACCTGAGCGACTTTATGTAACTTATTTTAAAGGCGATCAAACATTAGGTTTAAAACCTGATATTGAATGTCGAGATATTTGGCTTGAAATTGGTGTACCAATTAATCGAATTGTGGCATGTGATGCAAAAGATAATTTTTGGGAAATGGGAAAAACAGGCCCTTGTGGAGGATGCACTGAAATTCATGTTGATCACTTACCAAGCTATAGAAAAGTCAATAGAGCTAAGGATGTTAACAAGGATAAGCATGATTTAACTGAACTCTGGAATATTGTATTCATTGAAAACTTTAGGAAAAGTGATGGCACAATTGAGCATTTACAACAAAAACATGTTGATACTGGCATGGGTTTTGAAAGACTTGTTGCCTTTCTTCAAGATAAGAGAAGTAACTATGATACCGATCTTTTTATACCTCTTTTTGAGAAAATTCAGAGAATTACAAGAAAGCCTCCTTATCTCGGATCATTTAGTGGTGATGATTTTAAACGTGACATGTCTTATCGAGTTATTGCTGACCATAGCAGAATGATTGCAATTGCTTTAGCTGATGGAATGTTTCCAGAAGAAAAGTAAAAAAAATATTTTACTTTATTTTTATTTAGAAATTTAACAACCTTTTCATTTATTTTCAGTAAAAAATTAAGAAGAATTTTAAGGAAGTGCCTTAATGTGTCTGTTAAAGTTTTTAGTCATGAAAATTTACTAACTGAAACAATACCAGTTGTAGCAAATATTCTTGGTGACACATTTCCTGAACTTCATCAAAAACTTTTCACATCACTTGATATCGTCAAATATGAGGATGAATATTACAAGTCACTAAAAAGTTCACTTTCAAAAGGCATTAAAGATATTCTCGAAAAAAATCCACAATTGATGGATCTTGATTTATATGAGTATCCAGGATTTGTTCAAGCATATAATGAATTCAAAAGATATAAAAAATCAAATCCATATGAAATTTCTGGTGATATGATGATTCAACTTTACTCAAATTTTGGCTTAGACTTGGATTTTATTGAAAGATTAGCAGAGATTGAAAGAATGACATTAGATATTAATGGATTTGAAAATCGTATGGAAGCAATGAAAGGGAAATCTCTTGAGAATTTTAAAGTAGACAACGATATAGTGATGCGATTAGATGGTTCGATACCAGCAACTAATAATGATTCAAAATATAACTATGAGTATGATCCAAGCAGTAATTTGTACAAAATTAAACCAGTCAAGACGAAAATTCTTGCAATTTTTGATACCAATGGGCAGTCTTTAAAAAGCACAAATGAATCTACAACATCTTATGTCAAAATTGTAACGAAAGACAGTCCGATATATGTTGAATCAGGTGGACAAGAGTCTGATGTTGGATATTTGGAGCAGAATGGAACAATTTTTAATATTGAGTCAGTTAGTTCAAAGCAAAATATAATATTTCACAAAATTAAAACAAATCAAAGCGCAAACTTGAATGTTGGTGATGAAGTAGAACTGTCAATTGATAATGAGAAAAGAACATCATGCATTCGAAATCATACAGCAACTCATATTTTGAATGCTGCCATTAGAAACATTAAAAATCTTCCCACTTATCAAAAATCAAGCACAGTTACGAGCGAAAACTTGAAAATTGAACTCGCAATGATAGGACCAAAATTGAATGAATCAGAAATTGATGAAATAGAAAAATTAGTAAGAAGACATATAAAAGAATTACCTTTGCAACAAACAACTGAAGTTATAAATTCACAAGAGTTGCAAAGTAAAAATAATGTAATAATGGTGCCAGGCGAAGTATATCCTGATGAAGATATTCATGTTGTGTCGTTTGATGATTTTTCACATGAATTATGCTGCGGTACACATGCTAACAGTACAAGTGAAATTTTAGATTTTACATTTTTGAGTGTGAAGTCGACTGGTCGAGTAAGTTATCTCTTCAATGCAGTGACAGGAAATAAAGCCATTGAAGCTATCAAAAAAGGTGACGAGTTAATTAGTCAAATAAAATCTTTAAGTGAAAATGATGAAATTGAAAAGTTCACAGTAATTTTAAGTCATTTAAGAAAGATTGCTTCAAAATTACATGACAACGAAATTTCATATCTCAAAAAAATTCAATGTCAAAAACTTATAACTGATATGAAAGAGACAATTAAATATAAGAGCAGGGATGTTGTAAGTGAACTTTTGGATATAGAAATGAAGTCAGTTATTGAACAAAATGAGCCATTTATCGTTCATTTTCTTGCATGCTCAGATCTAATGCAATCAGTTTCATTGCTAAAAGCAACAAGACTAGTAAGCGATGATAAACCAGTCATCATCATATCACTTGTTGATAATGAAGTTAAAGCAAGATGTTGTGTGCCAAAAGAAATGATAAATGAAAATTTTAATGCTGAAAAGTGGCTGACGCATTTCGCTAAAATCTTCAACTCGACAGTTAAACCTCCAAAAGGACAAGATCCACTCGAAGTTTGTCTCATGAAAGGCAAAAAAGTGAAATCTGAAGAATTCAATACCATGCTGGAACAAGCAATTGCAGCAGCAAAATCATTTGCAAATAGTAATATTTTAGATGAAACTAGATTTGTTAAAAAGAATTAGAATTGAAATAAAATATTTTATGTGAACTCAAGAAGAGAAAATTCAATTTGCTAGTTAGTGAATGTAACTGAAAAAATATATTTAAATGTTTTGTTGTGTGAAGACGCGTTTAGTTTATTTTTTTGAATTGTTGGAGTTTGTGAGTGCAACTTTACATCTTTTTTGAGTTGTGAGTTGTGAAAGCGGTCGATCGTAAAAATAAAATAAATATTAAATTAAAAATGGTTCAAGAAAAGAAATCAGCTATGTTTACAAAGGAAGAAGAGCTCCTTTTACAGGATTTTAATAGAAATGTATCAACTGGCTCAAATATGCTTTTTTACGGCGCGAGCTTCATAACATCAGCTTTGCCAATCTGTAAGTATTCACATTTTCCTCCACATCATCAAATGTTTTCATAAAATCTACCTACATAATTATCTTGATTTATGCATGATTGCATTTTTCTTGTGATTATTGATCATCTTTAAGTCATCATTTGTATGATAATGCCACATCAATTAAATTACAATGTTATTCTTTAGGGCTCTATTGGAGAATTCATCAAATTGAATTATTCTCTTCACTCATCTTTTTTGTTGCATTAACTGCTTTGAGCACCTACTTGCTATCAATGGCCTACAGAAACACCAAATTCACTCTTAAGCATAAAGTTGCAATCAAACGTGAAGATGCTGTAACTCGTGAAATGACACAATTATTGGCTGATGATAAAATGTCACGAAAAGAAAAGGATGAAAGAATTTTGTGGAAGAAAAATGAAGTTGCTGATTTTGAAGCTACTGTTTTCTCAATCTTCTATAACAATGCACTTTTCTTAGCAATTACCATCTTCTTAAGCTTCTACTTGCTTCGTCAAATCTCACCATTATTCAACTATATTATCACAATTGCTGGAACATCAGGACTTTTAGCATTGCTCTCAACCAGCAAGTCAACATAAGTTTCATATTTTTTTTGTATATGTGAGCGAGAGAGATTATGATTGAACTACAGTGGAGTAATGAGTTCGATCAAGTTGACATCTTGTTGTAATTGAATTTAAAGCTCCATTGAAATTTCCTTTTTTGCGTATTTTGTAAGTTCTAATTTTGAACAATAAAAAAAAGATGAGAATGTCTATAATATAGATTTAGAATTTTTGATTTATTACACAAATATTTATTTCAGAATGCATTCAATAGTTTGTGGCTTGCGATACAAATGTATCATTACAAAAAAAATGTGTTGCGCAACATGAAAAAATACAATGTATGTGACAATGTTAAATCGTGTATCAATTTTAATTCAATTAGGTGTAAAGAACAAGCTAATAAATCTTTTTAAACACCAAATATCCAATATTTCCTTACATGAGGAATTTCACCTTTTTATTTGCACTTATATAATTGGCACTTTTCTTTTCGATGTGTACCTAACTACTGGACCAATAAATTTATTTTATTAGAAAAATGTTAATTAACTCGTTCGATCACAAAATAACATAAGAAGAAGTAAAACAATAGACCATATAGGTGAACATATAAATGAAGTGCAATGAGGAGTGAAAGTCTTTTTTCTCTCTTGAGATGCGATGCTACTGCTACAAACAAGAATATCTTTAAATTTAATGACCTTATACGATAAAATCAAATGATAATGACTGTTGTAACACTATTGAATAATTTAATTTAAATTCTTTGTAACTTATGCAACTCAATCTTAGTAGACATTTTTATTAGGAAGTGAAAATATTTTTTGTAAATCGGAGATACAACAAAGTAATAAAAATAATGAATAAATATTCAATTGCTATCGCTGCATTTATTAGTTCCGTTTTAAATTGGGCCATCTTTATAGAACCAAAACCAACATGCACAGATTATATCGGCACATTTCCGGCATTAATGATAATTCTTTCAATGTGCTTCATTTTGACAGACTTGCAGCTTCCTGAACGCTATAGAAAATCTTCGTTTGTTTTCTTCATCGTTGAAACAATTATAAGTATTTTTGCCATTGAAGTCATTGTGATTTATTTCTGGGCACGCATTGAAAATGTGATTGTGAAGATGATCAAATTATGTTTGTCACAAGGAAATTTATATGAAGAAATGGGTGGTGATCGATTTCTAGGATTTCTATTGACTGCATTTACATCTACAATACTTTTGGCTTCTATTAAAGTAACAAAATCAACAGAAACAATCATCAGAAGCATTGTCTCATTAAATTATGAATTCTATCAATTGATTGAAAAATTTAAAACTATAAAATCTACATCAAAAGTTTCACCATGCTCACAATCTCAAGTAATAACACCAATTCCATGTGAAATTCGAGTTATTCAACAACCACAGTCATCTATTATGAGAAATCCTTGTTGTCCCATACATGGAGATTTAGAAATGACACAAAAAAGAAGAAGACGTCACTAAATATTTTCCTTTCAGTTTATTGAATCAAAATTAATAAAGTTTGAAATTTCTTGCATGCTTCTCTTGTTGTTTTCTTTTCTTTTTCATGTTTAAGCTAAATTGAGAATATGCAGCAATAACAAAAAATAAGAGAATGAGAGTAAAGTGAAGGTTAAAAGAGAGTGCAGTTTAATGCAAAATGTAGAAGACGTCATGAAGCTCTTAAGGAGCTTAAGTAAATATAGTTTAAATGGAGCTTAGTTTAAATATAGCTTGCAATTTTAATTCGTTTATAAAACAATCCAAAAGACAAAATTTTCAGTTTTAAAATTTTTATTTGTGCCATTTTAAATAAAGATTAGTTTTTCATCAAAAATTTTTTAAAAAACTGAAAATTTTAATAACTTAAATGCAATTCTAAAAATGTTATACTATCATCATTCTTCTTTTGCATCACTAATATTCTCTTCATCTTCTTCTTTTGGCGGTTGTGAAATTATTGGTTGAGTAGGTAGCGTTGATGAATTGTTCATACCTGTAATATTACTTATAGCTGTTTGTATTCCATGTTGCCAATAATTTTTCACATGACTTAATTTTTCAGTAAGATTTCTTGCGTCCATTGAAATTCGATCTGATGTAAAATCAGGATTGCTTGTGGACCGCGCGAGTGGAGCAACTGCTGATGGCCACATTGTTGGTTGGAAGGGTTGAAGTGAATTATATTGACTTGTCGATCTATTAAAAAATATAATCAAAATTCATTCAAAATAAAAAAAATTCTTTCTGACCTGCTCTCATAATCTTCCGAATGTCTAAATTTATCTAATTCTGAATTAAGTATGATCATATCTCGATGCTTTCCTAGCAGCTGTTTTGTCAATCGCGTTCTATCTTTGTGCAAATTTCGTTTATCTGTTTGTAATTTTGAAATTTGAATTTGATATGCTTTTTCACGTTCATTGCATTCATCTTGAAGCTTTTTAAATATCTCTATCGCCGATATTGTGTCGTTCTTTATTTCATATAGCGTGCGATTCTCATCTAAAAGCTTGTTAAAGTTGTCACTGAGTTGTTGATACCTCGTTTGTAAATCTTCAGTGCTATTCAACATTTTTCCATGAACATCTTTAATTTCTGACAAGGCACTCGTGTTCTAAAATTGTCGAGGATTCTGATGTTAACACATGTAAGATTGTATAAATTTTATATAACGGATTACAATACTTACAAATAATTGAAATACTTCCGCTTTGATCATTTTTAACTCATCCTCAGTCTTTTCAAGTAATTCAATGAGTCCTCTTTCTTTGACTTTTAACTCGTTTATTTCAGCTCGCGCGTCATTCATCTATTGTTTATAAAAAAAAAAGTTTTTTTTGAAAGAATTCAAACAATAAATAAACCACAACTAACCTGTTGCATGAGTGTTGCGTTCGACTGTTTCAACATATCATTTTCACTTCTCATATGGTGCAAACTATTTTCGTGTTGCAAAATTATTCTTGTTTGGTCTTTTAACGAATTATTTTTTGCAGAAATTTCATCCATTAATTTTTGTTCACGTTTAAATGATTCTTCTTTACGATTTTTGATTTCATGTGTGATTTCATATGCATGTACTCGCCATCTTTAATCAATAAGTTAGGAAAACATTATATAAACATTATTATATTTGGAAAAGAAAAATTTTACTCACTTTTCTTCTCGTTTTTCAAGATCCTCAAGTTTAGCTGATTTTGATGCAAGTTCCGATTCTATGGCAGTGAGTTTAGCTAGACTTTGGCTTGTTTTTTCTCTTGATGAGACCACTTCATCATTTTGTTCCTTTACGCGCATTTCTAAAAGTTGAATTTTACTCTTCAACTCGCCAATCGTTTGAATAGATCTCAAACATTCTTCACGTAATTTACTTTTCTCTTCAAAGGCAGTTTTCTGTAATTTTTCATACTGTTGTGTTTTTCTTTTTAATGCTTCTGTTGCTTTTGAGCTTTCTAATGATTTATTCATGAGCTTTGTTTTTAAATCATTAATTTGCATCACAGTTGAGGAAGTGCGAGTTGGTGAATTTTTTTGAGAACACGTGCATGATTTCTTTTGCATTTCAAATTCACTTTCAAGCCTCTGATGCTCTATTGTCATTTCTGATATTCTTTTATTTTTATCTTGTACATCCGATTTCAAATTTTCAATTTCCATTAAAAGATTTCCATTCTGTTGAAAAAAAAAAATTAAGTTTATGGCTTGATTTTGAGAAATTTTTGTACCTCGAATTGAATTTTCTCAAAATCCACTTGTAATTCACCAAATCGTCCTTCATATAATTCTATTGTTCTTTTTAAAACATCATTTTGGCTCTCCAGATCATGCATAGAATTCTGGAGTATGGCAGTTTGTTTCATAAGTTCATCATAATGAGTTGTCTGTTGATGTGACTGTATCAATTGTTCAGTTAGTGCTGTGATTTCTGTTTCCAACTGTTTGATTGTCGCATCTGATTTTACTTTTTGTGATGCCATCTTTTCTAAGTATTCTGATTCCTTTTTAAAATATTTAGTTAATTTAGCAATTTAATTGAAATGAAAAAAAGAAACTCACAATGTCAGCACAACGACTTCTAAAGTTTCTCAGACAATGTATGTCTCGTTCACGACTACTTATCTCCTTTTCAATTTGCTGTTGCTGCTCTTTTTGTGCTATTTTGTAATCTTCCAACTGTAAATGAATGAAAAATGTAATGAACTAGTACTGACAATTTTCTTTCTCTATTCTTTTGAAATTAGATAAAGGAAAGAAAGAAAAGCATGCAATGACACTATACATAACAAATCGACTATAAAGCTCACTTTCACGTGAATGGTGCTAGAAAGGAAATTCTATTTATTTTCGAAAATATTGTGTCACAAAAATCGTGACTAAAGTAATATTTTTCTTTTTTCCTGTATGTCTGCAATTCGAATTCAATATAAATGTGAATGAAAAGAAATCGACGAAATGAAGGAAATTTATTGAATTTAATGTTACATATTCCTTGAACACCAATGTCAATCTCATTCTATTTCTTTCCTTTTTCCTGTTGTTATTGCTATTGAAAATCAAGCAATAATTCATTTTCATCACATACAGAATGCATGTTAGTTAGTAAATTTTATTTAGTAAAAGAATTTGAGGCAATAAAAATAAATTTATTCATATAAAGTTTTAAAAGTATATGAGGTTCAGTCACGATATTTTTAAAGTTTGAAGTTCTAAGTAGGGGTTCTCGATTTCCCGTTCCCGGACGATTTTCGGGAACGGGAACGGGAACGGAATTCCCGGAAATCCGGGAATTCCCGAATAATTTTGTCATACAAAATGACTGCAAAATGCCTATGAAATTTAAAAATCATAGAACTTATGATTTCTTCGATCATATTTTGCATTTTATTATTGAAAATCAACATAAAGAGAGTTGGTTTGAAAAAACTTTTATTGACATAATGAAATTTTTAAATTTTCTTGCTAATTTTTTCTTTATTATGGGACACAGAAAAAATAAGAATGAATTTGATGGCTATTTTTATACTTAAAAACAGTGAACTATAAGCTTCAGAAGACGAACAGAATTTTTAGGTCGTTATGTTTTCAAATAAAGATTTCACCAAAAATTTGCGCGCGCTGAAGATGCACGCTGCAAAAAATATAAAGATATTAATTTTACAACTTTCCCATGAAAAAGATTTTATTAAGAAATAAAATTATATTTTTTTATTCTTTTCTTTATTTCCCACTCATGAAAAAAATTTTAAAAAAAAATTAAAAAATTACCAATATTCATCTTTCTCACGTTATCGTTTTGTCAGAAAATAATTTATGATTATTTTGTTTACATTTGAAAATTGAAAATCTTAGATGAGCAATGTAAACCAAAAATTTCGAATGACAACAAAAATTTTCACCAATATCAACTTTTGTCATATTCTTTTGTTTCTTGTCCTATGATAGTGTTCAAAACAAAATGAAAATTTATTCTCGAAAAGTGACAAATAGATTTTAATTTTAAGTTATTATTTATTAAAACTAGAAGATTTATCTTTTATTTAATGAATCCAACATTAAGAATTGGTTCAACAATAAGTTAAGAAAACTTTCAAAAAAAATCAAGAGCCTGAGAACTCTTTTTATATTTCGCATCAAAGATCACCTTTGTTTCTCGAAAAACAAAATTTTAAAAAATGAATTTTTTTAAATGACCTCATTCTAAAACGATACACGAACTAATGGAGTCCTTTCTGAATTTCATTCTAATTGCTCATAGGCTTCTTTTAGGCTATCAATTAAATTTTTATAGTCTTTAAATAAAAGAGAAAATCACGAATTATCAAAAATATCAAAAATCAAAATATAACAAGAGTTCTGCCCCCAACCCCATTGCACAAAAAATATTCAAAAAATAACAAAAAATATCAAGAGTTCTCAGCGCCTGGAAAAAGTGAGAAAAAAAAATTGTACCGTGATAGAAAATTACCATATATTTCCATCATTTTTATTTTGATAGAGAATGAAAATTTTTATGAATTGTTGAATTTTTTTTAAAAATTTTTCAAGAAAAAGTTGAACTTTGATGGGAAAATTTGCATTTCTTCAAAATTTCGGGGATTCCCGTTTCCCGAAAATTGTGTTATTGCTATTGAAAATCAAGCAATAATTCATTTTCATCACATACAAAATGCATGTAAGTTAGTAAATTTTATTTAGTAAAAAAATTTGAGGCAATAAAAATAAATTTATTGATATAAAGTTTTAAAAGTATATGAGGTTTAGTCACGATATTTTTAAAGTTTGAAGTTACTAATGAAATAGGAAAATGAAGGTCATAATGAATATTGACATATATGTGCACATTATACATGGTTTGTAAAAAAATCAAAATTTGAAGGGAAATTGATTTTTAACAATAGTGAAAAGGAAAAGTTTTAAAAAAATTCTTAAGTTATTGCATGCATATGTAAATTTCCTAAATATTGAATTTAGAAAATGTATTAAATTGTTTTCAATGTTCAAGGACATGGTCTATTGAAAAAGTTCTAAAGTGAACTAAAACATGCCATAAGAAACTTTAACAAACATTTTTATGTCTTATTTAAAATTTATCAGATATTTTCTGACACACTTTTTTTCTCTAATAGCAAAAAAAATCCATCATCTGTTGAATTTCACCTCACGGCATTTTTTTTCTCTTTTCTTTGAAGTAATTCTAATTTTATTGAGAAATTTACATTTCCAATAAACTATATAGTTGCACATAAAATATAAAACTCTTTCTTAGTATACAATGTAGCCTTATTTTTATGGCAACAAAAAAATTACACACTCCTTGTTTGATTTTCCAATAACAAGCAAACGATTGTGTGCATTTAAATATTTCTCTCTCAATAACAAATATTTGTTTCTTCAATCAACACAGCAAATTCACAATGTGCATTCTTTTAGCAAGCAACGAGGGAGAGAATATTATTTGCTAATTATTTTTTCATAACCACCTACTACTGATTCCTTATATTGTTTACCTTTCAACGTGCATTATTTTCACTTTTACTTGTTGTTTAGAAAAATTCCATGCGAAAATCTATTTTTATAAATTACATAATCGCTCCATAATTTAAAATGTACTTCTTTACACTCAAACAATTTTTTTCTTGCATGCAATTTGTTTCTAAGCCATAAAAAGTTTTTTTTCATTCACTCCTTAAAAGAGAAACTTTGTCTTTATTTTCTTCTTCTTCACCACGCTACAAACCACAGAAGAGGAAATAAACTTTTTTCTAAAGCACGCTTAATAGGTCAATGTTCAAAGAAAATGAAAATTTATCATGTCTGATGGTGTTTTCTTCATATTTTATTTTTATGCAATCAACACTTGGGCGCGAAAAAAATAATACGACCGTAGCGAAATGTTTAAAAGCACCCAACTTACAGCAAAGAAATGCTCAAACTAAAATAAAAAAATCACACCAGGATAGAATTTTTTTATTCGCATATTTTTATGGAAATTTTATGCTGATAGTGAGTGTATATATATGCTCATCGCAAATACGAATGGCATAAACACAAATGAATATGTTTTATGATTGCTGTTGATGGTGGTATGGTGGTATATGAAAAATTATATACATTTGTTTACTAGCGTTTGAAGTAAACTAAAGTAAGTAGAATGCAATGACTCAAATAGATAGTCATAAGTATGTAAAAGAATTTTTTTCCTTTAGTTCTACAAATGCTTCAATGAAAACAATTTTACTTGATTTTGTTCGATCATGTCAGCAAGTGAGAGCGCGAAAAATATTATGACTGTAGAAGTGTAGTTCATGTGTTAGAAAGGACATTTGGTTTATGAAAATATTGACACAAAAAATAAATGAATAGGAAAATAAACGATAAAAATGCCTGTTTGTCTGCAAGCACACTCTGCACGTTTGTGTGGATGGATATATTATATAGAAAATACATTTGTAGAATTTTTTGTTGATAGAAACGAGAAAATATGTACTGCTGTTTTTTGCAAGCAATGTGCGCTCGTCATAGATGGCAATCAAAAATTTTTTGAAATATCACTCTAGAATTTTCACTCCTTGAAATTTAGTTTTATATAAAGACATAATATGATAGTATTGAAAATAACAGACTTACAGAAATTTGATTCAAATAGTTGCAGTCGTTATTTATTTATTTTTAATACAATGAATTCTCATGATTGCAAAAATAAATTTAATTATAATTAAAATGTAAGTCTTTTTATAAATGAAGACTCGAAAAATGCATTTCTAACAAAAATTCTTTCATATTCAAAATGAATTCTTAAGCATAAAAATAAGAGTATAAAAATTCACACGCTTCTAACTGAGCATGTGTATGTTCGTTGTCTCTCACACCTCAACTCTGATTTGCATAAAAGTAAGTAAAATTTATTACACACTCTATGACTTTCTATTGATTTTACCACAGTAAAAAAATTTAATCAATTTTCTTTCCTTTATTGAACTGAACACGAATTGAAGTACTTAAACCGCAAAAGATAGAAAAGTATAAAAATTAAGTCATTATCCAGTCAACACAAGTTCTGCAAAAACTTTAAAAAGTATTGTCGTCATTGTGATTTATTGAGGGTTGAAAATTGGTAAAAATAATATGCAGTTTTTGACTGTCACGAAATTAAATTTATTAGTTTTATTAATAAAACTGTCAGCAAAAGAGAAGAGTGGGGAAAGATCATGCTATTTGTTAGTTTTAAACGATGCGGTTATGAAATTATTTGCTTGCATGACTCACTGTTCGTCGGTTTTTCTGTATGTCGACAATTTCCATTAAATCTAAAATATCCTGATTGAGTTCAAAAATATGCGAGCGAAGCTCTAAATTTGCCTCTCTTAGTCGATTAAGCTGTTCATCTTTTTGAATAGTCTGGCAATAATGAAAAAGTGCACGAGACATGAACAAAAATAAAATTAATTATGACAACTTACTTCCTTTAGCAGTTGATCGCTCAACATATTTATTGTGTCCATGTCATTGGAATGTTGCATCTGTAAAATTAAACTTCTTATTCAATTCAATAACAAGGAATAAAGTCACACATGCAAAACTTTAAAAATGTTAGGGATTTTTAAACAAAAAAACAATAATTTATTAAGTTATTTATTCTTTTTCACTTAAAACTATCTCTATATATTTAGCTAAATTAAAGTACAATTTCAAACTGCTGCAATTATTTATTTTACAACCATCAAGAAATCTAAATAAATGATTTCTTTATACTTATTAAAGTCACTCAAAATCATAATTATTTAAACTTGATTTATAAAAATAAAAAAATTAAGTTATCAGTAAGATGGAGACAATAAGCATGCATCTTATTTAAAATGTTATGTACACATCTCCATTATACAAATTACTATAAATAAAAAATTAAATAAAGTATAAATAGAGAGAGAGAAAAATATACAATAAAAATTATTATTAAGGCAACATAAAATGAGATAGCATTTATCTCGATCATCTTCAATGCAATGCAATGTGCATATAATCAATAATAGCATGTTTGCATTGTTTTAGTAACTATTTTACTATGCAATTATCTTGCATAAAATTGCAGAGCATTGAAAGTCTATTTTTAACTAAGTAAATAGTAACAAAGACACAATTTTAAAAGCCATCAGTAAAACGTTTTTCTTTTCTGTCAAATTGGAAAGATTCTATTTTAAATTCTTATTTTTAGTGAAATCACTCTATAGAGTTTATTCTATTTTTGTTATTGTTCAAAGCCAGTCAACTAGTCAACTTTTCATTTCAAAGGTAAACAATTTTCTCGCGCTCTTCTAAGAAAACGCACAGTTGACATTTTTCAAAGTGAAAAATCTGGCATGCATATACACATGAGATGAGAGAAAAATTACTGTTAGGTCAACAGACGTAAAAAATAATTAATGTGAGGGAAGGAGTTATGAACGAGTTTTTTAAAAATGAAATCTTTTATTGCAATAAAAACTACTTTCCGGAAATAATTAGATTTATGTGTTTCTTTTTTATCCCTCTAAATTATTTTTCAGTCAGTGATTAATGCAACAGTCTCCTCCTTCTACTCATGATCATCATCATCAATTTCGTTAGAATAAAAAATGCAAAAGATACATAGTTTTTTCTCTCGCACAAGATTAGTTTTCAACTTGTTACAACATCGAGAAAAGAAAATTGTTACAAAATCTCTCAAAGTAAAAATTGTATGTAAGTAAAAAATAAAAACAGCATCTTTCAAGTTATAAAAATATAACAACAACAACAACATCAAAAAATTTAAACTGAGAGCATCATCTTCATCATGCATTCGTCTTCCAAAATCGTTTCAGTCTGAAGCTCTTATTTCCACTTACTGAATTTCCACGCTTAAGTTCTTCGATCGTTGTTCGCATACTTGTGATCGTAATATGAAGATTGTTATTCTATAAGTTTCAAATTTCACATGAGAGTGATGGCCGTAAAATTCATCATCTTTTTTTTATTATCGTCTTACCTCTCCCTCTAATGCTATATTACGCTTCTTTATTTCATCATATGAATCTTGGTGATTAGTAAGCTAAGTGGATAGATAGATAGAAATGCATTTTAAAAATAGAACTTCAGTCTCGTAAAGAAAAAAATTATGTTGTTGCATGAAAAAGGAACAAATGCAATTCAATATGCAACAACAACAGCTGCATTGTATAACAAATCACATGATATGTGTTTACTAAATGTTGTCACGTAATTTAATGCGTATGAATGCTACTCAAAGCAACTTTGAACTGCATCCGATTCATTTTATTTTACTTTTTTTGCAAAGCTAATGGAAATTTTATGCGCCACTTTTTAAACAAAATGTGAAATAATAGGAAAATTACTCTCATCAACTATCAATCAATCAGTAAGTTTTTGCTTATTCAAACAAACAATTTTTACAAAAAAAATTACAGCTTTCAATATTCAACTTAATTAAAATGAACTGAGCTAAACGAGAATGCTATGAAAATTTTATTTTTCTAATTTACTTACTTTTCCTTTCGTCATATCCATTTCTTCTTTGAGCTCTGCATTTTGTCGTTTCAAATATTGAATCGAGTCATTATGAAATTGTATTGCTTGTTTGAGTTGAGCGACCTATGTTAAATATTAGAAAGAAAAACAGTCGCAATGAGAATCACATGTTGAGAAATGAAATTTGCACAATGAAAAATTATAAAAATAACAGTCGAGTATGTGTTAGGTCGCGAAATAATGATTCATACATCATATAGACTACTATAATATGACACTAACCATTTGACAGTATTTATCTCGTTCGATTTGAATTGATTTAAAATCATTTTGTGCTTCGCAAATTTTCTCTTCTTTCTCTTGCAGGCGCTCTTGTAAATCATTGATTGTGGCATTTTTATGCCTCAATTCACATTTCTTTTCTTCAAGCTCTTGTTTCCATTCATTAATAACATCACTAAGAGATGAATGTCCATTACTTAAACTACTATTTCCACTACTAATTTCAGGACTACTCGATGTTGGCGGTTCTTCACTAACTTTACCAAACTGTAATAAAACCATTATTAATTAACATACACTCTATTTATTAACACTTGATAATCTTTTAATTTATAGTTTTTTTTTTGTTCTCTCATGCACCGGATTAATCTTCTTCGCGACAAGAAATTGTTTCTAAATCGACGTGTGTAGCAACACTGATCTTCATAGATGAAAATAAAAACATTTTACGCATCGTATAAACTTAAAAAGAAAATTCTTCTCTCATTTTCTCATTTAAGTTGCATCTTCACGCTTTTTTATTATTCATTTAAGAGAGAGAAAGAGAGATCTTTCATTGCTCTCATATAACAAACTAAAAGGAAGAAAAAGAAAGCGGCTTTTGAGCCTTGAATATATAATTTTTCTTCTCTTGCTATGTTTTTCATCTCTAATTGAACCGGCTACGTTGCAAAGTTTATTTTCTTTACTTTTAATTTTAAAATGGTAATTAGTAATGGAAAAAATCCGACATTTGATCCTCCTACATGCGTGAAATTTTTGTTAAAATAAAATGAAAAAAAGTGGAAATTTGCATACATAAATTTATTCTAATGAAAGCGCTTGAGAGCTGTTGCTTTAACGTAAATTGACAGCTATAGTTGTAATCAAATAATAAATTAAAACGAGTATCAATAATGCTAGGTGGTCTCAAGCTCAAAAAGTGACCGTTTTGAAAAATTTAATTTCAAATCTTCCATCTCTTTTTTTATATCTCTGTCTCTTTCTTTTCACACCCCTTTTTAAAAATGATTTTTATAAAGTGATAAGTTTATTGCTGGATTATTTTATAAAGTGATAAGTTTATGCTGTTTTTATTAAAAAATTCAAATTGGAAATGATATAGAAATATCTCCAATAAGTTGAAGTGAAATGGCAATTTGTAGTATAAATATTTTCAAAGATTAAATTTATTTCGAAAAATTTCGAATATAACGTAGTTAAATACCCAAGAATTCCGAAAGCGTTTCGGAATTCTTATTTTGAATTTAACGGACAGCTTGAGATCACCTAGCAATAATGGAAAAAAAGATATCTATCAAATAATTGACGTCGTTATCACACCTCATTCAATACATTTTGCGCATTCATTCAAAATTTTCTATTGCAATAGAGGAAAAATAATTGCAAGCAATGCATTTCAATCTTTCATTATAATTAGTTTGATCCTATACTATTTTGATTAAATATTTTTGCTTATTTACATTTTCATTCAATAACGACGCCTTATAGCTGGCATTTTAGCATTATGTGGGAATTTGTTTTATACTAGAAAAATCTAATGAAGATAAAGTGTTATACTGTTGCAATGTGTATGTAAGTTAATCAAAATAGAAGTGAGAAAAAAATAGCTCTGAGAACGAAAATTTACATTGCAAATAGTTTAATTTTAGCATAAATGGTGTTTAAAACAATAAATTGTTTGCATGCTTGTATCACGAACTCACCGGTGTAATGTTCTTTTTATTATTCAAACTGTCGTTTGTATTTCGAGTAATTATACATTCAGTCGCTCGCTTATCATTATTACAGCAATTATTCTTCTTATTAATTTGATCATCTGACAGTTGTGCACTACTTAATCGCATAATTTCAGTTGTGAGAATTTGATTGTTCTGGCTTGATTCTGAATATTAATTGCAATAAATTAATAATCGATTTTCATTGTATGTTTTTGTATTACCTAGCAATTTAGCTTTAAGTGCGTCAATCATATGATTATTTTCATTAGAGATCTGTTCTAGATTGGTTCGTTGTATTCACTAGTTTTACTACGCTATTAAGCACATCGATTTCTGGCTTCAGTTCATCTTCAATTAATGCTAAGTCGTTATTATGCAATTTGAGTTCTTTCACATTTCCGCTATTGCTGTTTTTACCCAGTAATTTTGTTGCAACCACATGAATTTTGTGCTTTAAAACGTTCAGCTTATCAGTTTTTAAATTTCTATCTTGTTTCTGTGAATGAGGCGAATAAAGAATGAGTGTAGTAAGTGAAATAATGATGTTGTGTATGCGTGCTTCGCCTTATCTTAATAGTAATTTATTATATACTATTTTTACACTTACATTTCTCGCTTCACATTTTCGAATCATCACAAGTTCGTCTTTCAGTTTTGTTATCAGCAGACGGTTGCAGCTGTTTTCACTTTCAATTTCATATACATTTTGTTAATCTTTCGATCTCTTCTTTATTTACGTCATCATAGCAATCGAAATTCACTTCTGACATTGATTTACCAACTGTCGAATCCTATTTTATAAAACACATTTCATAAGTTAAACATATATGCAAAAAATAAAGGAAAAATCAATTTTAAGTGACATGCATGAGCTTGCAAATACTTTTCTTTGCTGCATAATTGTTATTGCAAAAAATATTATAGGTCGATCTATTACAAATTATGACAGCAAACAACAGGGTAAGCAAAAAAATAATAAAACATTAAGCAAAATCGAACCTGATCAATATCGGAAAGGGAGTAGAGTGAGTCGCCATGTTTTGGAATGTTCAAGTTCAAATTATTTGGCACTGTCAAATAATTGTTATTTCTATACATCAAGTTATTCTCTATAAGATCTGCGCTACTACGACTTGTTTTTAATTCAGGAGTTCGTGGTGGCGTCATCAAAAGTGGTGAATGATTCTAAACAAAAATTCTTATTTATTATTCCTCAATACTTTATTCAAATTTAAAAAATAGAGCGTGCAAAAATGATGAATTGATGCCATTTACTGATGGAAAAAATAATCATTCGAATAAGTTAAAGACATTTAAAAATATTCTGACGTCAATCATCATCACCATTTAAGTGGATCTTACACGCTATAAAATTTTTCATGCATGGCCGTTACACCCGCTTTAAAAAATAGCAATAAAATTTTATCTGTCAAAAACTAGTTTTTGCGGAAATAAATAGAACCAACACCAAATATAAATTTAGAATGATCAATACGAGATGTGTGAATAAAAGATATGCAATGTTTAAGAAAGAAGCATTTAAATGGTATTTTATTCATTTAATTATTAGAAATTTTTATTTTAATCACTCTGTAATTTCAGCAATTGTTCGATCAATTTCAGTTCTAAAATATTCTACATGTTCTTGATATTCTTGCCATAAATTTGATTTTCTTCTTATGGACAGTTATTTCAGTTTCTTTAGTTGAAATAATTAATTGAATAATCATCATTTCCATTATTTTCTCTATGCGTCGATGTTTTCCAGTCATTTTTCTGTTCTTTCTTAACTAAAGATGATGTCTTAATTCATCCAAATAGACAAAATATGAACGTATGATCTAATCGAAAATGATTTTTTATCTTTAGTAAATCATTATTATTTTAAAAAAAATAATGTGATGATCGCGTGAAATGTTGTTAGTTCAATGCTATATGACAATCAAAAAGCAAATAAATGTACAAACACACACAGATGTTAAGCCCTTAACCCAAAAAAAAATACTAAGCTAATGCCTTTCTATTACAATTCTCTAAATAAGCAAGCAACTTAACTTAAACATTTACTTATATCAAATGTATAAATCTACTCTACCTGTTGATTCTTTGTACTACGTCGCAATTCTCGAATAATTTTCTCACGAAATTGCACTTTCCTCTCTAGTTGCTCCACTTTTTCCTCAAGTTTATTCATTTTTGAACGTAAATTTGCTATATGATCATGTTTATCGGCAATTTCAAAAATCAGTGCTTTTGTATCATCATTGATATTACACTATAGATTTTTAATAATATATTGTAAAAATTAGATATACACATTTAGGTATTTAAATAAAAAATGTATTAAAAACTTCTTTAATTAATAAATTCTTCTTTTCTTTTACAAGTCAACACACGCGATCAATATTCTTGTGATAGTTTAAAAAAGAAACTGGCTTTTTAAAATCTTTAATGACTCAGAGACACTGACCTTTTTAATATGTTCAATATTTTCTTTTGATTTACGACATTTCAATTCTAATTTTTTATTCCTTGCCTCAAGCTTTACCTGTGTGTTATAATAATAAAGGAAGGAGAATTAAAAGCAATGTAGGATAAGCAAATTTAAAATCTACAAAACTTACACAATTTTTCACATTTGTCATTATCTTGATCGATTGCCTCTATTAAGTTTCCGCCTCTCCTTTCTGTGAATTCGTATGCTTCTCCTTAACAATTGATTCATTCATAATCTTTAGGTCTTGTTGTTTTGTATTTGCCTCTAATTGCGGCGTGATTGCTTTTGACACGTGCTTTGAAGGTCATTGTATGTTTTATACTTTTGATGTTGCTGTTGCTGCTGATGACGCAAATCGTTCAGATCATTTGTCTTGTTTATTGTGTTATCAGACATTTTGATGTTCAATTTGCTAGAAATTCAAGTTTGTTAGGAATACTTCTTATAGAACGAAAATATTTTATTTACACACACATGCTTAACTACACGTTGAATGAAACTTACTCAATGATAGCGGTTTGTTCTTTCTTTTCTTTGCACTTTCCTTCCACAACTACTTTAAGGTCAGTCGTTGCACTTAATATTATTTTTCTTCCGATCTGTCGTCGTTTTGCAGTAAAGATGCAATTTTTCGATCTTTACAATCCAAGTGAATAATTAATTTTGTAATGATATCAGAAAGGTCTCGCACAAATACTTCGTAGATTAATATCTAGATAGGTAATGATAATATTAGATTTTAATTCTATTTAAATAATTATGGTGGAATGTCAATAGAAGATTTTTATGACTTTACAAACACACAACGCATACACAAGTTTCTTCTGATCGCGCTCGCGGTCTTTCAAATACACACACCACCTTCTATTTTTTTTATTTTGCGCAAAAACATTTAAAAATCTGACATTGGTAATTGTTTTCTGTTCCACAATTTAATTTAATTTTTTTTACCGCCGCCACTCTATACTCTCAGTTAGGGAATTTAATTGAAATTGCACGCTTTTGTTCACATCACACAACTCAATCTCTCTTTTTTCAGTATTTTGTTTTCTTCGCAATTCAATTTTAAATTCACCATGAACATGTACAAAAAAAAATATCATAAACAACAAACTAACTGTGTGTGTATGTTTTATAATATATCAATTTGCACATTCTCTAATCGATTTTACAGAAAAAAAAATTAAGACTTAATAAAAAGACAAAAAACCACAATCAAACTTCATCATCATCAGAATTCTTTTTTTGTCTTCATTTGGGTGGTTAAACATTTCTGAATTTGCGTCACAAGAGCACACACAATATTTATTCCAAAAAATACTAAATTTTTTTTCATTTTGTGTTTTTATAAAGATTAACAACTTCTCAATATATGTATAATTGAGCGCGCGCGATCAGAGTTGGAGACAGCCTTCATAATGAACTACTATTTTATTTTTGTTGTATTTTTTAAATAAATAAAAATAATCAGACAATCGTAATTAATGGAACTTTCTCATATTAAAATGAATTGAGTCATTTTTTATGACCAACGAAAATTCGCTTAATAATATTTAAAATTCTATTCCTCACACATGTAATGTTTATAAAGAATCACATTTTAATATAAAATTGGGAAAACCGTAATAAACTCGACGAAGCAAAGAATCTACTTTGTTGCCTATGACATGTGAGCAAATTTCCAAAAAAAAAATTTAAAAATTTCAATAAAACGTGAAATGGACTTGATTCATTTACATTCAAAATTTTTCACACATGTTAATGTGGCAAACTATAAATTTTACCTCTTCATAGTCACTTGATGCATTTTCTAATAATTTATCATACTGCTGATGCAACCTGTTGATGCCTCTTAAAATGTGAGAGGAAGAGAGAGAAAAAAAAACGGTCAATGTCAAGGATAGGGAAGTTATCAAAAGTTTATAGACGAATCAATATAGTTTTCTCTCTCTTTATACTTTATGTATTAATCTAACTCTATCAACTACTAATCATTGAGGACATTTGAAAAAAGAGCTAATATATTTCTTTTCACTATCAGAAAATTATTATTTACTCATAGAGTTTTCTATTTTCTTCGTTTAAAATTTCCAATTGTTTCTTTTTTGCTTTTCTACGACTGTCGTCGTCGTCGTCGTTGCTGTCTTGACCTTCTTTCACTGACTTAAACACTGGAGGAATTTCACTTGTGAATTTGAACCGAGCAACAATCGATGCACGAACGCGATCATTTTTTTTTCGATCTGACTAATAATCTTGAAAATATGCGTAATAAAATTTTTAATATAAACTAATACTGATCACAGAGAGTGATAAAATTGTCCAAAAAAAAATTTTTTATGCTTACTAAGATTGAATTTTTTAATCCTTGTTCTTTTTTTAATTTTCACAAATTGTCACGCACTTTTCATCATTTCTTTATCATTACTCTATCAGTCTTTATGTATTAAGTAAATTTGTATAATTTTGAACACTTTTAAGCAGATAAGATTCGAGAAATTAAATTTTAATATGTGGTATGACTTCTTCCTAGTTCACAATTTTTAAACTGACTGACTCTCTCTTTTTCTCTTTGAAAATTGCTTAGTTCATTCATGTAATTTTTTTTGATCATTTTTATTATCATTTGTCACTCAATAAGAGTTTTTATTTTAAGTTGATTAGATTTTTTCATATAAATTAGAATAAGATCATGATACTTTAATTGATTTTAGAAAATAAAATATAAATTGTGTAAAATCGTCTCTCTGATCTGTAATTTTTCTCTCTCTCAGGCTGTGCTGAAATTTCAAACAAATTTTTTCTCTCGATCATCAAAACCGTTAAAAAATGCAATTGTTTTTGGCTCAATGTTAATTTTCTTCTTTATTTTAATTATATACACAATATCATCAATTATGACTCTAATTATCTTTTTTATACCAATTTAAACTAAATTAATTCTTAATTAAGAATTTTATAGAATAGGTTTTTTTAAACTGATTTATACGTCGAAACTAACAGAAATAAGAACAAAAACCTTTTTTCATTCAATGAAATCATCATGATGTATAAAAATCTATTCGCTGAATAACTCATTTTCAATCTCCTCTTTTTTTAATATAATTCAATATATATATATTCTTTTCATCATCATCATTTTTTTTTTCATATCCACAGTATATCTTATAAGATAAGATGTGAGAACTCAAATGTAAAGAGTGTTGCAACTAAATGCAAGGAGTGCTCAAAACTTGCATTATAAAGAAAATCATAAAGAATTTGAAAGTTTTTAATTCTTTATTATTTCCTTTAATATTTTAATTTAATCAATAAATCAAAGACACAAAGAGCATGGAAGAAGAAGAGAAGGGATATCAATTAAAAACGAAAATGAGATTCTCCGTGATTTGTTTCATTGTTTTCAAATTGTTTTTTTAGAAAAATAAATGTAAATGTTAATAGAAATTTAAGCTAGATAGATGTAAACTTTACGGTCTTCTGGTGTACGAGCAAGATATTCACGCTCAATCAATCCTTCGATACGTTTTTTAATTATAACTGGTGAAGGCAGGAAGCGACTACGCAATTGAGTTGTGACATCAGACACCAATAAATTGTGCTAAAATATTTCACAATGTTATTGTAAAATAAGAAAAAACTAGAAATGTCCATAACTTACCGCCATCTTTTTGCGTGATTTCATTAATTCTAACAATTGCAGCTTCAATTTCATGTTTACGGTCCTCATCAACTTTGTTTCGAGTTTCGCGACGTTCTGGTCTGTTTTCTCCCTTGCAGCAACAGTTTGAATTTTAACTCTACAATTAATATTAAAATTTAATGTTATTCTAAATTTTTAGAAATGTAAAAATTACTTGTGAAATTTAGAGACAAATCCATCATTAACGTAAAATTCATTTGAAGGCTCAATTTCTTTTGTTTTCGGTGTTCGCATAAGTAAACGCTGTTGCAATTTACCCATCGATAATGATTGCAAAGCACGAATCAAATCTTTCTCAGGAATATCAGTTTCTTGTTGAATTTCCTCTAATGTCAAACGTTCACGATTATTGAACAGCATCAAACACACATCTTAAAAAAATATTTAAACACACCTGTTATTGAAAAATAAAAATAATAATTTGATTGTGTATTTACCTGATAGGTTGAAACTTGAAGCACATGTTTCCGAGTATGTAACTGTGCTGACGAAGTTGAGCAAACGGTTCCTGACTCACTTTCTGCTTCTTGTTTACTTCCATAAAATACAGCATTGATGAATGCAGTGCCTAAGTTATAAAAAAAATGAAATAGTATGTTTATGAAATTAGAATTATTTACCAAGTTGTGGTTGAAGAGTGAGCTGTCGGCCTGAGTGTTTTGCTAGATAGAATTTTTGAATGCATCAAAGCCTCTCTCGGAGCAATTGGAATATTACAATTCGGTGTTGATGATTGTGTGGGCCAAAATCCAGTTGTCAATATACGAACACTTAAATCTACACCGCTCAAATTCATTCCCTGAGAATGCACGTGATTCTTAAATTCTTCCATAATTGTGTTTGAAACTTGCATATCTTTGAACATTCCCTCAAGTTTTGATGTAAATTGACATCCACATTCAGTCTAAAACATATAAGTGATAACATTAAAATCTTTATGTTTGTGTTTAAATAAGTTAGACACACCTTTAACTTTGATATCATATTCTTTTCTGAATCATCACTGACTGATTTGTTAAGGAGCAATCTTTTCGCCAAGTGTGCTTTTAATAGCGTTCAAATACATCTTTTTCAAGTAAATAGCGGAACAGAACCATTGTTTTATCCAAAATCGTTTCAATTTCTTGTTCAGACATCTATTAAACAGAAACAATTATATTAAAAATGATTTAATGAAGAGTTAGATCATCATTAATTTAGGTTTCAAATAAATATACCAAAGTTCTTGAACATTTAGTTTGAATTTCTTGACGATCTTCATTTTCAGTTAACTTAATATGATGATTTAAGTTATTTTGAGATTTATTTATGAAAATAAATATAAAACTTACCCCTTTGCATCCTTTTTTGAGCTTATCATCAATAAAAAGTGAAAGATATTCTGGTGATTTACTATTCAAATTGAGGAAATATTCAAAATCTGATGAAATCATGTGTTTAAATGTCTTCTCAGTACTGAATGAATGTTTCAAGAAATGATCAAAGCGATCTTTCAAATCAAGCAGATTTTGCACAAATGTAATTGGATTTGTACCACCTTCTTCCTCTTTCACTAAAGATGTGCCTTGTTCACGAAGATATTTGCTAACACATTCAGAAATCGTTTTGATACCTTCACTGACACGTGAAAATAGTTTATACATGCATGCCAAATCATCGGTCTTTGTATTACGAAGCATATAAACTACTCCAGAGTTCTCCATTTCAACAATTGTTCGCATATGTTTCTTAATTAATTCATCTTGAACTACATCGACAATTCGCTGCTCAGTGCTTTCATCCAGGTAAAGTTTCGCTCGTTCTGCCTCTTCTGTGATTCTTGCTTCAACCTTTTTAATATATACACTTGCACTGTTCTCGGATAAAAACTTTTGTGATTCCATAGCATAGAAAGCAGCAGATTTGTCAAAAACGGACGTTCAAAATCTTTCTCATATACCCATCGATTATTGATACCGAGAATCATTAGCATTTGACATGCATTTTTTATTAAGATATGATCTATTGCCTCTCCTTTTCGTTCATTCATGATCATTGCTAATAGTGTCTCGCGTAAGTGATTTCTGATCCTTTCGTGACTTATGATTTCATCACGAAATATTATGAGTCCTAAGTTATAAACATTATCAACATCATTTTGTTGTACGTAAACACGATCCATGTACATAAGAATGTCTCTAATCATGACCATTGATGTTTGATGATCTGTCCAAGCTTGATTTAATGTCTGCAGAAAGTTGTTGTTTAATGATCGAAGAACATCTTCACGAACTTTTTGTTGCAAATGTTGTGTGACAACTTCCTTTAATCCATTATAAAGTCGTTCACCATGTTTATGAAGAACCATTGTGTAAGCATTACGATACAACTCTTCAAAGATAGCCCAGAATTGTTTTTCTTTTGAATCTCTTGAATTGCATTTTTTTAGTAAAGACCATATTGATTCTACAAATTTTTCATCCATCGTCATCTGTAAAATGCACAAAAAAATAATGAGACGTTAATCGAGCATGTAATGTTTCTTTTCTCTTGTATTGTTTAGCATTTTCTCTTAAAAAAATTTACTAAATGCAAATTCCTTTCGACATGTTTATCTTCTGACCTTAAAATTGAATTCTGGTGTGAGATAGATATCAAACCAAAGTGGAAAAATCTTGTTGAATTTCTTAAGACACTCAACAAATGAAGACGATTTTGAAATGATCATTTTGAAATTTTATAAAGAATAAAATAAATAGAAACTGCGAATTTATAAAACATCAATTTAGAAATGGCCGGAAAGAAATATTAAAAGAAATACTTCATTGTTTGCTAGAATCAAAAATGTTTTGTAATCAATAGTGATGATTTTGTGCAAACTCATTCAATTATTGTTTGATAAGATACCTTTTTTCTTCTATTTGCTTATATCATACCATCAACAAATTTTAATGACATTAGGATTAATAGATAGATACTAAATACTTACGGGAAATGCACGAATCCGCATTTTTCCTTCTTTCTTTGGAGGAGGCTGTCGATTCATTTTGTATTTGTTTCACTTTCTTTTTTATTGATAAATATGAAAGACGGCAAAATTTAGAAATACTAAACTTAAACTGTATATATGGCCAACGCGAATAGACAAGTTTTGGCCTAAATTTTATTTGACGGTGAAATGGAAATCAATCGAAAACTACGATAAAGAAACAAATGATAAACAAAATATAAGTCACTTAAATCGGGAATTTTACATTTCACATCAGCCCTTCTTTATCTCTTATTCCTTTAGAGTACAATTACACTTTTTTGCCGTAAAATTTTACTTTTCACTTGCTTTTATTCGAATTCTATTGTTTCTTAAAATTTATTAATGTCAATTTTACTTTTCGTAAAATTACTTTTTCTGTATTACTATAGATTATTTTTTATGTAATTTATGCTTTTTGATAAATTAATTACAGATTTGAATATTATAATTGCACTAAACACTGATTAAAATACGTAAATTATAAAATTTTATTTTTTATTCAAGACAAATTTTCAAAAATGAGGGGTACTAAACTATGATTGATAAACACACCACTTTTTTTTAAAGCGCTGTTATATCTTTTCATTTGCTTTAAATTTAAACTTTTTCAATAAGTATTCAATAAATTAAAACTTCATGACTTAGTGCAACACAAAATATTTTGGATTTTTGAAAAAAAAAATTTATTTCTTATAATTAATTTTGTTGAACACTTTTATTTGCAATATTTATCTCTTATTTTCTCAATGCCTCACACCATTTAAGTGCATCTCCTTCATGACTTTCAGAAAATATATGCGATTGGGCTAGAAAGAAGGAAAAAATAAGCATCTGCGATTTATTTAAAGTTGAGAAAACTTACTGTATGAAGAAAAAAGTTTTAAAATTTTTGGGTTCACATACTGTTGTTGAGTCTAAAGGTATCTCTCCTTTCTTAATATTTGCATTAGCATCAATGTAACTCAAACGAGGAGTGTTGTTGAAAGCGCTAGTGATAAAAGTAACATTTCTTTTCCTCGGTATCAAACCTTTTCTTTTGTATATAAAACCGTATTTAATTAAATATTCATTTTCATCTAAGAACTCTGACACTGTATTTTAGTTTGCTCTTTAAATAATTTTTCTAGTGCTTCTGGAGTTAAGTTTGATGAAGTCAAATTCAGTTCTGATTGTAAAATACGTTTTTAATTGTTTTCTCCTAATCCCGGTTCTAAATGACATTAGGTTGCACTACGTTATTTTGCTGCAACATTTCAGCAAAATTATTGAGAAAAATTAAAGGTGAAGTTTGTGAATAAATAGTATCAAAGTTAATGGTTGAAAAAACTCATGATCTCGAATTGACTTATAAATTGATTCTTTTGGATCTTTTGCACCTAATCTCTCTTCCGGATCAATTTTTAAAAGTTTTTGAACTAAATCTTTTGCTTCTGAATCAAAATTTTCAGGAAATTTATAATCCATATTTTTGGATTTTTTGAAAAACCACATATTCATTTTCACCAGAACTTCCAAACACTGGACGTCCATGTGCACACATTTCTAAAATGCATCCATAGATATTAAAAAATCCGATTAGACATACACAATTTTTTGGAAACTTACCATAAACGATGCAACCATATGCAAATAAGTCAGTTGAAAAATGAGACTTGCTTCCTTTGAGAACTTCTGGACTTACCTTATTATTAAAATTAATAATCAAAAAATTAATTAAAATTAAATAGTACAATACTTACATAAAGTGCTGTTCCAACAAAACTAGCTCTTCGATCTATACGCCTTTTGCTTTCACCTATAGCACTAATGTTTCTCTCTTCTTGGTTTTATTATTGTTATTAATATTGAGCTTCTTCTTTAGAGTCAGTTTGATCTGATAATATTTTACTTGAACCAAAATCTCCAACTATATAACTTCATAGATGAATCTAATAGCAAATTTTGGGGCTTAAGGTCCCTGTGAATTATATTTTTTCTATGTATGCCTTCAATTGCTATTAAAAGTTGAGCTGAATAGTATTTTACACATTCTAAATTAAATATTTTTAGCTTCAAATAGTGATGTAGTTCTGAATTTTTTGCATATGTTAGAACGAAAAAGAGATACTTGTCAGATTGAAAAGTTGAAAGTAGTTGTATTACGCTATAGTGTTATTTAATTTCAGAAGGGCATCCTTTCTCTTTTGATATATTCTTGTTTTTCTCACGAAGAATCAATTTTTTATCGCAAGCTTTTACTGGAACAAGAATAATACATCAAAGGTGAATCAAATTCATTATATGAGAACAATTTAAAATATTTACTTACTTGCATATTCCTTTGCAGTTTCTACATCTCGACACAGATAAACAGTTGAAAATGAGCCCTATTTAATTAATAGAAAAGAGCAAAAGAA